>CAJNDS010002066.1:420479-622979 GCA_905221605.1 Symbiodinium natans | reverse complement strand
GTACCAGCAACTTCAGCCACGTGCCCTGTTGCATGCAAGAGTATCGCAGAAACAGGGATGATGCAGCTGCAGGTCGAAAGCTGCTTTTCGTCGGAAACTGAAGCCTGCAATGCGGCATCCCCGTCAAGTCTACTAAACGCCAAGTTGAAAACATGCAGCAGGACCTTCTCGCAAATTGCTCTTGGCAACAGACATGTTACGTTCTGTGCAGGCGTGGCCACAGTATGGGCAGCAAGGAGAAGGGCCATCAAGACAACAAATTACACTGGATGGATCCTGGTGCCTCTGGCTTGTGAACCTCCGCAGAACTGCTACCTGCTTGTCTAAACATCGCAGCGCTCTGTGACTGTCAGGTCTTGTCAGAGCACTTCGGCAAGCCGCACCCAGTTTCGAAAGAGAGAATTGAATGCTGACCGGCAAGAGACTGGAAAGAGAGTTCAGTCTCAAGATCAGTAACGACAATTGCCAAACAAAAAGGAAGAAAAAACACTTTTTGCTGAAAGAACTGGAAGCCCTGGCACATGTGAGTCTGTGCTCACGACTCTAACTCGCCTTCCCCCCTCCGCCCCTCCGCCCCTCTGCCTGCCTGCAGGTGACCGCCCACCCGTGTCCGCCGTGATCCGCCGTGTCCGTGTGCTGTGCTTTTGTTGCTTTCGCCCATGGGCTTCCCAAGGCGCCCTACGGCTTTGATCCCATCATCCCAGCCACACCAAGCAAGCCAGTGAGAGTTCGACACTGGAACTACGCCTCAAGTGTACACAACAAGCAACGCGACCTCGTTGCGCACTTTCACATTTTTACATGGATACACGCAGCAGGCGGCGTCACAGAGTCGCACCATTGGCTTGCGCTCACGGCAGCCAAGAGCGTTCGACACCCCACCGTCCTTCAAATAGGGTGGAGCGGGCGCTGAGCGGGCGGGTCTTGCCAAGAAGAGGCTCCAGAGCAGCGAGCGCCTGCAACACGCGGCATTACGTTGCTACCTCACTTGAGCAACGAACGCCTGCAACACGCGGCATTCGTTCCTAACGTGCCATTACGTGCAAGCATGCACTTCACGACAGAACTCGTTTTGGCGCTCCCCTATCTACCAATCGAGCCCTGCCCCAGCCCAACCCATGCCATATTGCTGAACACTGTAAGGCAAGGCTGATACAATCTGAACCATCCCCTTCTGGGGACCTCGAAATACAAGCACTTCGAAGTGTTGCGACCTCGGCTGTTCTCAATCCGTGCTGTAACAGAGGACTCCAACCATACACCCCGTCTAACGGGCGCCGCTCAACAGTCCAACGGTAAGTTTCGATATGCTCTTCACCCCAACCAACTGAGGCTATTGAGGTGATAAGCGACTGCAAAATGGGATTCTGCCACCCTGATGATCTCAAATGTCAAACTTTTCACCAAACCAGGCTTTCGCATCCCAACCCTCAGGCCATTTCCCATTTGCAAAATCTAGGATTGGGGCTGATTGAAGAGTAAGTTTCAAAGGCCCACACGAGCATGTGGGTCCCAAATTGACGACTATGCAACATGACTTTCTCAAAGTTCCTCCTAGCCATGAGCGGATCACACGGACCGTCAAGATCATCGAACCAGACTCCTGATCCTAGCCATGCCGGCCGCCAGTCACGCACTCAACTCGACAAGCAACACTGGCACGCCAACCACCCGATTGGGTGGGTATGGCCAGCACAGGCGCAACACCTTAAGCCTGCAAACAACTCGAGTCTCGAGTTGCTGCTCGCAAGAGCGTGCAAAACTTCAGGGCGCGCATTTGCCACGATCCTTGCCTCAAGAAATTGTAAACTAGGCATTACAAGTATAAGTACGGCTTCATAGACCAACATCCAAAGCTGCATAAATGCCGGCGTGACAGTCATCTCCATGGCATCTCCCTTTTAAAGATTCAACGTGCACTCAGGCTACCGGGTCCCGAGTCTAGAAACAAGACGCTCAGCGGACCATGTCATCTGAAGCAGGAAAGATAGGACAGCGGAAGTCTTCCACAGGCTCCACCATGGAAGGCACTGAAGACTCTGCAACCCTGGTTGCATTAAAGCGTTGATTGCTCAGTCACGCGGCATTCTATGAGCATAACAGACATCAGAATTGGCGCACTTCCTCCTAATCTCGCACTTTCTGTCCAACTGCTTCAACGATGGCATCCACCAACTCCATAAAAGAAGTCCTCAGCTCCTGCTCACCTTTGGTGATTCCTCAGCTGCTCTCATCTGACAGCCGCTCCATGGCTCGCTCCTTGGCTGTCTCGGCATCAACGTGCTTTACGATTCCATCGTCAAAATATTCGCCTCGGCTTCCTGCCGAGAAGCGTCTGGAACAAGCAGACCCGGATCGGGCCTCCCCCCAACCCCCCTCCCCACCCCCCCCCCACCCCCCTCCCCCCTCCCCCCACCCCCTCCACCCCCCCCCCCCCCCACCCCCCCCTTTAACCCCGCTACCCTTCCTCCACTTTTTTTGCGAAACCCTCTTTCCTCCTTTCCTGTCCTGGGGCCGGCCCGGCTGCCGAGGCGGCGCGCGCAAGCGTTTACAATTATTCTAACAAAAAAAACGAACCTCCCGAACCTCACCCCCCTCTCAAACAATCCCAGGCCTCCGGTTGGCCACCCCCCCCCCCTGGCGGAGGTATGAGGACGATGCTACTTTATGCTCAAGGTTTGCCGGGGCCGGCCCGTGCCGCTGGGTTCGGACCTGCGAACTGACAAACCTTTAACGTGCTGTTTAGATTTTGGGCCTGGGCCAAGGTGGGTTCGCGGTGCTCTCTGCTCTTCGGAGGGACCCAAACCACAGCTGCATTGTCATAACCGGCTTGGCGTGCTTCCGAACGGTACTGGCCGAGTTCCTGTGTGCTTTAAGGCACATGACCTAACTCATTGCTGGGCTTGACGGTATCTTGCGATTTTGAAACGATGTCGGGAAAATGGGTCTCCCACGCCAGAACGCACACCGCTAATGCTCATGGGGAGGTATCTTCCCACCAATGAAACCACACAGATCCATACAGCATGGGCCAATGAAGAGAACGGCAGGAAAACCGCACTTGTGCAAGGCTTTTCCACCCTGAGCAAGCCTGCCCTCTCCTCAAATGTTGGTTAGCCGGTTAGCCCTAAGTGGAGGATGAACTGGTACCCCGCTACCCTGGGGCATACCCCTGTACTGCACACTTGACATGCACTCAGCGCTCCGATGCATCCCTCAGTGACTCATTGGAGTCTTTGAACATCCAAAGTCTACAAGAGTAGACACACTCCAGTCTTAAACGCTGCTGGAACTCGATCAGACTCAGGTACTCTCAAGTGCAGAGCAGGGTCAGATATGCCGATGAGGAAAAGTACAGTGCTCAGATCCATCTGGTTTATTCTGAAGCGGGAAACTTCCTGTACCTCGCATGGCTTGGTCTTCACTTCACTTACTTCATGACTTGCACGATCTTGCACGTGATTGCAGGGGCTCAGTGTGGAAGCAGCAGGTTGAGGCAGGCCTTTGGTTTCGCACAGAAGGCAATGCCGAGTCCAGCGGCATGGAGCATGGGAATGTCCTGCCAATGCAGCTACTGTTACCTAAGCCTACATGACCTCAATGCAAGCCCACAAGTTGGCAAACAAACTGCAGGGTCGTTTGCACCATCACCAACAGCAATGGTCTGCTGGATCTCGCAGCCTTTGGCCAACGTGGAGCTCTTGTGAAGAAACATGAAGCTGACAATCCGTCTGACACCAAGACGCCATCAGACTCGGCGTCGTGAATTGTGTTGCGAGCATGTCTGTAAAGGTTAGTGCTATGGCATGGTTGGCGTTGAAGTTCCTCCGTTGAACGCATCGTGCCAAGAACGACGTGATCGAAACCGGAAAGATCTTGCCGAGTGCGCCGCGAGTATCAAATAGAACAGATGACAGGGATCTGAAAAGTAGCCAAAAGTCAAAGGTCTTGTTTTGCATGAAGCAAGATCAGCCACCAACGAGTGCGGGCAAGCAAGGTCGATTTCGATCGACGTTTTTGCTGCGGGCTGTCTCGGTTCTTCCACGCGGCAAACCAATGCATGCTACCTGTCGTGCTCCTGCAATCGTCGAACGACCTCACACCCAAGCGAAATCAAGCGTGAGGTTTGCTTTTCAGTCCTCCCCACACGGGGGTTTGGTTTAAGGTTAAACGAATCAGACTTACTGTCACTCGACACTACATGGTCAAGCCTGCTTCAGACGTGTGCTTGTCTTGAGTTGTTCCCAACGCGCCTTCCACATTTGCGATGGTGGCGAGCAGTTGTCGCTTTCTCTGTGGCGTAACCACTGGCCCAGACGTCTTGCCTGTCAGGAGGCCTTGGCTATGCTTGTTTTGCAAGGTCAGGTCTGAAAAGATGCCTTATGCCTTCTAACACCCGTCTAACATCTTCTAACATATTGCATGGTGATCGAACCACATCAGGCCACACTTGGGTCCTGTGCTGACTGTAGTTGCTGCTCGGCGGCCTGTTGTTTCATCCACCTCCATTGTATTGGCAAAGGCATAATCCAGGCCCAAATACTTTTGAACCTGCTCCGGTGAGTCTTCAGGCAAAAGCGCGATCACTGCGCGAGCAAATGCGAACAAAAGAATCTGCAAGAGGATCAGTGTGGCAACATGAGCCTCCTGCGCCACTGGCAAGAAGCCGCCAGAGATCACGGCCGTCTTAAAGCCCAAACCTTGCTGTCTCATTCGGTGATCGCGGGGCTTAGGCTGGGAATGATTCGGGCCAAGAAGTTGCCAACAATTCTCTGGCCACATTCTCGTCTACGTAAAAATTGTTCTTTGGCGGGTTCGTTCTGGCACATATACATACACATATATCCGCCGACCCCAGCAACAGCGGGGCGGCGTCAGTGAAGACCCTCCCTGCCCTCACCGCAACCTCTTCCCCCTTCCCCTTCCCAACCATTCCACTCCACCTCTCCACTTGGCCTTGCCTTCTGCCCCTAACCTCCCACCACCAACCCCTTTCCCTCCCCCCCCTCCCTTTCCCGACCATTCCACTCCATCCCCCTCCCCTACCCCTTCCCCATCCCTGCCCCCCCTCTCACCGTACCCCCACTCCACCCACCACCAACCCCCTTCCCCGCCCCTAACCCTCCCACCAACCCTCCATCCTCCTCCCCTACCCCTTCCCCACCCCCAATCCACCCTTCTCCAGCCACTGACCTCATCTCCTCCACCTACCCCCCTCCCCCCCACTCCCACCACCAACCCCTTCCCTGCCCCTCCCACTACCCTTCCCCTTCCCAACCATTCCACTCCATCCTCCTCCGCTGCCCCTTCCCAACCATTCCACTCCATCCTCCTCCCCTACCCCTTCCCCATCTCACCGTACCCCCAATCCACCCACCACCAACCCCTTGCCCGCCCCTAACCCTTCCACCACCAACCCCTTCCCCTGCCCCCCCCCTACCCTTCCCCTTCCCAACCATTCCACTCCATCCTCCTCCCCTCTCTACACTTGATCAGATTACTGACTTTAAAGGGCTCCAGCGCATGCCCGCCCCACCCCCCCCCCAACCCCGCCGCCCCCCCCCCCCCCCACCCCCCTCCTCCCCCGACCCCACCCCCCCCCACTCCCACCACCAACCCCTTCCCTGCCCCTCCCACTACCCTTCCCCTTCCCAACCATTCCACTCCATCCTCCTCCCCTCTAGACTCGATCAGATGACTGACTAAAGGGCTCCAGTGCATGCCCGCCCTCCGCTTGCTCCCCCCGCTCCGCTTGCTCCGCCCTTCCCTCCCCCCACCCCACCCCCCCCCCCACCCGCTCCTTCCACCAACCACCCCCCCTCCCCCCCACTCCCACCACCAACCCTTCCCTGCCCCCCGCTCCCCACCACCCTCCCCCTTCCCAACCATTCCACTCCATCCTCCTCCCCTACCCCTTTCCCCCTCTCCCGTACCCCCAATCCACCCCCACCACCAACCACCCCCCCCCCCCCCCACCCCGCCCGCCCCCCCCCCCCCCCCCCCACCACCAACCCCTTCCCTCCCACCTTCCCCTTCCCAACCATTCCACTCCATCCTCCTCCCCTCTCTACACTCGATCAGATGACTGACTTTAAAGGGCTCCAGTGCATGCCCGCCCGCTCCGCTTCCTCCGCCCGCTCCGCTTGCTCCGCCCCCCCCCACCCCGCCCCCCACCCCCCTCCCCCCCCCACCCACCCCACCCCCCCAACCTGCCCCTCCTGCCAATCCACCTCCTCCCCCCTTCCCCATCCCGCCCCCCCTCTCACCCTTGCCCACCCACCGCGCTGCCTTACCCCTTCCCTGCCCCTCCCAGACCCTTCCCTTCCCAACCATTCCACTCCATCCTCCTCCCCTACCCCTTCCCAACCATTCCCCTACCCCTTCCCCCCCCTCTCCCCCCACCCCCCACCCTTCCACACCACCCTCCCCCCCCACTCCCCCTCCTACCCCCCTCCCCATTCACTCCATCCTCCTCCCCTCTCTAGACTCGATTAGATCCGCTCCGCTTTCTCCGCCCGCTCCGCTTGGCCCTTCCCTCCCCCCCCCACCCCGCACCCCCCCCCCACCCCAACCCCCCCCCCCCACCCCGCCCACCCCGCCCAACCCCCACCCCCCACCCCCCCCCCCCCCGCCACCCCCACCCCACCCACCCCACCCCCCCCACCCAACCCTCCATCCCCCCCCCCCCCCCCCCCCACCCCCCCCCCCAACCCCTCCCCGACCATCCCTAAACCCTCCACTTACCTCATCTCCTCCACCCCCCACTCCCACCACCAACCCCTCCCCTGCCCCCCTCTCCCCCACCACCCTTCCCCTTCCCAACCATTCCTCCACCCCCCCCGCTGTTTCAGGGCCAATCCACGCCCGACCTGGACCGCCTCCCCCACTCTCTCTGCCTTCCGCCCCCCAACTCCCCAATCCCCCCCCCACACGCCCACCCCCCCACCACACACCCCCCCCCCCGGCCCTATGCCCAGTGGCTCATGGCCACCTGGTTGTACGGGCCTCTACCACGCCCCCTCACTTCCCTCACCCCCCACCCCCCCCCCCTGGCCAGCTCTTCCCAACCATTCCACTCCATCCTCCTCCCTTACACAGTGGGCCCTTTTGAATAGGCCACTTATAAGTCACTTCTATAAGTCGATAGCCAAAAGGGCTGTTTTGCTATTGACTTAGAACCCACTTATAACTTTGCTATCTTTAGTTAACTTCTGTATGTAAGTTAGAGGTGACTTATATGTGAAGCTATCTTTTTGCGTCTGTTTTGCATCATTTCTTGTATCGATTGCTATCTTTTTTCAGTGTTAGTCGCAGTCTTACATCCGAAAAGAGGTTTCGGTGTGTTTTTTTGAGCCCTGCAGTAGAAGTTTCAGGATGTATAAAAAAGGCAACATTTCAAGGCACGCATTGACACTGTTCTCGCGGGAGGAGCCGCAGTGATGGATCGGTGTATATACAATGTTATGCATATATAATATACATAAGATTGATTGATGACACTTTAAGATATGGTGATTCGCTGGCAGGGGTCTGCAGCTTCGGCAGGTAGCTCTGCAGCCTGTCGCAGGACACACAGACCCAGCTCAGCGTGCTCTTCTGCCTGCCCTCTACCTGCTCTGTGCCGCACTTGGAGCACACCGGCATTACGCCAGGCAAGAAAGGGCAGGGAGAGGTGCTACAGAGGCTGGCGAGCAAGCAGCTGCAGCGAACAGTGAACTCTCAGAGAGGATTTTGGACTATTGCTAACTCAAAACTGGACCGAAAATGAGACCGGGCGAAAGGCAGCAGAAGGCAGCGGGAGGCAGCAGGGCCTGCTGCCTCCCGCTGCAGCCGGGCCGGGAAGTCTGCAGGGCTCCGAGAAACTGTCCCGCCGTGAGACTGCTGGCAATCAGCCCGGTCCGAAAGAGGTGGGACTCGGGCAGCTCGAAGAAGACGGGGACTGCTCGCATGGACTTGGGCTCTGCAGATAAGATGTTCTCAGTGACATGTGCTGGGAAGAGAGAAGTTCAGAGTCTCAGAGAAGCGAACCTGCTGCTACAGAGCATGGACTACTTCGGGGATTCCAGAAGTCAGAAGAGGACAGCAGCGGGGCAGAGTGCTATAGGCAAAGCTGCTGCTGCAGCGACCGTCCGGACCGCCGCTGAAGCTTGCAAGCACGGATGGGCAAAAGCTTCTTCTGGAACCCGTCTTAGAACTGGAGATCTCTACCGTGCCTGCTTCTGAGCAGAGACCCCACAATATACATACTAATACCATATATAAATTGACATATATATATATATATATATATCCATGTATATCAACTTTCTCCTTCCCCATAACAAAAATAGGTGGCCTTCTCGGCACGTTTTGACAAAAAAGATCAAAACCTACGTGGGAAAACAGGCAAGCCTAACTTTTTCGCTGGTTTTGCTGTTGCTTTTTTGACCGCCAAGCTAACTTCTGCTAACTTTCCTATCTGCAAAGCTACTTTATGTTATCTTCTGTTAAGTAGTTATAGCGACTTATACCGACTTAGCGTTGCCCCAACACTAAGTCGTTATAAGTCCTTATAACCACACCTATGTTGGGACAAAGATAGCGTTAGCTAGCACCGGACTTAGCTCACTTACAAGAGGACTTGACCCACTTACAACCATACTTAGAACCCACTTATAAGTGGCCTATGTAAAAGGGCCCACTGTGTACCCCTTCCCCCATTCCACTCCATCCTCCTCCCCTACCCCTTCCCCATCCCTGCCCCCCCTCTCACCGTACCCCCAATCCACCCACCACCAACCCCTTCCCCGCCCCTAACCCTCCCACCACCAACCCCTGCCCCTCCTCCCACTACCCTTCCCCCCCTTCCCCACCCCACCCACTTACCTCATCTCCTCCACCTACCCCTCCCCCCCACTCCCACCAACCCCTTCCCCTGCCCCTTCCCCTTCCCGCTCCCCTCCCCCTTGCTCCCGCCCCCGGACCGCTCCCCTTCCCCATCTCTGTCCCCCCTCTCACCGCTTTCACCCAACTTGCCACCCGCCAACAGTCGCTGCATCTATCGAGTAGCGGATGTACCATGTCCCGGGCCGCTGCGTCTATCAAGTTGAGGATGTACCCTGCCCCGCTCGGCTCCCCCCGCCCTCCCCCACCCCCACGCCCCCCCCCCCCCCCCCCCAGGCCACCGGTTTTACGGGCCTCGCCCTTGATGGTCCCCTGGCCCTGTCCCTCTGTGCTGGCTCATGCCCCACAGTTTTACGGGCCTCTGGCCCTTTGCCTCTCTGATGACTTTAAAGGGCTCCCATGCCTGCCCGCCCCTCCGCTTGCTCCGCCCGCTCCGCTTGCTCCGCCCTTCCCTCCCACCCCCACCCCCCCCCGACCCCCCTTCCCACCCCCCGCCCCCACCCCACCCCACCACCAACCCCTTTCCCGCCCCTTCCCCCATTCCACTCCTCCCCTACCCCTTCCCCTCTCACCGTACCCCCACCACCAACCCCTTGCCCGCTTCCACTGCCCACCCCCCTCACAAACCCTAACCTTCCCCTTTCCCAACCACTCCACTTCCTCCTCCTCCCCTTTACCCATGCCCCCACCACCCCAAATCCCCCTTCTCCTGCCCCCTTTGATTTTTTGCCCCCTCCAGCCCCCTTACCTACTAAGGCCCCTGACAAAATGCCTCACATCCCCCCCCCCCCCCCCACCCCCCCCCCCCCCCCCCCACCCACGCACCCCACCCCCCACCCCACCCACCCAACCCCCTGCTTCCGGCCCTATGCCCAGTGGCTCATGGCCACCTGGCAGACCCGTTCAGCTGACTGACTTCAAAGGGCTCCGCCCTTCCCGCACGCTCCGCCCATCGCCCCCTCACTTCCCTCACCGTCACCATCCCCCCCCCCCCCCCCCTCCATTCCACTCCACTCCCTTACGGGTCTCAGACTCCAGTTACCTGGTTTTACGGGCCTCGCCCTTGATGGTCCCCTGGCCCTGTGGACTCGATCAGATGACTGACTTTAAAGGGCTCCAGTGCATGCCCGCCACCTCTGCTTGCTCCGCCCCCTCTCTTTCTCCGCCCTTCCCTCCGCCCCCCCACCACCCCCCCCCCCCCCCCCCCCCCCCACCCCCACCCCCCCCCCCCCCCCCACCCCCCCCCCCCGCGCGCCCGTCCTGCGGTCGGGGCGCCGCATCGCGGGCTTAGGGGGGGGGGTCTGGGGGAGGGTCGGGTGTGTTTGGGGGGGTTTGTGGGGCAGGGTGGGTTTCGGTTTTAGGGTTTAGAGGTTCTTAGGTAAGGTTTGGTTTAGGGTTTAAGGACGTTTGGTTGAGGGTAGGGTTTAAGCGTTTTGTGGTTGAGGGTTGAAGGTTTTAGGTTGTTCTTTTGCGTGTGAGGGTGAAGGTTTGGCCTTAGTAAGGAAAACGAAACATGTGGCTGAAACGTGTGCGGCACGATGTGGAACATCACGTATGTACGGGGGGTCAAACCTTTTGTTTGCAAATAAAAAAACACTTACGGCTCTTGTTCTCAATGTCTTCTTCAGAAAATGTTCCAAGTTTGGGGCTCCGAGATCAAAGTTGCATACCGCATCAGAGGGCTCTGTCCAAGGATTGAAGTGGCAAATTTCTTGGTCTGTACAAAGAATGAAGCGGCAAACCCATAGGTACGTAAGCAGAAATCCAGGCCCAGATGCAACGAAGGCTACAACCTAGACCCTGATGGATTTAGGGTTTGGGGTCTAGGGTTTAGGGTTTACTGGGTTTAGGGTTTAGCGGGTCTCGAGGTTTAGGAATTGGAGCTCAGGAGGGTTTAGACCTTGGAAAATTTGGGGTCGGCGGCACTGGCGGTAGCCATTAAATATGTATGTATATATGTATATAGAGGAAGCCCTCCTTGCGAATTGCTCGATGCTTGTCTGCTGGGCCAACATAAGTCTTGCCCAATATGGTCAAGCCTTTATTCCAGCTTCCATCACTAGTCGGACCCGCTTTCTCAGAATGACTTTCGGAGTGTGTCGGCCTGAAAACCGGCTTGGTTGCCCAGCTGGCTGGGCGAAAAGCCTACTTTCTGACAAAAAAGATCGCGATCTGGGCCTGTCATCACCTTCCCCATGTGACGGCTGGCACTGACTCTCTTGAACTCACTTGTACGTCTTGCGCGCAAACCGAAGTCGCAGGAAAATATGCCGCTGCATTTGCGCTTTCCCTCGGGGCCAGCTTGGCAAAAACAACTCGAAGCTTCGAAAGTTTCGAAAGTGTTTTCCACAGGCTCGTGCCGGCGCAGAGTGCTGTCACTACTTGTGTTTGGCGTTCGCTGCCCTTCGCATCCTTCATTGCCTACAGTTGGGTGCTTCATAATCGAAACCAGCGGTACTGGACTCTACAATACAGTTTGTTTGCCAAACCTCGCCTTTGTATAGCCTTTTGGCCTGGCCACCGATCTTGCTCGGGGTTCGTTCGGCGACCTGAACACGAGCAGCAAACATGTCCAGAAGAGGCGGTCGGCGCCGGGCGGCACATAGAGGTGCGAGACCAGATTGCTGAGGGAGGTCGTGGCTTTGGATTTGGCTCAACTAAACGCACAGCTTGACGGGTACTGCCAACTGCACGACCAAAATAAATCACATCAATCGCGGCATGTCCAAACGGGAAAGTCCTCATAGCGTGCGCACTTCGATGACGTAGATATACGTAGATCAGTGTCAGCAGTTTATTTGTGACAAATATTGCATCTTGCCCAACTAACAGAGGCCTACTGTATGGTCTGGGATTGTCGGGGCGCCCAGCAAAAGGAACTGATTTTGCTTGTCGACTTCTTCCAGGCTCCGAAAGGCTGGCCATAGTGCCGAAAATGTCTGCGGCGATCCAGAGCCCCGGCAGCCGGCATTCCTGACATTCCTGGCCTTCTCCAGCCAGCTCCAGGCTGAGCTTGAAGTTTTGTTTGACGTGCCGTATTGTGCGCTTGAAGACCTTCTGCATACAAGGTGTTGCTGCACAGTGGGCGCTGTTTGCAGGAAGAGTGGGCCGTCGTCGCCCATCAACCAGCCGTTGGCCAACCGCGGCTCGGTTTCGAGACCTTCAACTCCTCTTCACCGGCCAATGGGATTGAGGAGGATCGGGCAAACGCCAATTACCAGGTCGGGTCGGTAGCAGCAGCCCAAAGGCAGTGAGTCAGGCTCTGAAGGAGTCCAGCAAAGGCGCAATGCGCTCTAGACGTAGTGTCGGCATCTATTTCTCCTAGCGCTTACGGCCCCTTGCCCCTTCGGATCCAAAAGGATTTTGGTCAGGGGCAAAAGACACACAGAGATGGCCCGGAGGGTTTTCTCAATTAGCAGGAAAAATTGAGCCAATATCACGCCAAGACGCGAGGAGGAAGAGCTAGCCGCTACTGGCCGCTGACCCGAACAAGCATTCAATCCATTGAATGTGTGTCAGCGCCCTCTCTGCAAGCTAAGCGTTACTGGATGCGTGCCAACACAAAAGTCATATAAATCATTCTAAGTCTAGCGACATTTTGGGATTTTGGTGGGGGCGTGCAGCTCAGAAACGCTTCAGGCATGTGCAGAGCTTCTTGGCGCCCGGAGTAAAGATCAAGTTTGCCTCTTGCAAGCAGACCGTCGTAGCCGCTGGTGTTCAGATCTGTGCAACACTGGCACTGCTTAGAGATGCAAATGTGCGATGAACCGTGCACGGAAGTATGCTGTGGTGCGCCTTCACCTTTGCAAAGAGCTCTTCCGCATTGTGGCCTCTCACACAAGTGTTCTTTTGCAAAACCTTGAAAACTTTGAACAGGGAGCATTTCTCCCAGCGTGTCAGATTCCTTAACTGAGATCTCACAGCGGCTTCACATCAGCTTCAGCTTCTACACTTCAACGCTACTCTTGGCCCCAATGTCTTCTTGGAGGATATTGGTCCGCGCAGCAACCAAACACAGAAAGTGGCAGCAGCGGCCTTTCAGCAGCGCTACGCGGGACTTCAGCGATCCAAAAAAGTCGAGTTCGCCGCGCATGGCTGCCTCGGTGATCTCCTGTCAACTGAACTTGCATCTTCAGCACCATGCCAGCGCACACACGCACACACACACACACACACACATACAAACAAAAGCGGACATGCACGCACGGAGAGACAAAGGCAAAAGGAAGTACGATGACTTCTCTCTAGGAAGGCTTTTCGCAGGCTGTTTTCCGGCTAGAATGATTTGCTTCTCCAGTTGGGACTGAGTGCCCGTGTTTGGAAATGCTATCGGTCGCAAACTCGAGCCTGCACGTCGCCCACGATCAAACACTAGATGGAGAACCGAAAAGGCAGGATAGCCACGCAACGATGCAAAGCAGGTGACACAAGCTTCAAGGTTTTCTGACAATCCTGGCCTTTACTTGACTCTCGACCCCAGCAAGCTTGGCCAGCTCGTCAATCACCTCCCATTCAACATCGCATTGCCGTATTGCCCGGATTCTGCGCGATATTGCGGGATGTACAATCAGGGAACACTGAGCTACAAAAGCTGCTTTTTCGTGCTACGCAAAGGCGTGCTTAACGAATGCTTGGACACAGCCGCCTCTTGCTGGATCAGGGTGCTGTCCATGTCAAAGACGACTAAGCCTGCGGAAAAGGAAGTGCAAGTGTCACGGATAGGACCGTAGCTCAGCCGAACAGCTTCTGAACATGAGCCGGGGCAGATTCCACAATTACAGTAATGTCGTTGCTCGACATGCAAATCAGATCACATGTCAAGAATTGGAAGATTCTGTGGCGCTAAATTCCCACTGGACTGCATGATTGCAGAGGATGGCACGTCGCATCCAGCGCTCCAGATCATCCCGCTGAATGGCAATGTCCTGAGAACAAACAAAGGCTACAGAACATCAATGATAACAGAAATTGGTGGGTGGGTCCAGCATGGTCCCCCGTCACAGTTCATTGCACACGTCACCCGCACCACCTCTCATATCCTCTCACTAACGACATGGGATGCCGAAGTTCAGCGCCCTGGCGCTTGGAGAGGTCGACCTCCGATGTTCCGGACTCTTAGAGCAACATAGCGCGTGTGGATTCTCCTTGAAGACATGCTTCTGAGTCAAGACGAGCCGCTAGATGCTTGGAGAATTCATCTGATGAGAGGCTGTCAGGCAAGCTCACCTCTGCGGTTCAGCTGCCCGCTTCGCGACACTTCCAAAACGGCTTGAGAAAGGCTTTGTCATGCGATGATATGCGATGATATGCGATGCCTTGCGTTGCCATGCCTCTCGAAATCGAAATCTCACGTTGAGGCAGGGTGCTGTAAATTGCAGGGATGCGATGTCGCGGCTGCTCAGCCCTCGGCCCGCATCATGCACAAAGCCCACGCAACCCCGTCTTTTCATGGCCCGTTGCCCTGTGTTCTTCCTGCCACTGGACACTTCCTCGCAAGAGTGGACTGTTCCCAAGCGATCTCAAGAGAAATGGTATGACAGACAAGCGGCTCTCTATTTTGATGATGTTGATGCTCTTGGAGCCGAAAACGTTCATCACCTCAGCGACAGAGCTTTATTCGCATCGGCTTCCTGCCGAGAAGCGTTTGGCAAATATCACCCCCCCCCCCCCGCCCATCGCTTAGCTGCAAACGGATGCTTTTGGGTGCCCCCCCCCCCCCCCCCCAAGACCCCCTGGGACCTCCCATGGGACCCCCCTGGGATGCTGGGACCCTTCCCTTCCCCTTTTTTTGAGGCCTTTCCCAGCAACTCCGAGGTGGCGCACGTAAGCGTTTACAATTACATGTGTGGCATCAGCTGAATGATGTATCTGGATGCCCGGACTGGTAAGGGTGGCGGTGCATGTAGATCGTGGAAAGGTGTTTCAATGACAAACACGGCAACAGCACCTTCACCGACAGAGCTCCGAAGTTTATGCGGGATAGCTGTAGTTGCAAAGTCATGAAAGTGTATAACGAAGAACGCAAATTGCTAGCAAGACACCTTGCCACACTGCCAAGGAAACAAGACACCAAGAGTTCATCTTGCACATACAGCAGCAGCCAATAGAGCTGGTATCGGTGCCAGTGGGGATTCTCCAAAATGTGTTGGTGGGGCTTTGAAACAACAATCTATGGAAAGGGGTTTCCAGTAGATGTCTGTCGCTATATGTCGCCATGTGAGGTTTCTATCTGCTGTTGAATCGGTAGATGTGTTCTATCTGGTTCTGCTCTCCGTATTGTCTGCTTTGTGTGACTTCATTGGTTTGCAATTGTTTTCCAGCTGTTTCTTCAAGTCACACATGTGTGCTACGCTTTCAACCTTCGTTGTTTTCTACCTCAACAGGCTTAAAGACATTACTTCGGCTTCCCGTTACGACGTGACTCTTGCTGATCCTTCTGTGTCACTTGATTGTTTGCGTTGAGCCTCATGCACCGGTTTCCGAACTGCACCGCCGTCGCCACGATCACCACCGGCACGCATTAATTCGACACTTCAGGTCCAGGGAAATTGGCTTGATCGAAAGCCAACGTTGGCGTTACAGCACTGTTGCAGAGAACCCGGCACGGAGACCCTCATTTCATCCACTCAGGCACATTGCACGAGGCACCCCACAGATGTCCACACTTTAACTCTCAGCAAGATCGCACGGAGCATTCTTGCCAGTTTTTCGAGCCTGCTAAACTTTGGCTCAACGCTGCCGGTGACATCCAGCCAGGCGGCTTCGCTCAGCGAAGTGCTGCTGATGTTGGGCTTCTGCACGAGAGTCACAACCTTCATGTGTGAATCATGCGATGAACACGCCAGCACCAAAGTTGCAAAAGGCAATGCTGGATCACTGAATCTGAGGCGAGAAACATATCGGTTCTGATACCGCAGCTGCCAGTTAAAGTCTTTCGCAGAGTCATTGACATCCATGATGGCAAAGCCTTCCTACTTGTAGCAGGCTGGAAGACAAGACACGGGAACTTTCGACTGTAGCAACGGCTCCTGACATGACCCTTACTGACTTACTGTCCGCTCCTGTGAAACTTTCAAAGTGACTCACGGCGCTTCCCTCATTCGGAGTCCTTCTGGCAGGTGTAAACAAGCTCCTTGACAACAGCATCGGGGTGGTCCTGCAGAAGTTATCCATATGACTCATATGACGTCTTCAGATCTCTTCGTCGGATCTTGTGTCCAGGCCTTCAGGACTGTCAGGTCCAAACCAAGGCACATGCCACCATCCTCGGCGACATGCACTTCACCTGTACTCCCCCCCGAAGAACTGACAGCGGCAAAGGCCCGCCTGCAAGCTGCACTGTCGCACTGTTGACAGCTGCACATCATTACCTGGCCCGCTCAGAGCAAGGTCTTGTACTTCACTGAGTATGGAAGCAGAGTATGTAGCTCATGGTCTTACGATGTCTTGTGTGTTGTCTGCCATGTTTCGTACTTCTCCGTTCTCAAACAATTCTGGCCAGAGAGTCGCAAAGGGGCCAGGGGATGGAAAATCCGCTGCAGTTGGCCAGCGCTGCGGGTCTGGGCACTGACCTCACGAAAATTCCGCCTCACCCTCGCAAACTAAAGGCAAGAACTTGACAGCACTTGACGTATCTTGACGTTGCATGCATTGTGAACTCCCGTACTCGCTTTGTCGGCTTTATATCTTTACGTGTCCCCTCTTGACTTGCGCTTTTCTCGCATGCCTCTACGGATACACTCAAACTGATCAGAAAGGTGTTGTGTCGTGCTGGTACAGGCGGGGCATGGGGCATCATCATGCGGCCTTTTCCAAGTAAGTGAAGCAAACACATGCAAAACTCTATGCAAACTCTCTCAAGATTGGCGATCTTAATCATGCTTAAGGCTTAAAGCTCTTTCTTCTCGGAATGCAAAGTCACCTGCACCATGAAGCGCTTGGCGGGTGTGGAGGGCACGGCCGAGCCCGAAGGCTCCTGGTGCTCTGACAGTCTCTGACATGCTCTGACTGCTCTGACCACGAGACATTGCAGTGCCCCATTCAATCTGTGACCACTACGTCCAGAAGATGTAGGATGTACCATAGACTTTAGAATACTACAGAAAGCTTTATGGTGTACTTTATGGAATACTAGAATGTGATCGGGCCATTTTGCGGAGCATGATTTTAGCAGGCAGTACCAGTGCCGAGCGAATCCCGATCCAGACTCCGTTCCGGTACGTTCCAGTTAGCAGTCAGATGTCTGCAAGATTTTCGAAACTTTCTCCGCGCACCCAGGACATGGTTTTGGCAACACGAGTACGCAGGGTTCCGTGCATGTGCAACAGTAACTCATGCGCGAAAATCATGAATATCAATGTGACCTACACAGTGGATAAATCTGATCTCAAGAACTCCTGTGTCCCGGGGCCGTCGTCCCAGCGTCGTTTCCTATCAGGGCAAGTGACATGCAAAGGACATGCATGGCACACCCACCATGACCCACCGCTGTCTGCCTTTCGCACATCTGCAAACAGCTACTGAGCGAGATTGAGCTCTTGTAGCGCCAAGCTTCCTCAGCGCCCTCACATCCGAGCCGCTGAAGCCCAGAAGGTAGAGGACTATGGTAAGGTCCGGCATCCTAAAAGGCAGAGCATCGCGGATCAGTGAGGTCTGTTCAACATCAAGTGCATGGATCCTGTGCACATCGAGCAAGAAAGCATGCTGTAGGACCTTTAGGGGTGCTGTGCTCATCAGAGTTAAAGCTGAAATTTGGAAAGGAGAAAGGATATCTGCCATGTGCCACGACAGGGATACAATGGGATACAGAACGATACAGAGAGCGCCCACAACAGTTCCACGACAGTGCCCATGAGGCCCTTAAACTGGTCCTGTGGTACAAGGCAGGAGACTTCCGAGGCGATCCGAAAATTGGGGCTGGCTAACAGCAGACGAAACGTCTCCCACAGGCCCGGATGCGAGAAAAAGGCTTATGTGGACTTTGGCGGAAGTTCCGCTGGACTTTCACGAAATTTTGGAGAGCTAGGATGCGTCACGCTTTCGCGAGATCTCAGTCTACTTTGGCAAACACCATCGCGAACTTTCGCGCCATGCATTCAAGCTTGCGAATGCCTATTTTTGAGCCAATGTTCGAGCTGCTAAGATACGGTGGCCTCAAAACTTTTGCTCAGAAGCCATGCGTCTTGGTAGAATTGAAGAAGACGTTGGGTCCGAACGTTTCCAGCATGAGCCGCGCATTTGCAGCCTGCCAAGCCGTGGCATCACAGCAAAACTCTGCAAACGCGCAACAAATAGGGCAAGACCAAGAATCAAGCCCACCCGCCTTCAGCCCCTTCAGAGGCTCTCCGACTGTAATCACGTTGCGGTAATCAACGCCTTTCAGAAGAGAGACAGACCAGGTTTGCTGCTTTGCATAGAAATTCATACACATGGCAGGCCGCTCTACGGAATCAACTCAGATCTGTCACAGCTAGCCTTCCCTCTCTGCCATGAGTTTCAGCAAATCCGCTTTTCGGAACTTCACGTCTGAAAGCTCGCCCAAGTACCTGCAACTGTGGGCCCAGTTAATGTAGCTCTTGCACGCCTACGGTCTTCAAACGAAACGAAAGCTGACCTTAAACTCTTTTCAGCCCCGTCAGCTGGAATCTGAAGCACAATGCTTGGCCACTGCACTGCCGCTGCTATGTCCGCGTGCCGGGGAAACTGCAATTATAGGCGCAATTCAGTACTTCAATGTACTTCACGATATTTGTGACAAGACGATGAAGTTGCCAGGCGATTCACTCGCGCAACCAAGCCAAAGCAGCAGCTACAACTAGAATGCAATGCCGGGAAGTCGGCTCGCCATGGTCGTTGATGGCACCCCCGTTCACCCCCCCTGTAATACTTCCTCCGTTAGGAGCTGCGCAGCCCACCCCCTCACCTCCCTCCCGAAGACTCATTGTTGTAGGAAGTGCTTCTGCGAGAGCGACCTCCGGCCGAGGCGAGTCACGTGGCGTTAAAATTATTCGCCTGCCAGTGAAGCAGCCTTCCTCGACTTCAACGTCGCGACAAATCCTGAGCCAATGGACGGCATAAATGATCCTGTTGCAGAGGCGTCTGCATCAGCTAGAGATTCCTCTAGAAACTTCTTCAAATCCGTTACACGGCATTCAAGGCTCACGTAGTCGAAGCCAAGCTGACTCTTGACGTGTTCTGCGATCTCTCGCATGCCTTGGCATGCAAGTCGTACCCCGCTTGCTCCTAGACAATAGGCTTCGCCAGGTTCTTGCAAGCTATCATGACGACGTATGGCGTCGTGCCACTCTCCTACCTAGCTGAGGCATCCATCGGTCGAAACACACCTCTTCATTCTGCGACTGAGTCATAAAATTCTGCAATGCTGTATGCAACAAAAGTGCCAGTGTTTGTGAGGATGGCAAGGCGGCAGCCCAGACGCTTCATGGCAGAGCACACCACCTGCGCAGTTCACTCTCTGCGTACGCGCACT
Source organism: Symbiodinium natans (assembly GCA_905221605.1). Taxonomy (NCBI): domain Eukaryota; class Dinophyceae; order Suessiales; family Symbiodiniaceae; genus Symbiodinium; species Symbiodinium natans. Next base: position 603,607 of record CAJNDS010002066.1, on the reverse strand, counting down.
CTCGGCCCTGATGTGTCCTGAGGCATCCCGGCACTGTGCCCCGCCCTCTGCAGACACTTAACTCAAATCATCTCAAATCCCTTCAACTTGAGGCCAGTTTCAGGCTTGGCCTTGGCGCCGGGGGTGAAGGGCAAACGGTCTATCACCTTGCGCACCAGTTGGGTGCTCTTGCCTGCGGCACCAGGCAGCAAGCAACATTCTGAAACTCCTGAGATGTCTTCAATCAGGCTCTTGCTTTCCAAAGGCTGGGTCTAGCAAGACCTAGACAAAGATTTAGAAAAGCAGTGGCGACAACCAGCACTGTCGATTGTGGAGGAGCCAGTAGCCTTTGAGCAGGGCTAGCTTCGCCGACTCGACCGCACCTGCCAAGAACGAAGACTGAGATGTCTAATGGGCCTAATCCCTTCCCGCGGTTGTTTGAGGTCCCCCGCCTCCCGCCCCCAAGATTCCATAGTCTCTAGAAGTCTTGAAATGTCTTGAAATGAGGTGACAACTCCGGGTCATAGGGGTCGAGGGATTAGCGTTCGAGGTTTGGAGAGCTTAAGGTCTTGGGAGATATGGTCGAGGGTATAGGCTTTTAGGGGTTCTGGCTGAAGTTGTGAAAGTTCTGGGCCGGGCTTTGGGCGAGCAGTTAAGGGGTTGCAAGGGCACAGCAATGCACATTCAAGGGGTGTGTTATTGATGCACAGGAAAGTCCTAGCAAAAGCAGCCCGGCAGCCTTAAAAAGCAAAGACACCTACTAGACCAGCCATATGTACCCTTAGCACGGTAACTGTTGCGCATCAGGGGACGCAGAATGAAGTACAGAAATTGATGTAAAATCGCAAGATACTTGTTGACCAAGGGCCAAGCCGAAACTGCTGCTACTAGTGTGAAAGGGCATTCGCACGTGCACGTGCTTCGGCTTCTTCGACCATGCGCCAACAAAATCCAGGAACCCAACTGTCAACCTACTCAGGCCCGGTAGTGAATCGCTGCACCGTGGCATCTTATTAGCCTCATTGATGTACTGTACTGGAGTTCGCTGTCCATAGGAGTTCTCAAGTATAAGGAGGGAATCGGGGAAGTGCTTCGAAAAGTGAGGCCTGGCTGACATGGCTCTGACTTCGGCGATGCAGGGTCGACTCCGGCCTGTTCGGCATGTGGCGTGTGTTGCGGGTTCAAATCGTTGGCAGGGCGTCTGGTGGATCTTTGTGGATCTAGTGCAGATCTGGTAGATGCGCAATGATGTGCGTGTAATGCTCGTGCTGCTTGCTTATTTATGTTGTTTATGCCGGCACTGGCTGGTTGGTCTGCGTCCTGTGCAAGCTGAATGGTCTTCATGCTCGGCGATTGTTTCTTAGGGCCGCTGGTGGCCTCTCAGCAAAGTTCTCCACTGGCGTCACGGCCCTTCGGAATCCTTCGGACTGGTTTGACTAGGAGATGTGTCTTGAACCTAGAGGCCAGTGTCTACAACACTGCCCGGAGACTTCCGCAGTGCGAAAGCAGAATTCGCTTCATGGGAAATACGACATCCGTCAACCAGCACCCAGGAAACTTCCATGATGCAAGGAAATGCAAGGAGTTCAAGGGAGCACCACGGCAGCTCTGTACGTGGTTTCCCCACGGAAAGGTGCCAGATCCTCAAATGAAGGATTGTGCGTCAGGATGCGTCAGGCGAGGACGAAGCATGTCTGGCAAATACAGGGTCCTGATCACTCATGCCTCAAGCCTACTGCACTATGCTACACGCATAAAAACCTAAGAGAAGAACTGCACACCACTTAAGCACAAGCCCGCAGATGCTCTTCCTAGTACTGGAACCAAATCCTCACTAGTACCATGTATCGTGGTGCCCCTGTGACTTGTACGAGCATGACACCATCAGCGCGAAACACCGAGAGAACACAACAATCCGTGCCTCCTGCAGCACAAGATCCAGAACGTCATCTGGACCTGAAGGCATCTAGCATATCCGGCATATCCACGTTGCAGCTAGTTCTCGACTGGACAGTGATCATTCTGATTCTGCTTCGCCTAGCTTGCCTGGCATCTGGCTGCCACGCACTTGACGACGACAAAGCGACACAAAGCGGGAGCACCGATCCAATCGTTGTCAAAGATGCTCGTTCGCCAAGGCACACAGGACGTTGGAAAGGCCGAAGACCACAAGTGACTTTCCGTTTGGCCTGCCAGAACCGAAAAAATCTGTCTGACTTATTTCTTCGACCTCACCATGAAAGAGACCATGGAAATACTCGGGCCGGTTGCCACCACTGGCCTGTTCATCGCATCCCACCAGCGAGCCGTCACTTCTCCACCATGCTCCCAAGCCACCTGCAAAGCAGGTGCCAAAAACTGCCGCACCTTTTCTGGCCTCCTCGCACTGTTATGCATCGGATGCCCTTCAAGATAGCTTCTGCAGGTTTTGGAAAGTGAAGACCCTGCCTTTTGCAGACCTTCCACCTCGCCGCTCGCAGGCCCCATAATCAGTGTGGCAAGCCTGCTATCAGACACAGGTACAGCCCCCCCCCCCCGCCAAACACATTCCTCGCATGACGGGTTTGACAGGTTTTATAATCGCAAGTCAGTCCTCTTACAGTACTGTGTTCGAAAGACACCGTGCGCAAGCGGTGTTAGGCCCAGCCAAAACTGTCGCATCTGGTTTCGCGCTAACTGGTCCGTTCCCGCTTTTGCATGGTTTACTGTTTTTGTTGAAATGTGAAGACGTGCGCATGTACACGCGCAACAGCAGCCCGAACGCAGGGCCCAGCACTCAGTTTCAATTCATTGAGATGCTTCCCGTCAATGAAAACACTAAGGCTCAGGGACTTTCTTCTTTACGTTCCTTTTCTTCCTTCCTTTCCTTTCCTTCCTTGCTCCTTTCTTTCCTTTCCTTTCACTTTCCTTTCCATTCATTTCCATTCCTTTCCATTCCTTTCCATTCCTTTCCATTCCTTTCCATTCCTTTTCATTCCTTTCCATTCCTTTCCATTACGCTCGAATATGTTTCCTCCATTCCCTTCCATTCCCTTCCATTTCCTTTCCATTCCTTTCCATTCCTTTTCATTCCTTTCCGTTCCTTTCCATTCCTTTCCATTCCCTTCCATTCCCTTCCATTCCCTTCCATTCCCTTGCATTCCTTTTTTTCCTGTCCTGTCCTTTGCTTCCTTTCTTTCCGTTCCTTCCCTTGTGTCCTTTCCGTCCTTGCCGGACTCAACCCTCCCTCGGCTCTTCTTCTCAGCGGGCCCCACCCCATTCATGGGATGGAGTTGGAGGGTTGGCATGATACAACATGTGAGCTGACTCGGTCTGGGCAGCGAAGCGAAGTATGCTGGGCATGAGGAATGCAAAAACCCCCCCAGCCCCCCCATGCACAGTTGCGCGCCCATGCTTGTGGTCCGAATGAGCGGCGCAAAGACATCACATCACGGAAAGCTGCACTGTTAAACTGTGGTAGATCCCTTGGTCGGGGAAAACCGTGCAGTCTCTGACACGGCAGAATTGGAATGCCAGCCCTAATAGGGCTTTTCCCCGGACAGAACATGAGAGCACTGAGGGCAGGAGCGCTCTAGCATGCTGGACATCGAGGACACCTTACTTCGGCACCGCCTTGACCGCAAGTAGCGTGCAGGAGCGGGTGGGGGCGTAGGTAAACATGGACAAACTGAGCACTCAAAGATTCCCTCTCCATTGCTCCAAGGGCTTGAAGGGACCTTGAGTCCCGGAGGCCTTTTCTCATCCTTCCTGCGCACTTGGAGGCGCTCTCTCTTCTCCTTCTTCTTCTGCTTCTTCTTCTTCTTCAGGGCATGGAGACGCAGGCGCCTCGGGCACTAGGAGTGCCCGAAATGTGTCAGGTCTTCGTGAAACTGAGCGCGGGACGTTGGAGACAGATCCACTCACTGCACGTTCCCCCTCTTTTCACAGCCCCAAACGGTACAAACTCAACCCCTAATGGTTGAAGCCATTTGACCCCCCGCACCAAGCGGCACTGATGTGCTCACGTTGTTCCGGCGTGTGAGACGGTCGATACGTTTGACCCTTTCTTCTTCTTCTTCCCCGGGTTAGGGGGCACTCTCTCTCTCTCACTCTCTCTCTCTCTCTCTCCCTCTCTCTCTCGCGCTATCTCTTCCTTCCTTCCTCAGCACATAGCCCCCGAAGGGACCGCCCGCGAGGGCATGCTTCAGCGCACTGTCTGTGTGTGAGACTAATCGAGGTGCTCATTGTTGTCCCCGACCGACCGCTGTGCTTACCTCGATAGAGTGTGTGTGTGTGCTCCCGGAATGAAAGTTCTTTTGGGGTGTGGCTCTCTCTCTCCCTCTCTCGCTCTCTTCTTCTTCTTCCTTTCTTTCTTTCTTTCTTTCTTTCTTTCTTTCTTTCTTTCTTTGGGGCACGGGGCGAGCCCCGCGCTACTGCGCTGCCCCGCTCCCGCATCTAGCAACTGGAACTCACCTGCTTTGGTCACATTGGACCTCCCCCCGTTTGTCCCCCTCGGGGAATGTCTCGAACCCCACTATCCCACTATCCCCCTCTTTCTCTCTCTCTCTCTCTCTCTCGCTCTCTCTCTCTCTCTCTCTCTCTCTCTCTCTCGTCACAAAAAGTCATGACCCTGTATGTTGCATGGCTGACAATCTGTGCCTCAGGCCAGCTGGACACCGCACACGGATTTGGACTTTGTTGTATTCATTGTTGTGCTCCTGAGCATGGAACAACTCCAACGAGGGAAGCACTCTGATACATCAGCTTTTTCACAGAAGCACGGCGAAAATGACCCCCCTGTCCCTACTCGCCAAAACTTGTCAGAATCGCATAAAGGCATGTTCCCATGTTAGTTGGGGTTCCAGGAGTTCAGGAAGTTACCCCACGTTGTGCGTTTTTTGTTCGCAAGCGTTCGCAAATCGTGCGAAGGCGTGTCGCTCATCAGCTGCCTAGAATCCTCGTAGTTGTCGTCAATTTTTGGAGGTTGGGGCCTTAAAAGCGCTGACGGTCGCGAGGATGAGGCCGAGGGGTGCCTGCCATCCTCGGAAGCTTCGTTTGGTGTGGCCTCAAAGATGCGGAAGACCATCACGAGAAGGAGACATCTGGGGGGCGCGTCGTGCTACTGGCTTCTATGGCCAACAGTTACGAGCATGAGTCATGTGGCACGTCATCCTCGTAACTGTCGTCACTTTTGGAATTTAATTTGGCGTCGAGGCTTCAAAAGTGACGACATTTACGAGGATGAGCATGTGGGGCGCGCCATCTTGTAGTTGTCGTCGCTGTTGAAGTTTTGGGCCGTACTTGTAGCAGCTTATTGTTGTTCATGTTCGGGGTGTTGTTCAGCGACGTTTTTAGTTTGTACTCTGCCGGTGTTTTGGTTTGGGCCTCGGGCCCCATGTCCTCATCCGAGGGCTTTCAATTTGATTCCAAGGGTTCTTCTCCTTAGCTTGGGCAGTCTGGGTGGGGCTTAAGGTCGACCCTAGCAGACAAACTGTCTGGGGGGGGCCCAATGCTGTTGGGGGAGTAGGGTGCGAATAGGGTGTTGGAAGTCGGGCTTAACCTAAACAGAAAGTTCACTTCCAACAACTCGACCCTAAATAGTGGGGATTGGGAGCGGTGGATGGTGAGGTGTGTTGATATCAGGGTGCGAGGAAGGGGGTGGGGGAGGTTTGGGGATGATTTTTGCCACCACTCTAGAACTGCGGGTGATGGTGGGTAAGGGTGGGTAGTGGTGGTCATGCTGGGCAATGGCGGGACTGCGGGTAATGGTGGGAATGGTGGGAATGGTGGGAATGGTGGGAATGGTGGGAATGGTGGAAGTGGCGCGTAGTGGAAGGCAATGGGTACCGGGTCACGGATCGCGAAGTGGGGGGAATGGTATGGAATCTTGGAACTCGTGGGTAGCGGATGGTGTGTGATGCTGGAGATGGTGCATGGTGAGGCATGGTCGGAGGCAAATGGTGGGAATGAGGGGTAATGGTGCGATGAGTAATGGTGTGTGGAGATGGTGGGGAATGGTGAGAATAGTGGGAAGAATCGTCGGTAATGGTGTGTGATAGTACTGGCGGGAACATTGATGGGAACTGATGGGAATCATGAGTAACGGTGTTGCACGGTGGGTGCGTAGATGGTGAGTAAGCGGGTATTGGTGGGAATGTCGGGTAAGGGGGGGGGGGGGGGGGGGGTGGGGGCAGGGTGGGGCGAGAGGGGGGAAGGAAAAAAACACCAGAATTTAATGGGAGGCACCATGTAAATACAATTCCAATCCGCAGGGACACGAACCGAAGTCGTCAGAATAGAAGCGAAAAACCCTCTGAATTGCCCGAAGAGTCGACAGATTTAATTCCGACAAGCCCTTGTAAGTCCCTTGTCCGGGCCATGGAGCATAGACAAAAAAACGTCAGAGGAAAAAAACACGTGTATATATATATATAGCCAATTGCAAAAACTTCGGGCTACAATATGCTACAATGTCAAGCTGAACGCATTGTCCGTTCCTTCATGTTGTCACTGCGGTGCTCGATCTCAAGCACGACGCAACCGTGGCCCCACAACACCTGCCAACCACTTAAATGATGATTTCCGCCTGTGACGAGTCCCATAGCCTAGAATCAAGGAGCTCAAGACTGTTCCATGGCCTTGTCGATATCGAACATCAACCTGCTCTCACAGCCGTGGCAACTTACACATTTGCTCGGCATGCCTTCGCAGGTCGAAACACAGCAACGCACACACGCATACGCACACGTGCACGCGCTCGCACGCCCGTGCACATACACACATACATGCGGGATGGGGCTTTTGCATGTCACCAATGGAGGCAGCCATCCGAATACTTCACATGCTGCCAAGCCCCCTTTGTGCAAATTCAATACTAGTATGCTGGGTTGGAAAAGACTCAAAAGTCTATATTGAATGAATGTCTACTGATGGCATGGTCGCGATTGAAACCAAGGGTTTCGCGCAGCGCAGCTTAAAGAAGCAAAATGGTCAGTTGTAAGATGGGTTTGGACAGGCGAAGATCTACTGAAAAGCCTTGTGAGCAAGCTTGCACGGCTGAAAAAGTGCAAGTTCAGGGGGTGAAGTGCAAACGCCCTCATTTGCAAACACAATGCTCGCATGATGGGTATGGATGATATGCATTTTGGTTGAGAAAAGATGTCTATTGAGACAAGCTTGCATGGCTTAAAAAGAGTGGGAGGGGGGGTTGGTGAGCCGTGTAGCCTATCTTGGAGGAAGGGCTACTGATGAAGCAAGCGCAGCCCCGTCCCCTTGCGGGGTTTGAACTGGGGGGCAGCTCATATGGTTTTAAGGAGTGCATTTGACTATTGATGGCATGATATTCTTCGAGGCAAGAATGTGCAGCATGCGCAGCTTGAAAGCACGGGGGGGGACTCATTGTGAGAACGCAGACGGACCGACTCACTGACCCACCCCCTATGGCGTGTCAACGCAATCTAAACCCTGAACCCTAAACAGAAAATCATCAACACGAAGAACAATAAATACAACCATACAAGAACTCAGACCCCCCTCCCCATTTCAAAAATTGATGACGATACAAAGTTGTTGCTTGGCTTTGGCTCCGTGGATCTTGGAAGGAAATCCAACGCCTGTATGTCGTCTTTACACAGAAAACCTCTACTGCCCTAAAACATGTTTATAGGACACACATGCTTCTTCTATGTTTTATACTGAGTAAAACAGAAAACCTCCATGTCCTCTACATGTTCAGACGGAGACCCGTATCTTGTCTCTGCATTACTCGCAGGCATCCATGTGTTCGCATATCCAAGAAGCCGAGAAGCCAGACAACCCCAAGCAGCCGAGAAAGCCAAAAAAAAACGAGAAGCCAAGAGAGGGGCTCTTCCCAAAAGCCACAAATGGACAAGAAGGATCGAATGGTGTTGGTGGTCATTTAAGGCGAGTAAACTTGCTTGATGGGCATGGCATCCCCATCTACGGATAAACCAAGAACATAAAGGAGCGGGAATATGAATACCCAGACTATTTCCCTCGCCTAGAAGGTGACCAACCTTAGAGACAGCCTCTCAACAGCCAGAAGCTCTTCGTGAGACAGCACACAAGCTGAACTCTGCCAAGGAACGCAGGAGTTATCATCGAAGCAGATACTACAGAGATGACGGCTTCGTTGCCGCCCTCTGCCTCGGGCACCTTCGGTGAGAATGGCAGCCCAGGGCTTCTAGCAAAGCCATACACAGCCGCTGCTGCAATCTGCAAGCCCTCTTAATAATCTTCGCTTCAGGTTTCCCGTGACGCTTCGCTTCTTCGTTGCCGGCTTCTGTCTTTTCTGCTTCTTTTGATTTTTACCTGCATTCGGATCTCATCCGAGTTGACGTTCACAGTCTCGAAGAGTCTTTATTCAGACCTCGCCTTGGGTCGGTCTCAACCTTGTTTTCATCATTGTGGGAAACGCTCATGAAACGCGCGCTGGTGTGGAGGTCCGGCGTGTTTTTGTGGCCTGGGCCCTACTTGTACATAGCAGTTGAGGGTACTTGGGCTAAGTCAGGACAGCTGGCCTATGCTGGCCAATACTGGCCTGCTAATTAATGCTTCGCGTTCAGTTTGGGGCTTGTTGCAGCACTTGCTGGTTTATTGTAGACAAGCGAGCCGTTCTTTGCCAGATTCTGTTCGACATTATGCAGGTGCGCTTTCTCAAGCGGGCACCTCCCCGGCATCTGGGAAGTGAAAGTTGAGCTGAAGGCCCTGCTCCTGAGAACGTGCTGTGCTTCTACGAAAGGGTGTATCGCAGATATCGCAGTACCACCTCGGATATGCTTGTCGGGGCCTCATGATGGCCACAAGCCAAGGCAGCAAACATGCGGTGCACCCGGTCCCGGGCGCAAGAAGTGAGGGACTTCATCAGGCCAATGGAACTCTGATCCGCCACCTGTGAAGCTCAGTCCCCGCCCCTGGGGCATGCAAAGATCTATTTTAACAAAAAAGACCATGACCACAGCGCTGCCCTGACACCTTCAGAACAAACGTGAACATCAGGCCGCCCCCCAGCAGGAACTGGGCCATGTCCAGGACCTCGACGGACCAAAGAGGCGTCCTAAAGTTTACCATAGTTTACCTGTGTGGCCTTGTAAACTTGTTTTAGCTTCTAATGTTGACTTCACATTAGTGGATCCACCCGCAATTGTAAAATCCCACTGCCGGAACACAATAGTGTAGCCCGCCACAATTGTAAATCCGACCCGGGAAATCCGGTTTTTACGGGCGTGGTGCTACTACCTAATACTAAAGCTAATACTACGTCCTACCAGGATTTAGGCGAACAGTATTGAGGAGGCCCTGGCCGGAGAGATTGATCAATGAAGGGGGGGGGGGGGGGGGGGGTTTATTAATGCGAAGTCAACATTACGCTGCCTCACTCTAGTGCTCCACGACGATTCCCAGAAAGGCCTGCGCAGCTAAACAAATTCAATTGCACCTTTCTACTGTCTAAGCCCTCACCTGGCAGATGCCCGGCTTGTCCGCGCCCCATCCCCGGAAGACGAGGATGTTTCCACCTCAAGTTCGGAGACTTGTGCCGAACACGTCCAAAGTGCAATGAAAGGTGCAACATGGTGCAACATGGTGCAACATGCTTGTCATTTCGGCACACCGTGGCTACTCACAACATAGGGAGGCCACTCGCCCCAACCGCAGGAGCGTCCGTCCCCGCCATGGCGAGAGAAGCAAACGGTGCTTAATGCTCGAGCCAGGCGGCCACGAGGCGTCTGCAGTTCTTCTGCAGTTCTTTTGCCCAGCGAAAACTGAAACAGCTAGCCCTCCACCACCAAGGACCCCTCGCCAGCCTTCACGACATGATTTCCGTACACGAAGTGCTGTTCGCCAGAAGGCTTCAGCCAAACACGGTACTGTGCTAGTCTTGCCTCGGATGTTGGAAAGATGCAGACCAGGCATGGCACTGGCATGGCACTGGCATGGCATATCATGGGATCAAGCGGAGTTTCGCGATCTTACTGCGATCCTGCTCCAGCGGCAACGCATCTGACTTGGCTTTGAGTCTCTGAGTTTCAGGCAAGATAGTCCAAGGCCGTGATCAACAAGCGGAACTTCCGGCTGTGGGTGAACTGCACTGCGTTGCACTTCAGTTCTTTGTGATCCTCTGTGCTCACTCGACTCGCTGTAAAGCTCCTGACGCCATGTCACCAGGCCTTGCCGATGCACACGCCTGCGCTCAGAAGCTCCTCAAGTCTCCGAGACACGTTTTTCTGGCGGGTCGCGCCTGTCCCCTAAAAAGTTCAACACAACTCAACATGTTTCGTTGCAGAAACCTTCAAAGCGCACTTGATTTTTCATCTGACAAGCCAAAGTACACAACATTGAGCAAGGTCGCAATGATCTCAAACATCAAGTAGACTGACGAAGAGAAGACCGCGAAATAAACGAAAAATGTAAGTCTAATTGAGAAGAGCTTGAGAGAAAAAACGAGTTGCAGCCTTATATTCGCGACAAAGGCATGTTGTTCGCTTGTCACGTGTGGATCTGGTATTTTCTAGCCTTGCTTTCCTCATAAATTACAGAGCAAGGTCAAGGACTATCTGGCGCATGCCTCGGTTGCTTAATTCGTGCTCCTAGTGTGAGAGTTCTCTGTTTAGGGGTGGCTTTGTTTTTACGGTTTGGTCCGCAGCACCCCCCCCCCCCGCCCTGAAGCTCATGGCGCAGCCCCCCACCCACCCAGCGCGCCTCCCACACTGCCCACCCATAGCAAGAGCACGCAAGAGCGAAACAATGTTATGAATTACATAGTTAGAAGCATACTCATACGAGCTCGACTAAACAAGTAATCAGAAACGTCATCATGGCAATAGAACTCTTTGAATAAGAACAGTTCTAGGAAAAGTAATCATCATCGAAAATCGCAATATCAAGAATGGTAAGGGAACAGAAATAATAGTAGCACCACGAAAAATAACGACGATAATAATCGCCCGAACGCTTCTTGTAATAATTGCAACAGAGCAAGATTTAGCAAGCACTAGGATTATTGCGCACACGCACAGGAATAATATGTGCAATGATAAGCGTCGTAATAATTAATCTGAGTAATCGGGCTGTTTTTGAGAATAAGCATACGAATCTGAAAGGCAAGAAAATAGTTGTAGAGGTAATCGTAGTCATGGTCGTAATACGTCGTAACCATAACAGTACTTGCAATCGAAAGTCATACTGGCAATGGTAATGACAACCGTCATCTGCAGAAAAACCATAAGAATAAATGGTAATCGTAAGGTTGCCGGTATGTTACGGCGATATTAGTCTGATGCATGCGCGACATGAGAATATGCCCAGACGAGAATCTTAAGATCTCTTGTATGTGAGTAGGACACACTTTCACGAGATGAGAACGTTGTTCATAGCAAAGAAAACCTCTTTTCTGTTTCATATATGTTGAGAGCGCCAAGGCAACCCGATGAGGCACCAAAGTGCACATGGCCAAAAAAAACACAGACAGAAAGAAGGTGGCTCCATAGAGGTGGGTCTGTGGCGCCGGGGGGGGCGGTTGGGTGTGTTTGGTTGGGGTGGGGAGGGGCGCCTGGATGGTGTGGTTTGGGGGGGAGGGGGCAGGGGGGGCGGAGCGGGGGGCTGGGGTTTGGGGGGGTGGGGGGGCCCCAAGCCTCGACCTCCTTCCGCCACAAACTATCGGTATTTTCAGTGCATGCCTGGCCTTGGTAACACTTCTGGCCAAAAGGCTAAACGCTCAAGACCAAGCACAAGACAAACAAACAAGTTGTTTGGAAACATCCAGATTCTGTGTTCTTTTGGTGAACCTGCCCACTCACCGGTCCATTCAGATTCATTTACTTCGTTTGCTCTGAGCTTCTCCTTCTTGGGGATGTGTCCAGAGTGCTTCAACACGCGCTCACTCATGTAGAAGACACGCTCCTGAAACAAACTGCGGCACAGCCACGGAATGTGTCAAAGTGACGCAAGAATAATCATGAAGAGCACTGGCGACCCTCACTGGCGAGAACCTTGTGAAGCCTGAAAAGGAAAATGCCATCGGGTCTGTCGACCATTTGTCGCAGATTCTGGCCAATGTACCTTCGGCATCAGTCCAAGCTTAGGCCATGTTCAGCTTCGCATTTCTCCATCTTGAAGGAACTGGAGACTCACTTTATGCTTTCCCATTTCAGGAGAGTCCACCATAGCTTGTTGTTTATATGTCTCGCTACTTTTGCAATGTCCTCTTGCCCCGCTTGCTCTGTGCACGTCTATGGTAGAGATGCCTGCGCGACCCAAATTTTGAAAAATAGAACTTGGGCGAGCATGCAAAATGCTGCCCTCTGCAAAGGCACACAAACTGCTTGAATCGGTCAAGGAACGAAACAATAGTTCATGAGTCCTCCCAAGCTCAAGACATTGGGAGTTGCAGTTGTTAGAAAAAAGTGGAGACTTACAGTAATGTCTGGGTCCCACTCCCACGCGCACAAGATAATTACTTTGCTGCAGTCTCCTCTAAACTCAGTTTCCTCCCCCATACCTGTCCGCCTGTCCGCAGTGAACGGTGAGCGGCAACTCTGAATTCGAGTTCTTAGAAGGCCGAGGTCTCAACAAGATCTTCAAGGGGGGGGGGGGGCACTTCTTCAACTTCTCGAAGACAAGCCTCAGAAACCAGTCCGACAAAATAGAATGCCTATATGGAGGCAATGTGGAAACTGCAATCGGTCCAGCCGCTCCAGCGACAGCAAAACATCATGGGATTGAGCAGCACTGGCGAGCTGGTTAAAGTCTGTGACTTCTTTTGGGCTCGCCCAGGCCAGGCCAGCAACTAAGCCGCTCGCCTTGTTTCATCGTCTGTCAAGGCTCGCATCGGCCTGAAACCGTATCTCCTGTCAAAGCTCCAGTTTGTCAGGGAAGGTCCGGCGCCCATCATTCAGTTCGTTGCCATTCCTGCGACGTTAGCAGCCACGACGACTAGAAGATCCAGTCGCGAGCCGAGATACAAGTGTCAGATGTCGGATGGCGTATGCTAAGAAAACTCTTTTGGGACAGGTTCATTTGTGCATTCTTCGTTTTGTTGTAAGCAGAGCAACATGGAAAACCCGGCGAGCGTTCCTCCATGAACTTCTTCGAGCTGAACACTTGGCTCTTGAGCTGTCGAATGCATCTCAAGTCCCTTTCCATGTCTAGCTTACTTCAATTTTGGTCCTGGTTGACTCTAGCCACATCCAGCAACCTACGTTCCTGCCAAGTTCCTTTCGAGGGGCGAGTTCCAGGACCTTCATTCATGAAATATGCCCTTTCGGGCTTTAGGCATGTTTGACCATGTTTTGGGTGCCAGAGATAAGCCTTCCTGATGAACAAGGCCCAAATCAGGGTGCATTGCCAGATTATAGGGGAGGGGGGGGTGATTAGCGGGGGCCTGGCTAGGCTTCATGTCATGATCACTAGTACAGTAGGGAACAATACTTCTGAAGGAGTTCTGATTTCAGGACTGAAACTTCGGGTTTGGAGCGTGTTCGTGCTTGTCCGAGATGCATATCAATCTATGTAGTTGAACGGAATGCCCTTTCAGTTCCACAACAAGACTGCAACAAATAGAGAAATGAAACGAGAAATAGCGCAGCAAAATCGCAATTCCAGTCCTTCACGCCTGCTCCCACTTCCAGAGCGTGGCGGAACCAGCTTCAGATCTGTTGATGTGTGTGTGTGTTATTTCATGCCATGGTGGTGGCAGATTTGGATGTCCATGGTTGGCTTACAGCCCTGGCAGGGTCTTGTTACCCTATTCTCCCCATGATGACCTGTGCTGTGCCCGGGGGCTGCAAGATGGCATGTTGCAAGAGCGTCGAGTGGATCAAGATGTAAAGCATTCTTATCACCCCTACGTTAAACGATCAATTTGGCCAGGCACTTGCAGCCTCTCCTCACAGATTGACAGGGCACGTACAAGCACCACAAGCACACAGCAAATCATGCAAGGACGAGACCTCATCATTCGTGCGCAGTTGCATCTGCCAGCGAGCATCATGTTTTCTGGACCTCTCCCTAGCTTTGAGGAATGGCAGCAGCCCAGTGATCCCAAGGCACCTCTTCAGCGCCCAGGACGCACTGTGTCTGCTTGACGCCGAACGACTGCGCGGCTGCCAGTTATTCTGGCCGCGGGCGGGCGCTGGCTGGGCGCTGTCTGCGATGTAGCGCTATGGCGCTATGACGGTTCTTTGACTCGCCAACATTTGGTCGAGATGACATGGTCACGCCAAACGACTATCAGTACCCATGAGTGCCAGTGCACCCAATGAGCATGTGCTTCTGCAGCTGTCACTCGCTGCCTCACTCTCCAGCCACCATGATGAATCCTCGAAGTTGAACCCCCCAAAACTTTCAGAGGTTTGACAGCAGGCATGGTGCATGGACAGGGTGTGGACATCCCAATACAAATTTCTTGCAAATGCCTGCTCGAGTACTCAGCACGACACTTTCTGCAGATGCGGTTTCAAGGGTTTTTCTCTTGTGTCATAGACTCACTATGACACGGAACATGTAAACCTGGACACAGACCATCCCAGACCTCATCGGAAAGCCGAAAGGCACGTCAGAGGCACGTTCGCGCGCGTCTTGCTGTGTTTCTAAAGTGCGCGTTGTGTGCACGTGCTGTATGTGCTGTGCACCCGGAGGTCCTGAAGCCGAAGGCGCCGTCTGTGCCCGGAGCCGCACAAGAGATATGCCAATAGCGGTAATGGCCAATACCTTGACATCTTGAGACAAGATTCAGCAGATCTGCTTTCACCTCGTGTTGACGCCTTCTGCATTCCCTGCTGCACTCATACCACGAGCGACACTTGATACAAAAAATGCTGCCAAGATGCTACGAGGCCTGCCGGCAGGACAGAAGCCATGAAGGTCCGGTCGTGAAAATGCAGGTGGGAGCGCAAAGCCCGGCTGTTGTCACTGTCATACCTGTCACGGGTTGTCACACTGGGCTCTGAGGCAACAAGTTCATGCATGTGCTTCAATGTGCTACAACGTGCTGCATTCTACATGATACAGTATACAATTTATACACGCGCATGACCAATGATGGGGGATCCGGCTGTCGGCCCTGCCCTCCCCTGATCTGCGTGGTCCTCCCTCAGCGTCGTTGAATGTCATTGAGGAGTTCAGAAAAAGGTGCAGAAGTGAAGACAAAACACTACGTACTAGAGCACAAGAGAAGATACTCAGAAAGCGCGTTGCTTCGTTTACGGACCCAGAGAAGCTTCCCGTGGAACGGGGAGCAAAACGGGCCCCAATCCAAAGCCTTCTAAACAGGTTGCATCCTTTCAGTGCCCTTTCGGCAAGAAACCCCACTTTTTGGATCTTTTTGGTTGGAGCCAGAAAAGGCTGCCTTAATGCTGAGCTTCCGGCAGAACGGGATATTGGCCAGGCTCAGGGGAGGCCTAACCGTGCTTTGCAGAGTGTTTCAAGCCTGCCCAAGCTTGGTGAGCTTTCAAGCTGTTTGCCGTCAGCCAAAGTTTTTGCCTCCCGGCCCTACAGCAGGCTTGGAGAACGGTGCTTCGCGGGGTTGGCTGGGTTTATGTTTAGGACCGTTTAGGATCTCTTGTTGGAACAAAATATGGCCACAACCCTGGACAACTTTCTAACCCTCAACGGCTTGACTTTCAAGATTTCAAAAACGTATTAGAGAAGCTCATATGTGTCCCGGTGGTTATTTGGAATCAAGGGCGCTTTACGCCCATGGCCCGGTTGGTTGGGACGGTCTCTGTGAAAGATCTTAAAACCGGTTTTCGCTTTTTCAATCGCTCCAAGGCCAAGACCTGAACTGAACTGTCAAAACGCGCTTGAAAAGTACACGGGTCCCGGACAAGTACGCGCCCAGTGACTACTAGCTACATGGCCCTCTGTTGAAAAGATACGGACACATGCTGCAGACCATATACTCGCAACCCTACTTCTCAGAGCAATGCAAAACAAACCATGCGAAGCTTGCAGACTGGACGGTAGATAGCCCAAGACAAAATGCGAAGAAGGCTGCTCGGGAAACACTGCTCACAAACCAGACTGTCAAGAACAGGCTTGACTCACCCAAACGGCGGACAAGAGGTTGCGGCTTGCCTTACCCAAGCGAAGGTGGTAGGAGGTAGGAGGGGCAGTAGTTCTCCCGGATCAGCAAGGCCAGGCCAACGAACGGCATGGGGAGCAGGAGAGAAAACAGTGCGCAATCTAGGCATGCGCATGGCACGACTCAACTTCCCAGCACATGCAACCCGGGCGTGGAAAGAACGCACGACGACACTGAACTCCTGGAGGAGGGCCAATGTCCAATGCTTTCAGCAACCAACGGCACAAACCGGACACCTTGCGTAGCGCAAGCCGGCCTCCGTGTCGAGGTAGCTACTTGTGCCTCTCGTATTCAGCCGCTGCGCAAGGGCCTCCTGTGCCGTAGCGGCGAAGTCAAAATCCACGACAGGCGGCAAGTACAGGTCCTACAGGTCGGCAGGGGCCTGCCCGCACGTCTTCTGGAGACTGGCGGCAAGAATCCAGGCAGCTCTCTTTCAGGATGAGGACCGAAGCCGTAGGGGCGTGACATGCGCAGGTTCGAAGACCAAGGCCGGCGAAGCCACCAAATGCTTGCGCCGATTGGGATTCAGTCAGACAGAAGCCAGTCAGGCTCCCAAAACAACGTTTTAAGCCGCTTGGGTTTGCTTGTTCTGTGTGTCCTTCAACCCAGCGGGAACCGTGAGCCCTAAACCCAAAAGCTTGCCCCGTAACCCCAAAGAGACGGCTCCTTCGGAAACTGGGAAACGGGAGTGCTTTTCGGATGCTCTGCGGACACGATTACTCCCCCTCCCCTCCCCCCTCCCCTCCCTCCGCCCCTCCCCCGCCCGCCCACCCCCACCCCAGCTTCTGATGCGCGTTTCTGATTCGCCCTGGTTGCTGATGTGCAGATTCTGATGAGCTCTGGTGTCTGATCCTGCCAGTTTCTGATTTACACTTGCTGAGTGGCGCTGGTTTCTGACTCGTACTTGTAGTCTCTGATAGGCGGTTGGTTTCTGATTCGCCGTTGCTGATTCCTAGTTTCTGATTCGCAGGCGGGTTTCTGAGCTTTTCACCGTTCGTCCTAAAGTTTGAATGAAGCTAGCAAAGTTGTCTTTAACGAACGCCCCCGAACTGCCGCGGAAGCGCACGTGCAAACTGCCGCGGTGTCCACATGTTTGCAGATTCAACCCGCAAGCCCGCAAGGGCACTTCTTGGCGAAGAGCGTGTCAAGAATGCTCCGGAACCAGGCGATGATGTGAGCAAGGGCGCCCTGAGCTCTGTCAACTTAAAACAGGCAGCTCAGCAATGTTCAGGCTAATCGGCTGACCTCGACTCTTGACAGTGCTATCTCGTGTTTAACCCACCTTGTCCGATGCCCCAGCTCCCGAGACCGTTGTCCCGGACTCGCCGGGACTGCTGACATGGTCCATGATGTTGACCTGAAAAAACGCAAATACTCGAGTCGAGGCTTCTTGAGGCAGCATGACTGAGTAAGACTGGCTGAAAGTCTATCCAAGACAGGGGGGTTGCCCTGGGTGGCACCTGGACGTGGTTCAATCAATCCTTTCTTGCACTTCACCTTCTGACATGGAGGGGATGGAGGCGGACCTTTATACTTGAGATATCTTGAGATACAATGATAGTCTCATTTATCAAGACCATTGAGCCCCGCCGGAGTTTGTCATAGCAGGCTTGCACAGTCAGCGCATGTCAGTGTACGAAGTGTGCCAAACTCGACATGTACTTCGCCCTGACAACGTTGCACCGTGGATGCTGGTCGGACCGCGTGCTCGCCTAGTGTGAGACCTTGGGATGCTTGGTGGCAGCTCTTAAATGCCCTGAAAGCTTTGCAAGGAAAGCAGGGACTGGTACGAGTAGGGCGACAGCAATGACGACTCCCGACAAGCGACCCGTGCGGAGAACACCTGGATAATCTGATGCTACCAGTCATGCCTGGCAACGCCACGCGTCTACGCCAGACCGGTGATACTGGCCATGCGACGTTCCAATTTCGAGGCAGTGCGGGACCTTTAAGAAACAGAAAGGTGTTTAGGAACATGAACGTGCTACCATATCTTATCCTACAGTATGAAATTTGTAAATAGAGGAGCATATGCGGAGAGAGAGAGAGAGAGTAAGGAAGAGGAGGGCCGGGGGGAAGCCACGATAGCTTTTTTGCCCTCCCCTCCCCCCCGGGGGGCCTCCCGACCCCAGAGGGGGGTCATAATGAAAAGAAGAAAAAATCGGCCACGTTACCTACTGAGACCGTTTTTTCATTGGAGGGGGGCCTGCCCTCCCGGGCCTCTCCGACCCCGCCCTACCTATTCTCTCCAGTTTACATCTTTTGCATTTGTTTCCTAGCGCTTTAGAGCGAGCGAACCAAAAACCATAGACTTCGAGAGAAAAAACCTACCTCAAAAACCATACAGTTTGAGAAAAAAAAACCTTCTCACACAAAAACCTTATAGACTTTTCAAGGAACAACTAAATCATCAGCGAAAAGCCTACTTCTTGAGGAGAACAAACCTAGATACATTTTCAGAAAGAAAAACCTATATGTTAAAACAAAACCATACATTTTGACAAAGAAAACCTACATCTTCAACCATAAACCATACACAAAAGCATACACTTCTAGCAACAACACATACACTTTCGCCCGAAGTGCATACACCATTTTACACGTTTGACAAAAAGCATACGCTTTTCCCAAAAGATCTCAAAAGCGTATGCACTTTGGGCGCAAGCGTATGTACTTTTGCTGGAAGCGTATGCTTTTTATCCCAAAGCGTTTTTTTTTCATACTGTATGGTTTTTTCAAAATGTATGGTTTTGGTTCTTAGGTTTCTTGTGTGGTTCTTGGTTGAGATGTAGGGTTTTTCTCAAAAGCCATAGTTTGGTTGAAAATGTTTGTTTTTCTTTCTCAAAGCATGGTTGTGTTTTTGAACATGTAAGTTTTCTTTGTCAAAGTGAATGGTTTTGGTTGAAATCACAGGTTTTCTTTCCGAAAGTGTATGGCTTGTAGTTGAAAAGGGAGGGTTTTCCCATGAAAAATTGTAGGTTTCGTTGTTTTCCAAATGTATGGTTTTGGTTGAAAATGTATGTTTGCGTTGAAACTGTAGGTGTTTCTTTTCTCAATGTCCACGGTCTTTGCTTGAAACTGCAGAGCTGTTCCCTGAAAGTGTCTGGCTTTTGGCTGAAAATGAAGGATGTTTGCCTCAAAGTGTATGGCTTTCGTGTTGTTCCTAAAAGTTTGAGGTTTTTGACTGGATATGCAGTTTTTTGTGTTTCTGAAGGTGTATGGTTCTCGGTTGAAAATGGAGGTTCTTCTCTGAAATCTGGAAAAGGAAGGTTGTTTTTCAAGATGTAGGGTTTTTGCCCAAATGGCTGCAGATGTAGCTTTATTTCTCAATCCTCTTCCCAACAGCTATTGTCAATTGGCTGGTTGAAAATGCACTTTTCAAAATCTGTGCGCATGTCTTTCTGAGGTCTCTTGCCTTCAAGAGGTTTGACTCTTCATCTTTTTGAGGGGTTAATCATAAGATAAGAACTAACGAGATAAAGCTGAAAGTATCGTAAATATGCAGGCCCCAGGGCGTCCCACCCTCTTAAGAAAATGGTAAGATACGACCAAGCATCATGCCGACCTGCTACTGTATTGGAACACTTGCACTCGAAAAGACCGACCGCAAGCTCTTGGTCACCTTTTTATAAAGGTGTAGCAGTGTAGCAGTCACGACCTGCACGACAAATAGAATAATAATCGAAGCAGGGAAGCCACACTTCAGCATTTGAGTCTGCTCTTAAGTTCACAAAGCTCATCAACCCAGCCTCGTCCAAGCCGATTCCCCACTGAGCCGCGTGCTCTGAGTGCGCTGATGCCTGGCCACAGCTCGACGTGGCACTTGAGAAGATATGCAGCCAGATGCGAAATCCAAACACAAATGGGAATGGAAGATGGGTCCAGAAGCCTGGCGGATTGTGGGGTTTCTTTAGTCTGTGGCTGCTCAAACCCACGCACGCGAGAGGACCTCGCTGTGGCTCACGGTCGCGACGAAACGAACAGCAACTGCTCCTGCAACCGTCAGCTCCTGCAGCTGGACTTCAATTTTGGACGATCAGTTCTGCACCCGCCGTCTGGCTACAGGGCAACACTTCCCGAATTGCATCCCATCAGGTACACTTCATTCATAAGGCTACGCCAGGATCCCTCAGAAAAATATATACACACACGGAGTAGTTACACATTGTTTCACAAGCAGCTGTCCGAGGGCAACATGGTTCATTCCTTCCGGTGGCCTCGTAACATTGTACATTTTCTGGACTTCAGCGCGTATGAATGGCTCAGCCCATTGATATGCAATCTACGGGGTGTGCTACTGGCTCCTTGTACTTCCACTCCGTGGAAGTGCCATTGTAGTCGTGCACCCAAATCTGCTTGGAAGTGCCCAGTGCATCCTGACTCTGTTCTGCGGAAGGAAGCTGTAAAGGCAGCAATGTCTCAACTCAAGAGGCAGACATCCAGTCAGGGTCAAATGCAGACTTCTTTTTGCCGACGCCTCAGTTCTGAACGACGCAGACCCTGTTACTGACACAGCTTTGTTGAAGCCTGCAACCCCATGTGCCCCTTGCCAATAACCAATGAGAGCATGAAAGCCTGGCCTGGTAGTCCACCTCCAGTTTGCCCGGGGAAGAGTGGAAATAGTTAAAATGCAGCTTGTAGCGCTTGGTAATGTCCAGGAAAGGGCTCTGCAAAATGAATGCCTTGGTCGAGTCTCAGAAGCTGTCAGAGATAGAGCTTGCAGCATTGGCATGCCTTGGGTGTTGCCTTGCTCAAGAACCTGCTTCGAAGTTAAGTCAGAAAGCTGACTTCTTAGGTGCAAGGATTTCACTTCAACAATGCACTGAAGCCCCATATACTGTGGCCTCATGCAGCCCCAGAGCCTGCCCCGGATGCTGTAGCACCTGCCAGGAACGTGGAAGGTGACCAAGCTAACAGCTGGGTGTTCTACGAGTACATCGCCTCTGCCCACGCATAGCTCAAGCTCTCTCCAGCACCGCGAGCTGGCCCTCTGCCTCTGCAAAGCACATCAGTCCCTCCCTCAAAATGTTTCCGATTTCTGTCTGACTGTACATGCCTGAATCTCCACTGTGGATCAGCCACTGGGCCTCAGTTGCCCACTTTCAATGATGTGTGCAAGGTAATGCCTAGTCAGATGCTCCTGTTTGTCCGAGCAGCTTCCGATGACAAACCTACATCCCGCCAGTCGCACAGGTCAGCTTCAAAGGCGCATCTCAAGGTGATGGCGGCGACAATTTTCTCCTCACAGACTGCTCGCACTACAAGCCTTTCCAGCCCGCAATCCATGGCAGCCTAAACAGTAAGACCACACTACGCTGTGGCCCGCTTCGAGAACGCATTGGGAACCTTGATAATCTTGCAACGATCTGGAGAAACTGGGGCTCATTGAAGATCAATACTCCGTCGATTCTCGGCGCATTGAGACGGCATCACATGCTCCGCAGCAAGAACGTCACGGCAGACGATGTTGATCACAACGAACTGTTTAAGCTGGTGCTGCGCAAGCGCGAGTTTTTGTCGGATTTTTGCAGCATGCGATATTCTGCCTGCCCACGACTTAATCAACTTATGAGCACTGGAAAACTTAAACTGCGGGAAGTCCGAGTTGTGAAAGGCGACGGGCGAAGCTGATTAAGGCCAGGATGGCCTTATTCAGAAAACCATTCTACGTATCGGATTTACGTGCTTGCTACCTCTTGGCCAGTAATGTTGAGAGTTGGTGTGAGTCAGACGGAAGGGCGGATTATGGCGAATTATGAAGTAGCGAATAGCGGCCTAGGTCGGAAGATAAGGAGGTCTGAAAAGGGCTACACTGCGCAAAAAGAAAACATACGCACAGTCACACATGTTTGCGGTCGCGTTGGTTGTAGGCTTGAGACCCTAGGTTCAAAACGCTGCAAGCCTTCCTGACAGATGCAAGATCCCGAGACGCGCCTTTTGTAAAGAAGGAATGGCTACGAGGTGTGCTTCAAGATGTGGGGCAGTTCCTTTATCTTCAAAGGTATGGCGGAGGCGTTGATGCGATCAGTTGCTATATTTCTGGCTGGTCACCGGCTCCAGAAGTCGCAGTTTTTGTCAGTCAGTTAAAGCATTTCAACTGCCGGCCGGGCGCTTCTTCTGAGTTGAATGAAGCCAAGGGGAAACTTATTTTGAAAAATCCTGCTGCCATTATGCTTGGAAAGTACTCCGTCTCCTGGCGCGCGCCTGATCTTAAAACTTCAATGCAGCCGTGGGGCTGCATAGCAAAATGTTGCAAAGCAGATTCTTGCTGGAGACTTTAGTCGACGGGGTTCTTTGCTTGACAAGCTCAGGGCTCAACATTAGAGCCGACAAACATTCGGTATCACCGCAGCATGACCACTCTGCGCTTCACTCTGCGCTCCACCTTACACTGCGCTACACGGCGCAAACGTCGAAGGCCCTGGCCACATCTCTGGCTCGACTGTTTCTTTTCTATTTTCTGATATTGTGAAGCTCTGGCTTTCTGTGGCTTCATAGGGCTGCTCTTGCAAAAGCAATGGCAGAACTGTTGCGATTGATTGAGACATGGTTGGGGCCAAAAACCAAACAGAACAAGAGACAAACCGAATTACCACTGGTCAGCAATCCATCTCCCAGCATCTCAGGAGGTGCGTATCCAGAAACTCGTGCGCTTGTATCACATGACCAGGATTTGTACGACCAACCACTCTGATCTCGCGAAACGACCAAGTATCTCTACTCCTTTGTGCAGGGCAGTTCGTGTCTTCAGGCAGCCTCACCCCAGTTGGGAGTTCCCCCTAGAAGGCCCTGGCCACCACACAATAAGCTTGCATGTTGGAAAGCCATGATCCTGATGCGATTGACGTCCAATGTCAGTGTGTCTTTGCCATTATTCAGGTTGTAGTTAGCCAAACCGGGATGATTCGCACACATGAATAACAAATTCTCAGAATCCTTCTGGTGGTCACTGCAATCAGTAAAATGTTTCCAGAACCCAACATCCGAAGAAGGAAAGTGGATACACGAAGAGCGCACAACAGCTTCCATAGAAGCAGCAAAGAAATACTGGGATTCGCAGACTGCACCAGCCGTGAGAAAAGGCGAACCCTCAAGTCCAGCACAAAAGACGACCCACGGCCGCGACCAAGGTCGCTACTAGCTACCCCCTGCTCAAGGCAAGAGGTTGGGGCTAACCTGCCAGCAACGCATGGGATAAGACCTATCTAAATCGGCCTGGTGAACCAAGGTAAGAAAGACAATCCCTGAGGACCACAGCACAGAAGATTCTGCAAAAATCAACTCAAAGGTGAGAAACTGCACCAAACGAGATAGAAAACGAGATAGAATCGTCAACAACCATCGCAGAAGCATCATAGTTGAGCTGTAACCCTTCTTCTGCACGGTATCAAGCCAGTGCGACCAGGAACCCTTGTTGGCCTAGTGCAGGCCCAAGCATCTGTGGACATCCACAAAAGGAATTTGCTTGCCAGCAATGAGCGTAGAACAAGTCTTATCAGGTGCCACATTCAGCCGCATTCGAATCTGGCGACCCAAGCTGATGCAATTCGCATGCTGGGGAAGAACAACCAGGAACAACGATGTCAAGTTTGCAATCAGCAGCTGCCAGGCAAAATGGCAGCAGTAAGGGGCCATAAACAATGCGTTGAGAGCGAACCTCATTGGCGAAGCCCAGTCTCAGAGGAGCTCTCCCCAAAGATGCAAGCAAAGCCATAGAGACCAGCAATGGCGGCATGCGCAGAGGGATGTGCGTCAGGTCCCTGCTATTGTTGAGAAAGTTAGCAGCGCATCATGGGCATTAGACAAGGTATCTCCCTTGCTTGCATATTCCTTCATGCTACCAGTCTTGAGAAACATGAATAGAAACATGACCTGTCCTTGCACTGGTACATGTCGTTGACCTGCACCAGGTCGCCTTCAGACAAGTAATTCCGATTGCCCAGGAGGCCCTTGGATGTGTAGGAGAATGTATATAGGACAGCAAGACAGGTGCTCGATAGTGCAGTCATTTCTAACAACACTAAGACACAACAGCTTCAGGTTGGAAAAAAAAAACAAATCCAAGGCACAGCTAAAGCAGGTTCTATGGGATCGAAAGCATCCGTCAGAGGGTAGTGCATAATGCTTTCCTGAGGAGGCAAATGGGCCTGGCTAACACAGCAAACGCCCAAATGCCGCTCGATGCCATGCTGCCACCCACTGACCAGATTGAACAAAACCAAGTGACGAAGTCATAGGGAGCGTAGCCGTGGAAGCCTCCCAAATAATCCAACTTCCAACTTCCTGCACCTGCCTGAATCCTGTGACGACATGAGCCCTTGCATCATCTTGCTGAGTCACTGTCGCCGGGACCCTGGTAATTTGAGCCAGTGTAGGTGTCCCGGTTCTCTAAATACCTAGGACACAGCAGCAAGATGCCAATACATGACAGGTACAAGCTCGTGCAGCCTGACCCAGAGAGCAGTTCTGACCGTGACGTGCAGCGTCACCAGAAAGATCTTACGGAATCCCATGCAGAGTGGGTCTAACTTCTGCGGGTGATGACGGTCTGGCAGAGGCGGGGCAGAGGGGTGGGGCATCTTACCCCTCAGCTTTCATCTGTCGAAGAACGGTCATCCTCTCAAACTCCACCCTCCATACGCTGGATTCATCTGGGTTTGTCTTCAAGTCAAAGGCAAGAGTTGCCAATACAAAACGATCATGATTGAAACTTCGGCCAGGTTTCTGGTCTGTCCAGTGTGGATCCTCGGGAATACTGAGCAGACGTAGTGTGGATGAACGGGTACGAGTATGCAGCAAGGTGCGACTGACAGCCGTTGTCGTTCCGTGATCTCAATTCCGCTGTGCTCTGCAACGGCAAGTCTACTCTGAGCCCAGGGCAATGTTGTCCCAGTGTACGACAATGTGAGGTCCATGCCCCTTCAACTGCTGGTAGGCATCAGGGCGTTTCTGCCTTGTCTGAGGGCACCGATCTAGTCAAGTGAATCGAACGGCCCAAGTGGACCCTTTCTGAACCTATCTAATCAGCCAGCCTAGGTCAGGTCAGAGATGATCAGTTCATTCATGTCATAAGCATCTTGGAAAAGCAAAATGCTGAGATCCATGAAGCTTGGATCGACATGTGACTCCGAGCCACTCGTGGTTCATACCCAGGGCGTGGCCTCAGCATACAGCATAAAGGGTAGCTGGATAGTGACACGCACAACAAGGCTTAAAGCAAGGCTTGCCGCAGTGCTGCTGCACAGCTCCTGCTTGGCGCCATCCCCCGGAATTTTGCTCGGTATTGTTCAGTATTTATCCGGAAGTTAACGTGGTCCCCCAGACTCGGGTCGTGCAAAACATTGTAGCTCCCGGAGACCCACCACCTCCCGTGTGCGAATCTGAGTCAACAGTGGTGCGTGCGGATGCTTGGAAGCATGTCTGAAGGCGCGTAGTGTAGGTGAGGCAGTGCTACACACGAAAGGAGCCTGAACGGACTAAAGCTCAGGCCTCTTAGCAACCAGCTCGCCGTGGTGGTGGTGGAGTGGTGGACTTTCCGATAGGGTTCTGGGAGGGTGTCAAGGTTTGCTTTGAGGGATTCCAGGTTTTGAAGGCATGCGGCATGCGAATCCATATAACGCCACAAAGAAGTCAGAGTACAGCCGAAGCACGGGGAAGGGCCCCTCCCGAACGTAGCAAAAGGGTTCCCTCCTTATGCGCTCGCGTATCAACAATGCTGACAATTGTTGACAGTTGCGAGGGTGAGGAACCCTGGGGCTCGCCGTCCTTGCAACTGTCGACACTTTTGGAGCTTCGATTTGCGTTCGCATATCAACAATGCTGACGGTTGCGAGGATGAGATCCTCGTAACAGTCGTCATTTTTGGAACGTCATTTTGCGTTCGCACATCAAAACGGCAGAGAAAAGGAGAGAAATAGAAGTGCAGAGACAGAGACACGCGACATGGGCCGAGGTTGACAACATGCAAGCAGGGCGAAGGAGGTGGCTGCTCGCTCAGGGCATGGCCGATTTCGTGGACGATCGACCCGACGTGAAAGAGACTGTTGCACCAACCTGCAACAAGGCCAAGGCGCTTAAGCAGGCAGTAATTATGCAGTCGTGCTCGTGCACACCACACAAGGCGTGAAAGCACTTCGCAGGACTTCATTACAAATCTGATGGTCCCATACCCTGGCGAAGACTGACGTTCTTCCCCGAAAGTCCAGTTTTTTGAGGTTACTTTCGCGAACTTCGCAGCACAACGTCAGAACTTTCGCGACAAGCACGAAAGTACATCTCATGAGTTTGTCGCGGACCGCTAGGCAGTAGCGCCTAGGTTGATGCGAAGGGCTCGTGGTCGTCCATTCCAGTACCCAGGATAACCTTGACCCTGGCACCAGCAGCTGTTTTCCTCGTAGATGCCCACCTGCACGAGCCACACCCTGAAACAATCTGAGTTACCGTGCACAGCCCTCCGCAGACACCCGGATATGCACATGTCGGCACCACCGTAGTCAAATGAAGAGTTATGAAGAGTTCCGAGGGAGTAGACAAGACGAGGGATCCCATATAAGATCATGCAAGCCTGGACGTAGGGCTGGCTGATCTGGGTTTGCAACACCTCGGCAACAGACCCGGAATGCCCCGCAATCCTCCCATTGCCTCGTGTTTCTGAGTGCTGAAGTTAAGGGCAACGCCTAAGAGCATTTGAGTGGGACTTCTGGCCCAACTTCGGTACATTTCTGTGTATGGTATGGCCTCCTTCAAGACCACGCACGTGCCCTCGTGCCACCGGACGACCGCAGCTCGGAAGGCTTCCTGCCATGTGCCATAAGGCCATGAGGTCCTGCTTAGTTTCCCATGTCCTACACACTAACCGAGCCTTCCCTGATCTTCCCGGTCAGCTGCTTTCTGCAGAAGCCCGTCTAAGCAGCTCGTTACATGACTTCATGTCCGCTTCAGCGTGCAAACTGCAGGCCTTGCGGGCATTGTCGACGTCACCGTCAAATGCATAAGGCACGATAACATAGTCCGTCCAAATGTCATTGACACCTCGTAGCACGTGGTACCATGTCGTAGCATGTGCTGCATATTATGCATATGAAGCATGATAGTTACTTCCAGGTGCTATCAAAGACACCAGGGGGCACCTCTTCTTGGCGGTCCTCCAAGTGAGCACAGCTGGTGCCAGACACGCTGCATCGCCCATTCTCACACTTTCGCAGCCCTGTCCTGCCAAGGCCCATCGCCAACAGCACAATTGTGCGGAAAGCCTAGGAGCAGACGTCAAGTTTTGTTTAGCTTCTGCATGCCTTGGAATGCAACCGAAGGCTGTTTGGCTCAACATTGCGCGTTGTTTGGCTCAACATGTCATGCGACTTGCTTGACAACCAGGCAGCAAGCACGCGTCCACGGAGGCGCAGAACCATCGTCATCCTGCCTTGGCAAAGGAACATGAAGAAACATAGCCTGCAATTCTCTCGCGATGTCCATAGGTCCTGTCACAGGCTCTCAGACAACCATCTCTACGATTGCATGTGGGAGTTGCCCAAAGTCCCAGAATCACGCTCAAACCAAGGTGCAAATCCCTCATCTTCTCATGTTCAGAGGGTTTCTCCATGTGCGGGTGCATCGGTGGAGCCCCTATGTCCTCCTCACAACGTCCGTGCATGCATCGCCAAATTGCGCAGTTCTCTGTTGCTGTCTTTGCGCATCCACTTCGGCAACAACGACCCGGCCACACGTCCCTCCTCAGCAGCCGCCTGCTGATGTCCGGCGAAGACCTGGCCAAATGCTGATCCAAGGCCAGCGGTGCACATCGACATGCCGGCACACTACCTGTTGTGCAAACCGTGCAAGCGCCACAGTCTGGGGTCAATATACAATACCCATGGCCCATTTATGCCAACTCAGCAAAGCGGCGCTGTCCACATACTCGACATCACCAGCCAACGCGGTCACCATCCTCACATCTCCAGTTTTCACTTTTGTTTCCGCGTGCGACGATCATACTCTGGCTTTCTGGCTATGGGCGGAATGTAGCAAAAATAGCTCATGTGTTTCACCGTCCTCAAGTCTGATCTCCACGTCAGTTCGAGTAGATCAATTCGGGGTCAGGTGGTCAGGTGAGTCAGGAAAAAGGGCCCCCAGAGTCAGAAACCCCGATGCGGCGAGTCGGAAATACTGCGAGATTGCGGCTTGGCGTCTAGAAAGGTTTCGGGGGCCTACAGGCCCAAGATTCACAGGCACAGCTTGGCATCTAGAAGAGCTTCGGGCGCGGCCAGCCCTAAACCCCAAACCTTAAAAGGCCACAAGCCCTCGAAATCAACACCCTAACAGTCCTAAACCCTAAGAAACCCAAGCCCTAAAAAAAGAAACCCTAAACAACAGAAACGTTCAAACCCCTAAATCGCCTACAAACCCGAACCCACAAACCCTTTGAATCCCTAAGCCTCCGTGTAAACACCTAAACAACAAACCTTAAAAAGTCCTAAAAACCCTGAAACCCAAGAAACCTTTTTATAAACCATCCTTTCTTCTTTCTGCGAGCTTTGCAATTCCCTGCGAGGGGGACCTTGGCCACGACGGCCAAGCGTGCGCAAGTAATTCAGCAGTTACTTATGGCAGGAACAAATCGCACCTAAGCCCAAACTAATCCACCCGAGATTTCCGCTGTTTTAGTTGAACCGGCCCTGCCTGACAATGTTGGAACGGCTGCACGCGCAATGCTTAGTGCCCTCGAAAATGTCCCCTTCCTCCACGGTGTCCGCGGTGCTGTTTTACAGTTGCGCTTGGGCGTCTTTCAGGACCCCCCCGATGCATCCAATTACTGCAGGACAGCAGCATCGGGGTATAGTCGTACCCTCTAGAGACTCTAGGGTGCATGTGTGTATTTCCGAGGGCTCGTTGGAAGACGGTGAAACTATCAAAAACCTTAGACCAAAACAACAAACCCTCAAAATTATCCCGAAAACCCTCAACCCTAAAAACCCTAAACCCTTTAAAAACTCTGAGAACTCTAAAGCCCCAAACCCGCCTGTTGTCATTTTAGACATAAATTTTCTGACTCGGCTCTCACCATTGCCATTTGCCGACTCCAGGCTCCCGGACTCGGAGCGTTTGTTTCTAGCACTCATCCGCACTCATCCGCACTCATCCGCACTCGTCCCCGCCTTTCCCACTTTTCCATCTGAGCGTCGAGGCCGGCAGGCCCCCGGCCTCGAGGTGACCAACGTAGCGGTAGGCGCGTAGCGGGCAGAGGCCTGCGGAAGCGAAGTCGAAGAAGAACCAACGAAAAGAGAAGCTGAAAGTGCATAGCTAGAAGTGCGACGTCAGCGTGCATGAGTCAATGAGGCGTGAGGGAAGGGCTCAAGAGGAAACATATGGAAACATCACATTCGCTGGAAATGGCAAACTGCTCGCCTTGCTTGGGCTCGACACGTTCCAAAACGGCAACCTCGGCTGTGGTCAATTCGAATTGTCTCAGATATGTCAACAGCGGGGACGCCTGGAACTGCAGCAGCGGGTTCCTTCTCTGGCGGTGCCGGAGATTGCCTTGTCAGCACAAGAGATCGCAGAAAATTTCAATTGCGATAGCTACCTTCCCTAGGTCCTGGATGTGGGCCACACGTGACATGACCAGCTTGTCAGAGAGATCGTGGGATGTTTATGAGCCGTGTAACATGCTACGCCCTTAGGCTTCACTTTGCAAGACCTCCCACGAAGCTGAAGCTCTGGGCACTCCCCCAACGACATTGTAGCGACAGTCCTGTGACGAATCAAGACCAACCTATTCCACATCTTCAGATTTGTTGCGGTTGGCAGCAGAAACCCCGCAGCGGCACTCGCTCTCGTCGACCAGCGCAAATATGTCCATGCCCTGCCACACGTCACACCCTCGACCCGAATGGACAATGTCACCGAAACAGCAAAGTTGGAGGACGTACTGGACACGCGCAGTCATGGTAGTCCAAGGACAGTGCGGATACTATGTCGAATGCTTCGTTGGTGAGGAAATGGGAGACACCCCGAAGACAACAAGGGTCGTGTGAGGGCCAGCTGCCAGTGGAATGGTTCTGAAAGCTGCTACCGAATGGAGTGTCTGAGTCCAGCCTTGCTTGTGCAGAAGTCGTAGCACAACGGCGGCGACATTGCATTGGAGTGCATGGAGTAGAACCTTGCCGAAATGAGTTCAATGAGCCGTTCGATGCCGGGCAGATCCACTGAATGATGCTGCCGAGATCGGCCGAGGATCGGCACCCCACTCTTGCAGGGCAACTTGCCATCGTGGTCCATACAGCTCCAGTCGATCGCCGTTTTTCCTCCAAACGGTCCAAACGTCAAGAACAACGGTTACGGCTACATCGGCTACTCGCTCCCTTGGCTCTAATACCTTTCAATTCATGCCACCCCCAGGAAATGAAGTATGGCATCGACTCACATCCCCGAATCTCACAAGCCTTGGGGCAAAGCCCATGGCTGCCACAGAAGCGCAACTTGATTGGATTCCCGACCTTGTCTGCCAGGTCCGTCGTGTCCCTCTACTCGCTTGAAGCAGCCCAACTCCTGCTGAGACGAAGATGAGCAACATGTTAACTGTTACCCGAGTCTGCAGAGTGCTGCCCTAGATCGCTCGAGGCATGTCCATTCTTCACTGCACACATACTGCTGAGAATCCCATGCCGTTTTTCGAGCCAACACCCCAGTACCCATTACTGCCCATTCAACCCCTGCACGTTGCCTTTGCTAAGGGCCTGCGGCCCACATCTCTGCAGATCCCCTTTCATTCCCTTGCCGTGTCCACGAAATAGCGATCCACATCGTCCGGGGCGGCGCAGGTGGCCTCCAGGGAACGTTGACAAGAGAGGCTTCAAGATGCCTGAATGTGGTTGGGGACATGCTACAAGGCTGCTGCAGTCGAGAGAAGGCCTACTTTAAAGCAAGAAAGCCACTGGACTTCTGAGCGGCAGAATCCCGGAATGGTGCGACATGCTGTCGGCAAGGTCCCTCCGCTTGCTGTTGGAAGAGCAGAAAAAGACACGGAGGAAGAACCACGCAGCCTGGTCTAGGTTTTCAAGGTTAGGGAGTCCTACATAGACAATTAAACCTATAAGCTTCGGAATCGCAAAAACAAAAAACAAAAACAAACGCCAGATGTGGCCTAGGCTTGAGGCCTCCTGGAGCCCTGAGAGATCACATTTTAGGGTTCAGGGGCCCTAAGCTCGAAGACATACGAGTACCAAGAAATTCGACTGCATCAGGGCCCTGAACTAATTTTTCAGGCGCTGATGAAGAGTGGCCAAACCAGCAAGCTACGGCCCTTCACTTAAAATCTTTCAACTTGATGCTCCAATGCAGCTTTGGCTCAGGATGATTTTGGGGAGGGGCGGGGAGGTGGCTGATCCAATCCTATGTCAATTGGGGAGCTGATCAAAATTCCACACTCGTTGCACAGTTCAATGTCTTGGCGTAATCATTTCAACCACATCTCGGGTTTGTAACATGTGTATATAACTATTTTGGAATGGGGGAAGGCTGTGAAGCTCAGGAGACGACCTAGCATAACAACGGGTAGTACCAGTAACATGCGCAAACACCCGTACGAATTTGTCCCCACGGCCTGGCTTGGGCACTTGCTCGCTAGGGCAGGATTGCAAGGCAGCACAGAGCAGTCACAGGGTTTTGTCTTTGGAGGCGCCGGCAGATTCTCACAGGTCTCCTGGAAAGTGAAGGAATCAAGCCCATGTCACAATCTACTCGTCGCTTGCAGCACAGCAGTCTTTTCTAAGCCTCTAAGATCTCCAAAGCCA
Organism: Symbiodinium natans; assembly: GCA_905221605.1. Lineage (NCBI taxonomy): Eukaryota > Dinophyceae > Suessiales > Symbiodiniaceae > Symbiodinium > Symbiodinium natans. Next base: position 571,762 of record CAJNDS010002066.1, on the reverse strand, counting down.
AGCACTTCTCTGACTCAAGGGGTTGCTGGCCATCTGTGAACAATTCGACTCGCTATTCGCAATTTGTAGCAACGCATGACTCGGGCAGTCCGGCGGCAGCAATGCTTCCTCAAAGATGGCCATGCACGTGACATCGCGAATCTGCACCGAGCCTGACATTGCAAGGTTGTGGCCATATGGAGCTATGGAGCCTTAAGCCTTAGGGGGCCCGTCCTTGGGCGTCCTCTACGTATACTTAATGCCAATAGTAATTAGTTGTAAAGCTGCTCCCTTGTCCACTTCTGCGACTCCAAGGCTCCGAAACCGCATTGGGTGCAGTCGCCGAAGGACGAGGCCACCCAGGCAGCGCCCAACCAAGCAGGAACGCGGTTCCTTATTTGGAAAAGAAAACGGTCGGTAGGCTCAGGCGGAATACTAAGGAAGAGAGAAAGATGGAGATCGCTCTAAAAGGTACAGTGCACCATGTTGCGATTGCAGCCGAAGGTTCGAAGGAACTGGTGGGCTCTTGCTCGTTGTCTCTGTTTCCGCTGTCTCCAGAGTCTCCAAAATCAGCACAGAAATCACAAAGAAGACATGTTGCAGCGACTGCAGCGGAGTCTTGGGCATAGCCCACATGGCTTGGCGCCAACGGACTGCTTATATCTAGGCCCTAGGCTTGCTTTCTAGAGTTGGTCCTTGGCTAGGGCTTTGGATGACTCAGGGAGACTGCAGGTAAATGTGTCAGTGCTCGCTAGAATGAGTTGCTGTAATATTCTGAAAGATCAGACACTGCAACAGCAATCCCGAGCAGGCGCGAACGAAGCATGCTTCGCAATCTCTTCGGAAGTCGCGAACAGCTGGCACTTCAGCAGTTGCCGAGCGGCTCTGCCGTGAACACTGCGAAATACTGCAAAATACTGAACTAGTCATGATGTGGCACTTCATCTCGAGTGTGGCCGTGTGACATAAGTCGACACTCAGTCGGGCTCTCAGCCTTCTGCTCCCGCCTTCTGCTCTCAGCTCACCTCTTTTATCTCTTGACATTCCGCAGTTAACCGCAGCGAATTGACACAATTTAGGGCAGCTGTGCTGGCACAGCTAGGTCAAGGGAAATTTTGCACGGTGGACATTCAGAAGTCTATGGTTGCAATGCATGTCGTTCCAAGTTCCAACATAAACAGAAGTTGACGTGATTGAATTTCCCATGTTCCTGTCAATTATTGGGGGGGCAGCAACCCCAGCCATCCCCAGAGACCTGCTCAGGCCGAGCCAATAGAGCAGACAGCATGGAAGGTCTGCCGATTGAAAGAAAGCCTTTCTGAGCTCAGCCTTTGCGGGCCGTTCATCGTGGACTGCAACGAATTTGATGTGCGAAACCACATTGTCCCTTCGTGCGTCCTCAGGAAGTGACTCTATCTACCTTGAATAGCACGCACTAACCGACTCTGCCCAGTTCAACTGGTGCCCAATCTCGTGCCCTCCTTGGAACAGGACTTCGAGAGACTTGGCTTGCACAAAGTTACGAATTTGAAATGTGTACACACGGAACCCGGGTCAAGCTAGGTCATATTGACCAGCAGCTGCAAGTCCAGTGGCCATGTTGGCCAACCTCAGTAAGCAACGCAGCAGATCAACCATAGTTCTCAATCGCAGACAATGGCAACCGTTTTCTGAAACATCAGCAGGGTGGATTTTGAAGCCGAGGTGAGGCGCTGGTCCAGAAGGAGCGATCAGTCAGGCTTGTGGGCTAGATGGTGCTGGTGCAGCCCTACTGCACGAGGGCTCGGGATGGGCGCCACATCCAACACACATGCCTGAACAAGCCGTGGCATGCCCATGCCAAAAAAAAAACTGGCGGGCTTGAAAACCTGTTTTTTGCAGTCCATGTGCAACCCATTCGCTCGCAACTTCTTCCGAGAACATCCAAACGGAAATCTGTAATCCTCATCAGTAGCTTGATGACATCTGGGTGCCGCTGCCAAGACGTGTTTGGAAAACAAGCAAACAGAGTGTTGCATCAGAACTTGCTAGAAACCCGGAGCGTCGATTTGATGAAGGTATCTGTCGCGAAGCTTATGAGGGCTACATGAGTCAAACCAAAAACCTCTATCGAACAACTCTCACAGCTGACGCTGACTGCACTGACTGCACATAACTCACAAGGATTGCACATGCATATGTTTGGCACTTGTTTGCCTGTGCTGAGCCGCGTGCCTGGTGCCAGCGACTCGCACCCTGGCGCTTGGCTCCCGGCTCGCTGCCTGGAAAGGGCCCCGGCACTGATGGGAATTCGTGCGAAAACTAAACTTTACAGCGCTCTTCTATGCTCTTCTTGATGCTCTTCTCAAATTCTGTCAGCACTCCTGGACCCTTGTGCGCACTGGATCAAACCCAGTCTGAGCTTGGGGCCAGGAGGTGAACTGACTCATGGAGGTCAGGACCTCAATCATGCGCTCCGAGTTCTCACAAGCCCTGAAGAAAGGCACCAGCTTCTGCAGCGATATCCCTACTTTACAGCAGGGCTGAATGATATGGGGCACATCACGCCGTTCGCTCACGCTCCGCGGTGTGAACTGTACTCACTGTACTCAGCATCTTCGGCCCTTCAGAGCTCCGCAACATCCGCAACTGAAAATGTCTGACAAGCACGCATGCTTACCCTTGGGCACTTGCACGTGGACGTAAACAACTACGCTGGTAAGCACGTGCAATACCTACCGTATCATTTGTACCGTAAGTAGCCTCTGACCATCCTCCTTCCCTATACAGAGCCAGGATGTGCGGAATTCATCCATACACAAACACACAGACGCACACAAACTTCCAAACTTCAACAAATCAACCGTGCTCCAAGAAGTTGCAAGGCGCTCTCGGCTGCTGGCACGAAGCGTCCAAGGGTGATGTCCTCATAATGGCAGGGCTACTGAACGGAGTGAGCTGTCTTCCTCATCACGGTTACGCAGGCCAAAGATGGCCAGTGCCAACATTGCCAACATTTGCCAACCAACACCTCCACGTAGGCTCTGGAATTGCAAACTTGTGCGGCAGTGTGCTCATCTGTAGATGTCTGTAGTGGTGAGCTGAGAGAAGGACGAATGTGGAGACCTTGGGGATCATGCTCTTCGCGAAGAAGGGGCTCCTTGAGATTTGAATTCCAAACAGCGGTTTCTCCAAGGATCGGCAAGGATCGACAAGGCCCCAACTCCGGAAGAACTCTCACAAAGACCCGGAAGCCCACAACTTGGAGCAGCTCACACACAATAAATCTTGGGTTCCCCAACTTCCCGAAGGTTCCCCCCTTTCCCCTTGCAGCCGAGTGTCTTGAGCACCCGCAATTTCGGCTTCAGCAGCCGTATAGAGCTTTGAACTTAGGTAGCTGGGATTCAACTTTTCATAATGCAAGGGCAGCCGTGGCGAGGCAAGGGAGGGGGGGGCGGGACGAAGGGAATGGGCTCTTCAACTGACTTTGCGGGGCTGGATTGAGAATGGCTAGAATGCCCTCTCCGCCTCCATGGAACCTGCGAATGGCCGCTGCGACTGCTGGCCCCATGGCTATCCGAAACAGATCGGCTCTTTGAACTGAGAATCTCTGGGTGCCCAAAGAAGCACGGGGCTACCAGGATTCGGAGACCAGCACAGACGGGTGCATGTTTGAGTTCTTTGCTAATTTACAGCTTATGCAGTACACGCCACCGGCACAAACGTGTTCTGAATGATTTTTACACTTTCTTCGCTCGTACAGATACTCTCAGATGCTGTACGATACTGTAGTTGCCGTGGATCTGGAACATAGTAAGCCTAAGGTTCTCGAACCTTCCCCTCAAGCCTGAAGGACCCTAACGCCAAAGCCCTAGGCCCCCGACTAGGACTTCGCGGAGACCTCTGCCTCGGGGCTGGAACGTTGGAACTATCCGTTCAACTCCATACATTGTCAAAATTCTGCGGCAAGCCAAGCAAGGTAGAAGAGGCTCGCTTGGGCATGAACATGACGCCTCCACGTCGCACCCCGAGTTCTCCCAAATCTAGGTTTCCTCAATTAGCTTGGGCTTTTTTCTTGAGGGGCATGAAGACGAAAGTACGAGTACCTGGTTTCCAGCCAGAAACTGTGGCTTCAGACCTTCACGCATCATGGAACAGACCAGGTCTCACCCTCACTATCTTCGCCACTGACTGTTCAACCTCTTTTGATTCCTGCACTAGTTTTCCAACGACTAGGAGCCACCCGATGTCAGCGAAATGTCCAAACAAGCAGACACCCGAAATAGGGGTGTGTTGTCTTGCGAGTTCATGGCTGTTCATGGGCAGGGCTCTCAATGGCTCTGAGATGCAAGCCGACAAGCCCTCAATTGCCCTCACAAAGCTTGACTCTCCATGCCAGCCTCGGCGAAGACATGTTGGAGGAGCGCCTGACAAGCTCTCATGACTCTCATGAATCGGTCACCATGATTCTTTGAGTGAAATTCATCTCCATTTTGCCAGTACTCGTCAAAGACCAGTGCAACTCCGCGCTCCTTCTCTTGGCCAGGCTCTGTGTCAGTTTGGAGCGCGGAGTGCGCTCCACCGGAAGTGGAACCGCAGCCTGTGCTCCGCTCATCTGGAAGCTCAGTTGTCGCTTTCAAGGCGAAATCTGCTTTGGCTGTGCACTCTGCAATGCTTGATTAAACGATTAGACGAGCTTGCCCTCACTCAACACATCGGGCATTCACTTCGAGCCCTTGCCTCGGTCGCCTTTGGTTCGAGCACTTCGTGCGCTTCTGAGCCTCATAAAGATTTTGGGAGATCTCCAAAGCAATGCCAAGCGCTCTCTTACATCCCAAGAACCTAGAAATACGACATAGGAAACAAGTGGTTCTCATCGGTGAGCCTGACCCTAATCGATGGATCCAGTCGTCATGGTGGCCCAATCAGCCATGCGAATCAATGACTTGTCGATCACGCATGCTGACAAATCCTGTGTGATTCCGTAATCCTGAAGCGCTTGGAGGTGGCAGGGAGAAGCCCCTGCAAAGCCTCTGACACCCAAAACCGCGACCACTGAAGGCGCGTGGGAGCTTGGGAGGCTCAGGGCAGTTTTGCCTCAGATCTGCGAGCTTCAACCTGGATACCCTGGACTGGAACCTTCGAGATTTCCCTTTCCCTTTTTGGAGTTCAGAGTCTGGCGCGGCAGGTTGTTGACACAAGACGTCAGAATCAAGCGGTATCGTTTCTTAGTTCAAGTCGCACGACTCCCACCCTACCACCCTTGCAGCCCACCGTGAAACAGCGCACACGCACCAAGCCTTCTTTTGTTCTACGGGATGCGCAGGAAAACCGATCCACAGCTTGCCTTTTGTCATACAAAGTCGACCGAAAACTTCCTTCCTGGAGGTTTGTGGGGCGGCGGCGGGAAGTCGAATGCGACCTAGCACTCAAAATCTACCAGAACCTGCATGCACCTGCTTCGAGCAGTGCAACGGCTATGCGAGCCACAAGCAACAACCAACTACGCGAAAGAAGAACAACGAGACGCTTCACGTGCTAACCGCTACGCTGGCACAGTTATGCATTCGTGCGGAAGCCATGGCCACACCGCTTCGGCTGCATGCTTCTTCAGCGTATTGCTCCGTGGCTTGCTCCCTTCCGAGATACGCTGAGCATCGCTGAACTGCAGGTACAAGCTTGCTCTTGCGCAGGCGGGTGGTGCCGGAGGTGTGGTGGAAGTTTCCGGCTGTTTCCGGGAGCCGCGATTGTGCCGATTCGGCCATGGATCTTATCACACATGCTGTGTCCCTTCTTAAGGCCTACAACGAGGCACTGACAGGGGCTATCAACGAGCATGAATTCACACGAGATCATGCCAACACATCTCTAACTTGCAGTCTTGCATGCTGCACCATGCAAAGCAACAACCGCCCGCCCTTCAATGCAGAGAACCTCGGAGAGTGCTGCCGCTGCCAGCGCTGTCTGGCCCAGGATCTGCCGCCCTTGTGCACAGCTGGCATAGCTTTTGCACACGATTGCCTTCTAATTTTATGACACCAATTCCAGCCACAGGAGCCCTGATGTTAAATAAATTTTATATGGTTGTTATGATTCGGGCAATTTTCTAGGTTTCTTGTGTTTATGATTTAAATATGTTTGTTTTATGACCCGCGAGATGGCTTCATTTAGCTTTGACAAAGCTTTGTTTTGTAGCCTTCCTTAGCCTGCTTCCACTCAGGACTCCAGCCATATCGCCCCTCACCCAAGCCCTACTCCTACTCTGCCCGCAGCATCCACAGGGGCCGAGGAGGTGGGGAGTGGAGAGCCAAACAGGCCATAAAAAATCATAAAATTTCATAAAAAATCATAAAGTAAAACAAAACACTGTGTTTTGCAGGATTTCACGTTGCAATGTGCTGTTCACCTTCTCCGCCCCCCCGCCACTCCCCGCACCCCTCCGCACCGCCCCCGCGCCGCCCCCCCACCGTCCCTGCCGCCCCCACAACGCCTCCGCACCACCCCCCCCTCCCGCCGCCCCCTCACCCCACCCCACCCCACCCCCCAACCCCCGCCCCCCACCATTTGTGTGGGTGGTGTGGTTTGCGTGGTCCTGAGCAGGTAGAGAGCAAACAAACATCATAAACATCATGCACTGAATCATATAAAAAACATATTACGCCACATATTTCCAATCATAAAGAAAACATATGTGTTGTCATATCCATAAATAAATCATGAACCGAGGATGTTCGAAATCATATAAAACCATTAAAAAACATTAAAAATATTCCGTGAATCCTGCCTCTGGCCGGACATCCCGTGTCATAATTCTAATTACATCATTCTACAAATCTGGGCAGTGTTGGGGCAACATTGCTCTCTGTGCGGTCAGTTGCTGTACTTTCTGCGCCTGCGACGTCTTGACGCCGCGGAATTTGACGGCGTAAGCCTAAGCAAAGGTGCTACTAGCATATGATGAGCATGTGAACGCATCGTGTGAGCAGATGAAGATCTGAATGCGCCCGGCTTGGTTGCTTCTTTACCAGTCTCATCCCCATCATCCTCGATGGAAGACAACAGCGATGCCTGGTCGGTGACAAGACTAAAAAGCGCACACTCAGCAGGCTTGTTCGACGATGCTACGTGTAGCACAACGTCTTGAAAACTCAAAAGGGTATCTTGATAGCAATTGGCACATGGAGCTGCAGATGCGCTTGGTCCGGTCACAGTCCTCACAGTCCACTTTCTCAGGTGCTCACCAGACAGATGCGATCGCTGCCCTTTGTCTTGGCAAGCACACGGCCTGCAGAGGGTCACAATGGTCAGGGGACGGTTTCATGGGATGGTTTCGGGGGATGGTTTCGTATGCGATTCGTCAATTTTTTCGGACACCCTGACTCTCACAAACGATGAGATCCTCTTATTAGCGAGATCTTATGCAGAAGTACAGCAACCAGGCATATGCAATGCGATTCCGTTCGCTAGCAGTGGATCAAGAAATTGGGATCAGCTTGAATGTCTGGAGCACCCAAACTCAAGTTGGAATGTCGCAAATGCCTGCTAATGCCTGCGATAGCAGCTGTTGCAGACAAGCCGAAAGCCCAACAGTGCGAAGGATGGTAGTTGTGGCGTGTAGCAGCACCGATGCTTCTTCGATGCTTCATATGTTCAGCAAATTCAGGATGTTGAGAAAGGAAGGCATCATTTGGCATTCCGGCCTCGCCGCTCCCTGGCGTGGACAGGCACGGTGCCTTAATGCATGGAACGTTAGAACATCGAACCAGCTGGGTCTCAGCAGGGCGACGATTACTAAACCCAACAATGGCTGAATGGCATGCGTACAGTACAATTCAAACACATGGAGCCGCCGTTTAATTTCGACAACAATTTGACAACATCAGCTTGACGCCAGACAGACTCTCTGTTCGCCAAAACCCAGAACATGTAAGCGTGTAGCGTAATCGGAGCGTAATGCAGTGTCACTAGAAGCTGGTTCAGCACCTTCTGGAGTCGGCGAAAACACAATTGCCTATCTTCTACAGACATTATAGTATTACTGCCACTCCTTCCCAACGGTTCAAAGAAATCTCCAAGAACAAGAATACAATGAACCAACGAACTCTATTTGTTGGGGCTTAGAAGTTATATGAATACTAGCCCGTGCCAAAAACTATAAAATACAGCGCATTTGTAAGGAACGCACGAATCGTTCATGAAGGTTTCAGTCTTTAGAAATCCAATACTAAGTTACGGGCAAGTTCATGAAAGGGGCCCATTACAGGTGCGCGTTTTTCAGCTTTAGGTTTTCAGGAGTTTAGGTTTTGAAGGCTAGGCACATATATATATATATATTTATATTTATTTATTTATTTATTTATATATATACAGATAAAGGTATACATATATGCCCTTACTTAGTTGTCTACGCCCTACCCTTTCTGTGTTTCAAATAGCTACCCCAGGTGGGATTCGCTTCGTTTAGTCGTCGCTGCCACCTGCCACGATGCCAGTGGCAGGATTTCGCAGCCCCAAGGGTGAGCTGGATAGGTTTTAGTTACCTGGCCTGCTGTGATGTGGCCTCAACCTACTGCTGCTTAGTAGGAAATGAGGGAATGAGGTACCCTTTAACGTCCCCCGAAAAATTACCTTTTCAGGGATTCTCTACGGTACCTCATTTCCTCATTTCTTACGAACCAACAGAAAGTCAAGCGAGATGGGATGGGAGGTGGGGCGGGGTGGGGCGGGTGGGGGGGGGGTGGGGGTTGGGGGGGGGGTGCACGTGGGGGGATGTTCTGGGTCGAAGCTCTTCCGGAGCACTAGAGAGCCACAAACAAAGGCTTTGGAAAACACGGACAGCACCACAAGTTCCTTTCAAATCTTTCGGAAGGCGGTCAGAGTTTGAGCAGTAGCGCGGTCTCTGAAAACGATTTTCGCTTTCAAAGCTTAAACTTGCAAGCCCCTTGGAACAAGATTACTTGGGGCGCGGGGTGACAACGGGCTGGCTAGGTTTAGGAATGAGCGAACCCTGAACCCTAAGCTAAAGGTAGGCCTATAGGTTGGGGGTGCCGCAGTGGTGAGCCTTCTTTATTTTGTTTCAACTTTCTCTTCCTAGGAAAGGTCTACATCTGGTTTCCCTTCTGCCGCATATGTCCCAGCTCCTGATCTGCCACGTCCGTTTGTGCGAAAGCGGCCTGCTGCCAGGCCCTTCGCTCGCGAGTTTCCTCCATGCCTACAAGAACTACCCAACTCCTAATTGCCTGGTAACTACCCTCAGCATGTCACTCTGTTTTTCGAAGCTCTTCTCGCCTCTGTCAATCGATTTCTTTGGGTCTCTCGCAAACTCGTAACCGAGGCAAAAGTCGCCGAGCGGAAAGAATTTCGAGCTTGGGTTGAGGGTATTTTGTGGGGACCTGCTGCCCGCATGAGCACAACACCATCTTAAGTGCCACACTGACTTTGATCCTCGTGACCGCCCCGCCAGTGCTGCCAAGCAGAACTTCCTCACAGTCCTCTGACACCCAGTATGGAGCCTTGAGACATCTACAGGATCTCGTTAAGGCTGTCAGGCTGCAAGAGTCAACCCATTTACTGCTTCATTTGATAGACATGGGGCACTCCTGTCGGCGGAAGGACTCGAGGTCCTCCGCGTACCTGGACCACTAGCCAGCACGACAGTCTGCGGAACAACCATGACTGGCATCACTCATGTCTATATTAGAGTCTATATACATCAATAAAAACCCCGGTGTAGACGCTCTGCAACACACTCCCCCACGCACCTGTTCGTCCTCTCCTAAGAGGTCGTTACTACCCAAAGCCACGGCCGAACGCACACCTTGACCGAGTACTGTAACTCCGGAATTCTGCCAGTCTCAATCCGGAACGGTTCCCCTTGCTGCCAGAACAGGCCTCATTGAAATACTCCGACAGGAGCTATACCCTGAAGCTTTGGCACGTGTTTTCAAATAATAATATCATCCTAACCATGCTACTGCAACGTTTGGTACCCGTCTTCACTCTTGTCAGCAGAACAGTTCAATCAGCTCGGACACGGCGCACTTCCTCTTTGCTTCCTGCTCCTGCTGTCGGTACGGCCTCGGGCTGGTACACATGTAACTATCTGCTAGTTTGCAGGTAACCACATGCTTGGAGCAGGGCCGCCTAGTCGAGTTCAAAAGCTGTGAAAAGTCTCAAGGCCATGGCATCAGGTCTTCTTCTGGCAAGCTGTTGACACCTGCCTGGAATGCTGCAGGGCTCGTTGTTTGTCCACGCAGGCACAAAGCAACTTACACTGCCACCCCTGAAGAAATGCACACAACATCCGTTTTTTTGGCGGCATGCTAGGACATACGAAAATGGCTGGCGGCGGCCAGCCTGTTCATGTCAAGTTGCGGCCACGTGCTTGCCATGATTACGGGACAATCCCATGCCTCTGCAGCATCCGCATGCTCTTTGAGGTAGAGCTGGAGCCTTGAGCACTTTGAGCACTTCACCCCCACATACACGCGTGTACACTCAGACTCACTCAGACTCAGACTCAGCCCTGAAAATGCAAGTGTTCAATAATGTACTGCCAGCAATGCAAACGACTAAACTGAGCCCCTGAAGTGTAGGGATCCAGGACGATGCGTAAGCTCTTACCATCGCTTACTAGTATCATCGCTTAGCGACAGCCTCGTATCAGAGATCCCTCAGTGAAGACAGTGAAGACTGGGTCTGGAAGAGTCCAGCACGCGACATGTCCACAAGCCCGAGTCTGAGAACCTAACGCCTCAAGGGGCTTTGCAGGCTCCTTGATGTCCCTTCCGGACACAACGCATGCCTCCGCAGGAATGCTGGAATCTCAAGCCGGGGTCAGTGAACAACTCTCACGAACTGTGAGGGCGCGAAATGTCCACGTTTTGGGGAAAGCATAGCTGGGGAGTAGTCACGAGTAGTCTTTAAAAAGTCCTGCGATTTGGGCTTGGATAGTGTCGCACGATGGCATGCTTGCGAAGAGTGTTTAGATGTGCGCTTCGCAATTCTGAATCCCTGAGCTGCGCGCAGCCACCACGCTGTCGTTGTCCGCCACCCTGGTCAGGCCAGGCTTCTGAAAATGCAGAGTTGAGCTGCGGAAACATTTCTGGGCAACCTGACGAATACCCTTAGGTTGCCTCACGAGACATCTACACTAATCGGCACCATATGGCACCATGAACTGTCCAAAGTCACTTCCCATCGCGAGATGCTTCCACTGAATGCTGCCAAAGTTGCCTCAGCACTCGCTTGGGAACCCCTCCACGACGTCCCAGGCCAATCCTGACACATGCCAAGATACGAGTAAACATGTGAAGCAAAGGGGACATACTCACAACAGCCTATCATGTGCTCTTTTCAATGATGTCATCGGCTGACCCCTGGTCGCAGTTCAGCGCGGCTCCAAAGTCACGCACTCCACCAGGGAGATCGAGAATAGCTTGATATAGCTTGTACCTCCATGACGGGCCTCTTCCAGCTGAGTGGCACCCTCGCGCCCAGGCCACACTTCGTGACGAGTAAAACGCAGGGCCCCCTCAGCAACTCAGATTCTGAGTAGGATGGAGGGCGGGACCGAGGGCAGGATCTTACAAATTGTGTACCCGGTTAGTACTTCTGTAGGCCGGTCGCATTCCACGCAAGGGTATACTCTAGTCGTTCGAAAGGCCTTATTCAGACCTTTCTCACTCGTTGGTTCGTTAAGTTTGCTATTGTTTAAACTCTTGCCTTTGCTCAATTTTTCAGTTGAGCTGAAATCCTACGGCCCTACAAAGTCGCTCAGACTGAAGTGTCTTTTAGTTGTTTGAAGTGATTACATCTCTTTGAGGAAGCAAGGTGATTCGAGCTTCACTTACAGTATTTGATCATGCGCCACATGCACAAATAAGTGGGTCACGAGGGCGGGTTGTAACCATGGTAAGGGGGTTGTCCATAACAGCTGACTCTCGTCATGTTGACCCACAACAGGCTTCAAGCCTGTGGCCGTGCTTGTCACTGCAACCCGAAGCCTGTCACGGTTACAGCTGCCCTCGCACAAAGGACGGGCTGTCAGTCTCAGCCCTGTGCAGATCTGAGTTTGCAGAGTTTGCGGAGTCATCCACCGCCACCTGCCCAGTTGCACATGTTCGTGTCGTGTGTCGTACGTTGCCTCATGCTCAGCTGCAGAGTCTTTACGAAGCTGCAAAAACAAAGCCAATGCTTCGAATGCAAGAACACAAAGGCATCGAAATGCTTCGACATGCGTCCACGCTCCTGGACCAGTGTCACTCTTCCGGAACCCGTGTGCAGTGCGGTTGCCAAAATGGCTTGCCCATGCTTGCCCTTAGCCTCTACTGCAGCAAGCCCTCACAAGGCTGAGATCCTTTTGTCAAGGGTGACACATGCACATGTCGCTTACAGGCTTGGCAGCTTCAAGTCAAGAGCTGCTTCAAGCGTTTCGGCGGAGTGAAACTGGCTTTGCGGTATTGGGCTGGCAGTTCGGTTCGCTGGCCACTCTCGAGAGATGGTCCAGCGTTTAAAACAAACCTGAGCAACGGAAGATTTCTGCACCGTCTCTGCCAGACTCTGCCATCCCACTTTGGGGTTGGGACATCACGCCATGATGTGCTGAGTAGAGGGATCGTGAAGTTCCCAGTGATGCTCGAAGATGGTCGAAGCTATGTGTTACTGAGTTGGGAACTTCCCGCTGGGTTCGTGCAAAGGAGCGCATGATACCTTTGCACACTATCCACTTGCGGGATCTTGCGGGCAGGACATCTTATTTGCCATCGTGGATCTACTGGAGCGCGGTGCGCTGCGTGATTTAGCAACATCGGGATTATTGCGTCAACAACTTGAGCGGTTGCTCCGCACATCTTACACCTTCCACAGTGGAGATGGCAGCCTGCCTCGTAGCTGCAAAACCATACTCACAGAACTCCGCTGCCCGTCACTAAGGATGACCTTCGGTGATGTCATGTGCGGAGGGTGGTGGTGGGGGAAGAGTGGTGGAGGAAGAGTGGTGGGGGGAGGCGGTGCGGGGGAGTGGGGAAGAGACACCGCTGCATCTAGACATGTGCGACAGTTCAGGCAGAGGCCGTGAACTGGCTGAACCACAGCAGCCGTCCTGCAAAAAGAGAAGCAGCAAGTGCTGACTCGACACTCCTCATACATCTTCATACATCTTCATAGTCTTCCAGACTCCATGTATCTTCAATCCTGGGCTGCATGATTCCGATGCTACGCTTGACATGTCTTGACATCTCTGTGCAAAGATGTGCCACAGACATGCTGGGGCTCAATTCCTTTGGATTTCGAAAATGGCATTGAAAGTAACTCAATATGCGTGAGGAGGACGGATGAGGGGCGGGGGAGGGGGAGCATGCGTAGATACGTATATACATAAGGAAAGACGAGCGAGTGTTGGGTTGCAGCCAAATGACACGAACCCCGTCCTAACCACAACTGCAACCTTCTACACTCGACTTCACCGATATAACGCAGACTATCTACCACCCGCCCCCCCCCCCCGGCACACCGACCGTAAAAACTGTACATGGGTACCGTCCCCCCAGCTCTGTCGGTTGATCATGAACAGTGCGGGTTCAACAATTTTCAACAACAACACATTGGAGCTGCCCCGTCACCTTAGTGAGCAGAACTTTCAAAACCGGCACATCACCTGACTTCCGTCATTTGTGGATATTTTGTAGATCTGTTCTTGTTCTCCTTGTTCTCCTTGTTCTCTTGTCCTTACTCACGGCAGTAAAAGAGCATTAGCTCCATGTTGAGCATGGCCCAAGGTTTCTCGTGAAGTATGCTGCGCATTTCTGTGCTCACACAGCCGCGCATAGAGTGCGCTGAAAAGATCTCCAAGGATCTCCAAAGACACTGCTGATGTTCGTGTTCCTGGTCTTGAGGACTTGAGGACACACAATGGGCGACGACCAAATTAGAAAATGCAACGAGACGATTAGAGCGAGGCAACCTCCAGAAAGCAGAGAGGATTCGGCCTGATTCGGCAACCTGACCGAAGAATCCAGAGCCTCAAACCATCTCAAACACTCAACCCGGCATCCTAAAAAAAGGCGGATTCTGATCCTCTCAACCCCTCGAGATAATTCAGGTTCCCTGAAAAACACCAATGATTCTGATCAGCTCTCCAGCTTGAATGTCGGAGCGGTTTTCAGACCTATTGCGGCTAAAACCAAAGTCAGATGAACCCGGGTCCCTTGTCATAATATCTTGTCATGTATGGCACCCCCAAGCCACTGCCACAATGATCTTCTGCTTCTGGTGCACACGTGATGTGTAGCCAGCTTGCAAAGACTTTGGGGGCCTGTGGATGAGTCACCACAGTGTGCAGATTGCAGCCGTTAACTACAACAGTTACACCACTGTCAAATCACAGTCTGGAGATTGTGAATGTGCGAGACACAATAGGTCTTAGTCTTCAAAGTTTCTCGAATTTGTAGGACGGTGATAGCTTCGCTCTGGCAATGCCACGCATAGTCAAGAAGCGCACGGTTGTGCAGTCCTTTTGCTGCGAGCTGCAGAGCCACGGGCCTGCTGACACACGGTGACGTCAGAGACACAGCCACACAGAGAGACACATGCACAAACGCAATTCAGGAGGGAGAGAGAGAGAGAGGGAGAGAAGACACACAAACACACACACACGCACAAGAGAAACAAACAGACATGACGAGGCCACAAACCGTAGCACTGCAGCTTCTCCCTTTGTAACTGTCGCCTCCTCGTCCTCATGTTCCTGGTCCTGAAAGTTGAGAACACATCTCTGCTTTGCGGCATCGGCCATACCAGCCAAGACTAGCCAAGACTTTACTCCTTTCTCCAGCATGGCATGGCTGCAGCGACTGTTACGTAGACATGCGACACCATGGACGTGGCATGTCAACAAAACGCACGATGCCTCCACAGCTTCTTCCTGCAGGACAGGCAATTTTCGCATGCATCACGCATCTGCATCACTTGCCATGCGATGGGAACTGAATTGAAATTTAACTGGAATTGGTAGGGCGGTAGCAGAACACCAATGTTGACAGAAATTTGATGTCTGAGAGCTGTTGTCGGCAGGATTCCGCAGGTGACTGTACGAGCATCACACTGCTGCACACGTGGGCCCCTTGCCCGTGCTGAAGAGCTGGGCGCGCGGGGCGCTGGGCTTTCCGAGGTGGACCTGCGCAGCGGACCTGCCTAAACCATCCTAGACCTGGAGCTGCGCAGTCGGAACACACGTGAACAATGCTTGAGGGAACTTAATAGTGTAATTGCATGTGTCACGGGTACGAGACAGGCCTGGGTGCCATGGACAGGCCCGCCGGAGCTGCTCGCCGTGGCACCCGCGCCCTGTGGGAAGACAAATACGTAACGCAGTTGGCAACGGATGGTAACGGGTAACGCTGCATGGTAGAAGTTCACGAAAGTCACGAATGTTCATGAGGAGGAGTCGCTGCCTGGCTGTCCGGCTTGAAAGCATGGGGACAGCGGCCTCAGACACAGCGACAGCGACACCTACATTAATGTTGCAGTTCGGGTCCGGGCTGTGCTCAAAATCCTCCCTCTGCCGGGGAAAGGGAGGAGGAGGCCCCAGCCATACGTTTATCGTACATTAACCGCTCAAAAGACATGTGTAGGACTCGGGGACGGTCCGGGGGGGGTGCAATCGGGTGCCTGTTGTCCAGGCCCTACAGGTACATTCGGAATGTACTCTGTTCGTGTGCAATGCCAACCACTGATCTTTTCTCTTTCCTTCCAAGATCTGCATCGATTGTTTGAAGAGCAGTTGTGAGTTGTTGGAATGTATGGCAGCGGGGGTTCAAGCATAAAGCATCATGAAGCATTGACAAGTGGTCGCTAGAAGATTCTCTGTCGTGGCATCACCAACATTCACCGACTGCAGCTCTCTGTGCAGCCATCACTCCCAGTCGCAACGGCGCGTGATAGTACGTGCGTCGTGCATTGCATAAGCAGAGAGGAGGAGTAAGCGGGCGTGCATGTGCTTGCACTCGCACATTGGCAGATGCGCGTTGGTTCGTTTCAAAGAAAGCACATGGACTGTTCGAGGCTGAAAAACCCCAACACGAAGTATGGTTTGGCCCTATGACAGGCATTCCTGGGCCATACTTCTAACACTCTTTGACAGGCCGAGACGGCCCATGCACACACTAACGCAGACGGCCATTGCCATGAAATACGAAGTAACGCGAGGCCGCGGCAGGTGCCACAGGAGCTGATGGCGTCGCCTGTTTGCAACTGTTCCAGAACCTCAACGCAGAACGGAGCACCTACGAAGTTGGGCCATTGGGCCCATTGGGCTCTGGATTGCAGAGTCAAGCTGAGTCCTCGGCGCCTCTGCTAGGGCCTCACAGGATGACATCTTCACGGTGCGATGCCAGCTGAAATACTTGACACATCATTGTGAGATGAACGTGCTTCTGCGTCGCATCAGTGATGCAACCCAACACATCAACGAAAAGGCAGGCTTCCCTCAATGGCCAATGAAAATGCCAGGAATACGCAACAAAGCTATCACTGTGGAACATGTGTTGATTGCTGCGAGTCCTCGTCTTCGCTGCTGGGCTCACCACAAGCTGTTGTCGGCTCCTTAGTTTTGTCGCTCAGCTCCGAAGAGGACAGGCTAGTGACTAGTGGTGGATATCTTAAAAGTTTGATGGGTCTGGAAGCAGCATTCGGTTGTTGAAACCGCCCGCACCAACGAGCCTTGGCCGGAGATGCGAATATGACGTACGGTAGGTTGCAGGGTATTGCTCCAACCAGCGAGTTTCAACATATTCTGTTGGCGGATCATGCCAGCATGTGCGGCATACGCCAGCCCAGAAACCCAAAGATCTGGCATTTGGTCGGCTATTACTACATACTGCAAAATGCTCAGCCCCAAGCTGGCGAGTTTGCTCCAAACATGCCTGACAAGCCAAACTCATCTGTGTTCTGCGAGGTCGTACCGTGCGGCCGTACGTGATTTGACATTCCCCGACCTTCTGGTGGCTTGAGTGCCTGCACAAGGGATTGGAAGGGTGAGTATGCCTGAGGTTCAGACTGTCAACGTCCGGCCGGCTGGACAGACTTCCAGTTATACATCACCATACTTGATTTGACAGCATCTGCCCTTTTTTAGCAGCAGGCGAGTGCCGAATACACACAACTGCCGCCAACGCAACACAAACGAACTGGCCAGTCTTTCAACCAGCCTCGTGACCTTCACAGCTCGCCATCATGTGAGCACGTCCACAATGTGCATGCAACGCGTATACTGGTGTACACGTGATTGCATAAGTGAAAGAGTACGAGCGTGCATGCAAGCATGGGTGTATGGTATGATGTATGAGCTTTGGGCGCCTGTATGCGCCCGTGCAGAAGCACGCAAGCTCACGTAAAAGCGTGCCCACACGCCTACGTGAGCCTGCATGCTTGGGGTGGGTGGGTGTGTGCGTTTGCTGACGATAACTACGTGTGCGCATGCGCTCGCACCCACGAACGTGTACTCCCACGCGCACGCCGGCGTGCCCCACCCCTCGACAGCATGCTCGCTCGTGCGTGGGATGTGTAGGTGCCTGAATGCGTGAGTGAGAGCATCAGTGTGTGAGAGTGTGAGAGTGTGAGAGCGTGATAGTGTGAGAGTGTGAGAGCATGAGAGCGTGAGCGTGTGAGAGCGTGAGAGCGTGTGAGTGTGCGAGTGTGAGTGTGCGAGTGTGAGTGTGAGAGTGTGTGTGTGCTTCAGTGCGCGCCCTTGCTTGGGTGTGCGCGTCCGGAGCCCGTCGTGCGCGTTCGAAGCGTGATGGCATTGAGAGTCTGACGCGCGACATCATGGCCAGCACTAGGGTGGTGAGGTGGGGCGATCCAAAGAACCGCCGGAACGGATGGGCTTTCAGCTCAAGAAACGGCTGTCAACACGCAGGCCGTCGGCAACGGCATCTTGGACAGCCTGGGGCCTGGTGTCTAACGGTGTCTATGTCTGGTAGCCGGACTTTGTCCAGCCAATGCAGTACACGAACGTTCAAAGATGGTGTCAACGGGTAGGCACATCAGGAAGCTCCATCCTGCCAACTTGTCAATGTCAACTACAGCACTGCACAGTAGGAGTCTGTAGAAGTAGGAGATACAGTTGCAGCATGTTGCAGCCCTACATGAACCGTGAAGTGAACATGATACAATGCTATTCCCTTTCTTCCTCCTTCTTGCATGGGATGGTTTGGGCCCGTGTCGCGCGTTGCTTCCCCGACCGGTCCTGAAAGAGCTGGACTTCCTGGGAGGAGAATTGTACAGTAGGCTCTATAGTGGCTCTATAGGCTCTAGATCTCTAGATGCTTAACTGTCTGTCAGCTACCGTTACCAAAAGACATCTTGAGCTGCTTGGGGTTTGGGTGCAGTGAGACAGGATAAGACTGGGTGATGGACGAAAGCCTTTCAAATCGCAAGCTCACGTTTATGCCTTTGTGTCTCCCTGTGCTGCACAGCGTCCGGGGCTTGAAGTGGATCGGGCCTTGTGAGGAGCTATGCATGACCATCTCCTGTGCTGTGGAGGTCTCGGGCTCCTCGCACTTTGACCAGTGCCAGTGCATGTCAGTGCACTTCACAGGAGACACTTCTGTTGACTGTTGTGAGGTGCATCCGCCCGGTACCGGCGCACCCATCCTTCACAGCCTTCCAAGGCTCCTTTCGCTCTCCCGGACCCACATACAGCTGCCTTCACAGGGCTCATTTCTGCATTTACGTCCCATTCCTGCGCCGCTGTGCCCCTGCGCCCACGTGCCTCGGACGTCCAATACGCATCTGCTTCTCCGAAACCTTCGCATGAGGGTCCAGACTGTCCAGACTGTCCAAACTATCCAGAACTGCCCAGTGTCGATGCTGTCACTTGTCGGCGGTCTTAGGCACTGGCCATCTCATTCCATTGCGAAACCCAGCCAACAGTCCTGGACATGGCGAACATCACCTCGGCTGTGACAGGATGTCCTAAGTCCTGGCTCGTGCCCGAATTTCAGCTCCTGGCCGCCGCATATTATCATAACCTTTGACCATCTTTGACCCTTACCCCAGCAAACAAAAAATCGACTGCCAGTCGTTCGGCATGTCACCGTAAACATACTTGTCGGGATTCCAATTGCCCGCAGCATGATTCCAGAGTAGTAGTCCACGTTGGGGTACAGCTTTCGATCGATGAAGTAGCTGTCACTCAGTGCCACCTCATTGCTGCGAAGCGCACAGCGGATTCAGAATCATGGCACAGTTAGCGGAACAATGCGAAACAACCATAAACAACCACCACCTGTAAACACTCTGTAAACCCTGTGGCCTCAGACTCACAGACCATGACATACCGTGACATACCACAGACCTACCCTCGCATAATCTCTCGGACAATTTCCTGCTTCTCGTGCCTTTTCCAGCTCCTGGGCGATTGACAAAAGTGGATCGTCCACCCCAAGTTCCTTGAGCACCTGGAGTCACGAGTCGTCGACCGAAGACCCAACGGACACATCCTGGGCAAGACATGCCTCTGCAACCAGGGTCTTCATCACACGGGCCCTGGGGTCCTTGGCCAAAGTTGATGCATGTTGATGCTCAACAGTCTGTGTTCTTGACTTCAACCGTCCCCAGATCTGCCACGGGGCATAGTTCTTGTAGACACGATGGCCGAAGCCCATGAGCCGCACGCCCTCCTGAACCCGGAAGGCCGGAAGGCACAGCCCATACTGAGCAATATTGAGCAATCCCCTGTGGGCCTTCTTGGCCTTCACGTCAGCCACAAACTGGGCCACCTTGTCCTTGCTTCCGATCTGCTCCAACATGTTGATGACCTCATTGTCTCAAGGCTCCGCAAGTGAATGCTAGGTCAAAGTCAAGTATGTTGGCGGGGCACCATACCACACCACAACTAGCACAGCCCGGCACTACAAGCTAGACAGAATGTCATAGAATGTCACTGCGTCCCTTTTGGTGATTGCAAATCGACAAGGCTTCGACGTTCAAGTGCGCACTGGCCACTTTAAAATATTAAAAACTGTAATTGCATGTAATTGATTCCAACATTTTAAGCAAAACCACACAACGCTTGGCCTGCAATGGTTGTTTTTGTTCAGACTGCCATAGCTGTTTGTGCATTGAGGTTCCAATCAGGTTTGCGGGGCATCGGGCAGCACCAAAGTCAGCACAAGACAACACCTGAACATGGCGACGTCCAGCTCATGTTGCGACAAGAGCTTACGAGACTCTTCCTTCTTCCGAGATGCCGCTTCATTGGCACCTCCATGCGCAGGTCCCCAGAGTGAAGCCACACCTGCGCCGTTGCAAACATGAAGCGTGCAGGGAAATGATGGGACACATCATATCATATCATATCACGATCCTGCGCTGGTAGTATGACTTTGACGAGACGATGGTGGATGCCAAGTCCATGAGCAGCGAAATCCCCGATGCCTGCAGCAACGCAGGCATATGGGTTGGCCTGCCAAGTTGTCATATGGAGCAGTGATGGGGCCATCTACCAAAGCAGCATTTCAACACCTGCCGGCCTGCGAGCTGCCGGCAATGCGGACTGTGGAGGTAGATGCATTCTGTTCCTGGGTATCTCGGGTAGCTGATGCTCCGAGATGAGCACGCCGCCCAAACTTGCAACAAAAAGTAGATGGGCAAAGGATGGCAGAGGCGAATCGAATTGGAATGCAAACACCTGCTCGATACAAGCGGCATGGTCCATGTGAAGGATCATGAAGGCATTAATTGCCTTTGCAGAGACCGGGTTTACTTGATACTCCTCCATGGGCGTGGCGAACATCATGTACCTTAGCTGTCATGCGTGTCGTGCGTGAGAGTCGTCGACCCACGCGGCGTGTGAGGACCTGTCCCCCAAAGCCTCAAAACAATGAGGGGGGGGGGGGGGGGGAGGAACAAAACGTTCGTGGGGGGATGTAGCGTCCCAGCCTTCATCAGCATTCCCAGCAGAGAAGTGTGCTGGTACCAATAGAACAGTAACGTGTGCTAAGCAGATAACTTCGGTGTCGAGCCCGAAAAAGTGCAGATGGGTGGCAAGCCCTGAAGCCGAAAAAGCTTTCTAGGTTCCCAACCTTAAGACCTAAAAGGGGATGCTGGGTGGCAAGAATGTTGCGTGGCAAGCCGGGCTCGAAGCCAACCGAATCCCAAAAAGGAGATGTTGGATGGCAAGCCCGAACCCCAAAGAGGAGATCTGAAGTGGCAAGCTGTGAACCCCAAAGAAGATTTTGCAGAGCAAGCCCTAAACCTAATGACCCAAAAGAAGATGCAGCAAACACGAAGCCCCAAAAGGATGGCAAGGCCGATGCTCTAACAGGCACAAGGAGCCCTCAAAACGCGTCGCAAGCCACACACACACACACACACACACACACACCCACCCTAAAAGGAGACTTGGCAAGCCCGACACCCAGCACAATGTTAGCTGCCTAGGCACTATGGCTTGGGTTGTTGCGCTAGGCTACGACTGACGTCTACGCTACAACACAGCAACTTGAGACTGTCCACAACCACCACCACGACCACGACCACAACAAAAGAACCACAACCATAACCACGACGACCACCACCGCCACGACCCTTGTTTCTTCCCATCAAGAAAGAATGTGAGAAAAAACATAAAACAATAAGGAAAGTGGCGAAACTTCAAATAATTCAAAAACACTAAAAAAAAACATTATGAAAAGTATAACAAGACACACACACACACACGAAATCGGATTATTATCTGTTAAACAGAACCTCCTGAACCCTAAATCGAAAATCAATAGAAACCCCCAAAGAAAGAAAACCAAACAAAAAAAACTCTGGAAACAAATATATACTAACAACAACCGTAACAACCAATGAAACAAATTTACACCAGTAGAAAACCGACGAAAAAAACATTGAAAAAAAATATACCCAATAGAAACCTATTCCAAAACAATAGGAAACCAATAGAAAATAGAAAACCAATAGAAAACACTGAAACAAGAAAAGCCAAGAAAACCAATACAAACAACAAAAACAATAAAAACGAATATAAACCGATGAGATGAGATTAAAAAAAAAGCAATAACAAACAATTAAAATCAAAAGAAACCAATAAGAAACCAATCGAAACCAATAGAAAACCAACAAAAAAAACAAAAAAAAACAAAAATGACAACTTTTTAGCCAGAAACCAACAAACACTAATAAAAACCAAGTAAAACCAACAAAAACCAGTAGAAAACAAATAAAAAACCAACAGAAAACCAAAAAAACAATAAAACCAATAGGAAACCAATAACAACCAATAGAAAACCAATAGAAAACCAATTGAAAACCAATAGGAAAACAATAAAAACCAATTGGAAACCAATAAAACCAATAAAAACCATAGAAAACCAATAGAAAACCAATTGAAAACCAATAGGAAAACAATAAAAACCAAGAGAAAACTAATAAAAACCAATAGAAAACAAATTAAAAACCAATAGAAAACCAAGTAAAACCAACAAAAACCCAGAGAAAACAAATAAAAACAAATAGAAAACCAACAAAAACCAATAAAAACCAATAGGAAACCAATGGAAAACCAATACAAACTAATAAAAACCAAAAGGAAACCAAGAAAAACCAACAAAAAAAAAAGAAAACCAATAAAACCAATAGGAAACCAATGGAAAACCAATAGAAAGCAAAAAATAGAAAACCAAGAAAAAACAATAAAAACCAATAGGAAACCAATGGAAAACCAATAGAAAACGAATAAAACCAATAGAAAACCAAGAAAAACCAATCAAACCAATAGACAACCAGTAGAAAACCAATAAAAACAAATAAGAACCAATGAAAACCAACAAAAACAAGTAAAACCCTATAAAACTATAGAAAACCAATAGAAACCAATAGAAAACCAATAAAAACAAAAAAAAAAAAAAAAAAAAAAAGTAAAACCAATAAAAACCAATAGAAAACAAATAAAAACCAATAGAAAACCAAAAAAAAAAACCAATAAAACCAATAGGAAACCAATGGAAAACCAATAGAAAACGAATAAAACCAATAGAAAACCAGCAAAAACCAATAAAAACCAATAGACAACCAGTAGAAAACCAATAAAAACAAATAAAAACCGATAGTAAACCAAGTAAAACCAATAAAAACCACAGAAAACCAATTTAAAAAAAAAAAATAGATAACAAATAAAAACAAACACAAACCCAACAGGAAACCACAAAAGCAAATAGAAAACCAAGAAAAAACAATAAAAACCAGTAGAAAATAATAAAAACAAATAAAAACCAAGAAAAACCAACACAAAACAAGTAAAACCAATAAAAACCCATAGACCTATAGAAAACCAATAAAAACCAATTAAAAAACAAGTAAAGCCAATAAAAACCAATAGAAAGCCAATAAAAACAAAGAGAAAACAAATAAAACCAATAAAAAACCAGTAGAAAACCAACAAAAACAAATAAAAACCTTGGTTTTTATTGGTTCTCTATTGGTTTTTCTTGATTTTCTATTGGTTTTTTTGGTTTTCTATTAGTTTTTCTTGGTTTTTATTGGTTTTCTGTTGCTTCTTTTTGGTTTTCTATTGGTTTTCAGCAGCAGGTTTCAAGAAAGCCCTAAGAAGTTTCCCATTTTTTGACCTCCAATATCTGTTTTTGGGTTTTTGAACGGCAGGTCTGTGCAGACCAGTGCCTCGAGGCTTAAATGGAAGCCACATCCAAACCTCCCGTTTTGAACTCGGACTAGTTGCAGGAAGTTCTCTGCAAAGGACAAGTCGGCCCGTGGATATATGAAGGGCTGGCCTCGGCAAAGAGCCGTAGCAGCTGCAGTGTCCTTCGACGTTTCGTGACTTTGGCGGCGGCCGATCGACGTTTTGTAGGCCATGCATGCCAGAACCTCGAATGCCCACACGTGCGAGTGCAAAGGCAACCCTCACCCTCACAGTGCTTGTATCCGCCGACATGAACTGCCTCACGTTGACGACAACATGCACGAAGTGCTTCAGTCGCTTCGCTGAGGAAACCCGAAGTCAGGTCGCTTTTTCGGGGGGCAAGCCTCGAGCTCATGCCTCAGGACGTACTCCAACGAAGGACGAAAGCCACGGCAAGATGCCGCAGACAGGCCGCAAGGCCGAAGAACGGCAAACGTGGGCACAGCACGCGTGCCGCAAGCGGACCGGAGGGTCGGCAGGATCGGCGGGAACTCCCCACTGCAACCCAGAAATCCCCGATGTATGGAAGGTGAAGCTCCAAAATGACCAAAAAGAGTTCCAGTCCAGGCAAACGAAACGTTCCGGGCGCATCATCGGACAACAGTGGAATTGGCCATCCCAAACAACAATCGCCCATAGTATACAATGTACACAGTACCACAAGCTCTCTGATCCGGCTCACAACGTCTCACAACGGCATGCGGTGCTGAGAATGCGGCAGGTACCTTTGCAATGAGGCGTGTGCAGGCGAGCCAGCGATGCCTGGGAAAGCACCACGCAGGGGGGTCTGTTGCACATCACCGAACCGTTGCAAAATGTTGTGCCTCGAGCAGCGTCTGAAGCCAATAAGCCAAGCGACAGCTCGTTGGATGGGTCGAGCTCACTGAAGACACAGCTGAGCGCCCCAACTACAGCCACCTTGCAAATCAAGCATTCAACAACCACGAACTGTTTGCCCTCTGTTCTGTGCATCCTCTCTTGCTGGGGGCATGTCACTGTCCTCAACATACCCCAAACACCTCGTTAGCTTCATTGCCCCTTTGTTTTCGCAACATGTGTCAAAGCATCTCTAGCATGGAGCCGAATATTTAACAGCTGTCTACGATCCACGGCACAAGGACACAAACGCCCAAACAAATCAGGATCAAGAGCAGTGCACTGCGAAGGCGCCATGATGGCCATCGGATGCGCGTTGATGGTGAAATTTGCGAACATGGCCTTCACCTTCTCGTGCACCAGCCTTTGTAGAAGCAGGAATGACATCATAGAAGCAGTCACAGCGACGACTATGCCGACAACAAGCTCAGCCAACGTTTGCTGCACACATCGCAACTGCACGACACGACGGAGACAATGGCAGAGTTTGCTGTAATTCCTCTCCGGACAGGTGGCATGTGCTTCTTGATCTCCTTATGAAACTGTACGTACTGCTCTGAATCCGGCTTCTCACCGACCAGGAGTAAGTATGCCACCTGCTGCATGCTCCAGAAGCAGCAGCTTCGGCACTTTATGCGGGGGGCTAGCCGCCTAGTCCGGAGGCGAAATAAAGGGGGGGGGGGGGGGGGCATGCTTTTAGGATTCTCGGGAAGTGCCGTGCAGCGGAGCCGCGAGGTGGTGCACGTTTGGGCTATCATCAGCGCTGTGAAGAGGAGGAAACTCATGGAAACCCTACCCCAGTGAGCTTAAACGACTTACGTGGTCGAGGCCCGATGGGGGACATTCTATGACATTCTACAAAAGGTCCTCCTTTTGGAAAACCCTTTTGAAAGCCTTTTTCCGCTCTGGGTGCCATCCATGTGAAAGTTCATGGAGGCAAAGAAGATGGAGTTAAGACCGGTTCTAAGCTTAAGTTGTTCCAACTACAAAGTTGCAATCGAACCCCAGTCGTGCTCTCCTTTCCCTTGTCAGCCTTGTGAGAGGCAAGAGATGGGAGCATAAGTGCAATTCAAGGCCTGCTCTACTGTGACTTCGGTACCTGTCATCTGTTGCTTGGGGTACTTTCAACTTGATGCTTGTGACCAAGGCAGACTGCGTCAGTGACTCGTGCATCACCACCAAAACCAAAAACCGATCATGTCCTGCCTCCAAGGCCTGTGCAGAGTCGACGAGGTCCTGCACTAAAAAATTGCTTTCAAGCTGATCTCGGCCAACAGGGGGATCGTAGAGAGGCGCTCCATTGTCTGGATCAACTGTGTTCAAGAAGAGGAAGGTAAGGCCAAGCACACTGCAGAGGTAAGCTTGGGCCAAGCACATGGCTTGTGGGTCCGGCACCGGATAGCCGCGGTAGAGGCAGACTCCCTGCAGCTGCAGCGCTTCCATCGTCAGATTCAACTAGAAGGCGAGTACTCCAAGTCACGTCACCTTCGGGCCGTCGATGAAGGTGATGGCAGACATGCACGAGCCCGTGCATGTGAAGCCAGGGTCATAAACGAAGTAGCCCGTTGATCTGTTCAGGTCCAATAATGAGATGAGGCACGATACTTGCGCAAGGAATGTCTTAGCCTCTGGCCGATGCAGGTCACGAATGTCCAAGAAGAGCTCTTCGCCAAGGGTAGGCTTCAGAATCTGAGGCACATTTGAACAAGTTTAAGTTTGCACATCAAGACGCCCCTAAGTGGAGCCGAGAAACATGAGCAAACAAACTCATAAGCAAACAAACGGCGTGCAGAGCACATTGAGACATTGAGAGCACACCTTGATGCGATGCTCCTTGCCATCTGGAAGCTTCAAGATGGCCTGCGCTGAATCGCTGAACACGCACAGACAGCGCTGCAATAAACTGCAGAAAGAGGAAGCTTGGTGAAACTTCTTCCCCAGGCTTCAAGACTTAGACTCAGGCCATTCTAAGCTATACGAGAGATTGGCAGGCACCGGCAAACTTCAATACGCATTAATATCAGTATTCAAGCTGTAGATCAAGTGACTAACAAATCGTTTCAGAATGTTTCAGAATGTTTCACAAACGTCGAAGTGGGCACTGCTTTGCTCAGGAGATGATGTAGATGCAATGCGAGCTTGTCTCAAGCAAGCTTGCGACTTTGCCTCTGGAAGCTCGTCTGTGGCCCCGCTCGAGGATCCAAACAAACAAGCCATCTAGACCGCACAATCATGCACAATCTAGAACGTACCGCTCCCCTGCTCTCAGGCATCTGACCAGCTCAAATGTGATCTCTTAAGGCGTTTTTCAAGAAATCAGCTGAATGTCGGTCAGTGGACGCTAGCAAGCTGCATTTATTACACTCGTTCGATGCAGCTTGCTGACATGGCAGAGTCCTCCAAGAGCCAAATGGCTGCAACCAAAGTGTGAATTTGCGAAAAGCGAAAGCAATCTCAACGGATAAGACATGATAAGACGATGTCACCTGCTGCGCTGGCACAGGCGGCAAAGGCGAGGGTGACGGGGAGGGTGAGGATCCGCGAGGTGCAGACCTTGATCGAGGACAGCTCGACGGCTCGAACTCGGATATTTGATATTTCATGATATCTCATCAATCTGCTCGGCGCCCCGACGGGGGTGGTGGCGGTAGAGACCCACGCTTCTCAAAGAGCCGCCGCTCGACAGCTTGCGCCTGGCTGGTAGCATGGCAACGACCTACAAGTTGGAAGACAAGCGACGCAAAGCCTTGAAGACAAACTACAAAAAGCACCGCAAAATGACATCGATCTAATTCAGCTAGCTCTGCTGCAGGCATCTCAAGACACATTGCTCTTGCTCGCTCATCATTTTCCGTACGGCTCATCGCGAGATGCGCCACCATAGCACAGCCCACTGCCTGGGATTCAGGTTCAGAATTCTTCTTCGCAACTTTATTGAGCTGCGTCGGCGTTCCCTCCATGGATGACATGGGCATCCATCAATGCGATGCAGACACCGCAACCACGGTGCCCCATGTACCCGATGTGGCAAGGGGAGCAATATGGCATAACTGCGAAGAGTTACCGCATCTGAACAGGCAAGAATCAGAACTGCAAGACATGAGCTCATCCCGAAGGCGGCGAGGTAAAAGCCAGCGTGGTGGCTCCAGTGCTTGAAGGAATACCTAAGAGTTCGAGGCTTTGCCCGCAATGTCACACCACGTATGCAAGATGCCAAGAAATCCAGGATACATGAAAGGATATGGCCACAGCTTCGAGGCATGCCAGATCCATAGGATGCAAACCAAGTACCTCTGTTGAGAGAGACGAAAGTGAATACAAGACAGCAACGGCCGGCCCCAGTCACCACCCCATTCTTCTGAAGTGGACTGAGCAAAAACGTTCAAGTCCACGGACCAAGATGCCACATTCCAAAAAGTAGCCCCTGCAGAATCACGGGCCAAGGAGACCTAGCCAGAAACCAGCTCGGCGCGCAATCACTGAGGTCTTAGGATGATCGGATGGGCCTCCCCTTGTCCCACCTCGGCAAACACTGCTCGAGAATCGCAGCATCACGAGTCCTCGGAAGGAGGACAATGAGAACACTCCACAGTGACGTTGTACAGTGGGCATCCTTCAACTGCTGGCCAAGGCTCGCAGCGATGATAAGCGAGGTCACCACCTGCAATGGTGCACGTCGCCATGCGACGAAACGCGACGATACGTGGTAACTCTGCAAGAAAAGCTATCATGGCCCCAGATTTCCGGATCATTTCTGGACCATGCTGACTTACTCTGAGCAATCTTGAACATGAATCCGTCTCAAAATGTCTCAAATGGTGGCGAAAGCATTGGAACTTCAAGATATTTGGCAATACGTTCTGCGTCACCGGGGACTTGCACCGGGCAGTGAAGATCGCAATCTTCCCTTCCGGCCTGCGGCACATGTGCCGTCGTCTGGTCCTGGTGGGAGCACAGCTGGTGTTTCAGAGAGGACACGGTTTTTCCAGATGCCGCTTGCGGCCATATCCGTCCAATTAGACGAGTCTCTTGCCACCACTCTTCTTCTGTCGGCGCTCTTGAGGAAAACCGCAACCTACACCGGCAACACTCGACGCAACACTCAATGCTCAATAATGCTGAATACTCTCAATTTTTAAGCCAACTGGCAGTGCCGAGAGGCCTCAGTCTGCCATCTCGTACTGCCCTGCGGATGAAATGGGCACTGACCTGTGCGAGATGTCAGCCAATGCCATGAGCATTCTGCAGCACTTTGGGTCTGTTCTACGTCTTGAGCTGGATCATGGCCGGACCTCATCGTTGAGGGTCATGATGGCATATGCCTTGCCGTGCAATCCACATTGTTTTCGCTCAGCAACCACTGGAAAACCTTGATACATGTGATATTCATGTGAGGACTCCTCGATATCATGGTCAAACTATGTCACGCTCCAAGGACTCCAATCTTCACAGTGAACTGTGCGAGTCCGTACATCTGAATCTCAAAAGTGTTCCAATCTGCCGCGGTGCTCCCGAGACAAAAATGCCGAGGCCTCCACAGAAAGGTTCCCCAGAGTGGCAAATCCATGTCAACCTCCGCCAGCCCAGCCCAACATACCCCAACCCTTCTCCGGATCGAACTAATGTAGCGAGGAAATGCGAGGAACATTGAGATGTCTTCTCCCTTGCGGCAGGAGAGCTCAACCTTGGAGCTGTCAGGACAGCCACTCTCCACGCGACATCATCACATGCAAGCTGCTTAAAGTACCCATCTACGCTGAGGAGATCCGAATCGCTTGGGATCACGGCCAGGCGCAAGATGCTCCAAACTAGCAGCAGCAAGCTCGACTGCGTGGTGAGATACGAGAATCTTCCTAAGCACTTTCTGCATTTTCCATCTCTGAAACATGTTGACTACTTGCATGCACTGTTGATGTATGTCTGATAGTAGTAAGAATGAAGTACAAGTTTACGTGCATGTCAGACCTTAATGCTTCCTCTTAAACACAGGAACCGCAGCTTCTCATGGGGCAATTTGAAGGGATCGTCCAAGCTGCCGAGAGGGCTTTGCGACATGTAGCCGAAGTTCCTCGGAAACAAGAGGGGCTTCGAAACGCCCAGTTGCAGGCACGCGAGCACGCAAGCTAGAACTGTTGTCAGGGCACTCGTACTTAAAGTCGGCATAGACCTGGTGAGCATGCTTATCAACCTCAAGGTTGCAGCATGGTATGGGACTATGCGAAAGGTGTTGACCAAAGAATCCAAGGGGCTGCAGCGCTCATCGCAGCAGCGCTGAAAGCATCCACTAAACTTTCCATCGCTGGGACAGACATGAGCGTTGCATTGTTAACTCTAGCAGCCTGTGCGTGCGTTTAAAAGTCGCACCTGTACTGTCACTTACGCTCTACGAAACACAGGAGAGAGGCGGCAAAGACAGCGGCAAAGACCGACGAGAGCTGACAACATGGCTTGAGGAACATGTTCTAATTAACTACATGGCCACAGCTTTTGAACCCGGCGTGCTCTCAAAGCAGGCTTTGATAGAGCCCAAGCCCCCACACCCACTGCATTCCCCACAGGATTCCCTACTGGAATTCCCGCGCTGGATTCCCCTCTCAGTCCTCCCTAGTCCGCCTCTTCTCTGGAGCGCTGCAAGGTCGCGGGGCTCAGCGGCCGGGAGACGGGCACCGGCACAGGCACCTCCGGATGCGAAGTGACGGCAAAACGGCCGCGTTTTGCCGCAGAAAGCAAAGGCATGCAAAGGCCATTGCAGTCATTGCATTATGCTTTGGCCCCGGTGCTTCGCCTCTGGCTCCTCCGCAGCGAAGAAGAGCATCTCTCGGAGAGCACGGTCACAGCCTCTGAAGATCTGAGGATCGCTTAAGGTGAGGGGAGCGGGTTCGGTGCTCAGTCAAGGAGCGCAGACGCCGCTGTCCATCATAGCGGAGGAGGCCCTCGAGCAGGTCCACGGCTGCCTGATTCGGAAACAGTCTTCCAGCTCAAGACGCAGATGGAGGGACATGCATACATACTCGCAGCAAAAAGCCCACGTACCCGGCACCCACTTTCAGCATTCTTCCAAGATTTAGTGCCGATCCCCCCCCCATTCCCCCCCCCCCCTCCCCGCCTGCGAGGCGCCGGCTTCTCGGAAACTCGGCCAGGCTGCGGGCTCCGCGTTTTTGCGGCCCGAGGCCTCTGCCCCCGAATCCCTCCAACTCGGAGGACCAGCGCGCGCAGAGGCATGCGCAAGAAGGAACGCGCAAGTGCCGAACATAGACATATGGAATCATATAGACATCAACGAATCGTCTCTTCAAGAGCTCTTTCAAGGTCACCCATGTGTCCTCGACCAGTTGCGCAGCCAGCGGCCTTGGGACTTGGACATGAGGCTGTTTAAGCCGCGCTAATGGCCGTTTAAGCGCAAACAAGGAAGAAACCAACTGGAGCTCTTTCCACCATGTTTGCGCCCTCCCTCTACCCGTTGCGCATCTGTTGAGAACACTTTTGGAACTAGACTTCTATCAATGGATTTGGAACATGACGGATGCCACTACCTCGTTCTATGGTACAGCATAGAGTGGCCTAGAGGCATTCAAAACGAAGAGTGTTGCAAACTGGGGTCCTTCATGTACACTAACTCCACGTGCAGAGTTTTGTCTTTGTTGTCACGTGTATGATGAAGGAGAGGGACGCCCACTTTTTCAAACCCCACCCCCAATCCAGGGCCCCTCTCCCAGCCCCCGCCCCCTTCTCTACGCATGCAGAATATCTCAACAGCATTCAAAATCTACCTATCGTGGCAGAGATAGGGTTTACAAGTTGCGCTACTCAAGAAAGGCTCTGAGATGCCACGACATCGTAAAAGCTGCAACATGTTGCTCCTCGGGTTCGAGCCAACCTTCCGCATCATCGGGGGCACCGAGCTCCTCGCACGAGACTTGAGGTCAGCTGGGGATGTCTTCCCATCCGGGCAAAACTGCAACGTCTGAGGTGCATGCGCCACATATTCGGAAGAGCATGTCCTTCGAGTGCACTGAAGCACTCAGACGTTCAGATGGGCGGGGAGGTCGCATGAGTCGCGCCAAGAGACATGACAGGGCATCTCCGAGCTCCCCACACGGGTGTCCGAACCCGGAACCCAAGGCCTCAAGCGAAGGATGACACATTAGTTTTAGCGAATCACGCAACCGTGACATGGAGCCATCACCCCACCCAGGCGAGTCAACCGAAAACATGTCACAACACGACCGTGTCACCTCCTCAGTATCAGCTCTGCGATGGTGCATCCAGCGGACCAGAGATCAACCTGGCCCGTGACTCGCTGTGGCTTAGGTGTGTTGTTGGGCCCCCACATGTGGTCAATGCTCATGCAATCAGATAATCAGCCGCAGAGCCCCATGAGTTCTCATATGTTCTCATATGATTTCGCTCCATTTGTTGGTACATATTCGTGGTGCTCTATGGCGCGCGCTCTGGGCTCCCCCGACGCTGGAGTCTCCACGCGAGCCGAGAAAGAGCTCTGGTGCCCGATACCACCGGGTCCTCAGAGAGAGCGAACTTTGGGACCACGGGACCCTGTTCCGCGCGTTCTCTCGCTCTTTGCAAGTCTGAAAAGCCCTCACCGCTGTTGACATGACAAGTGTTGGCAACTGCTGCTAGGAAGCCACTTGGCGTTGAGGGATGCCAGCCCGAGAACTGAGGGTCCGGGGTCCCACGGGATGCAGCAACATGCCAATGCCCCAGTTCCATCGACCCTCCATGGATGCGTCCCCCAGTGACATGCGGTGAGTGCCCTCGATCGTTGCATTTCTCATTCCGCTTGCAATCTGCATTCCCAAGCACCCGACCCGACATAGGTCGCAATCTCCTTTCTCAGGCGCATGTGCTGAGCGCTATCTTTGTGACTAGCAGCTCAGCTAGGACGCAGGTAGGACACTGCATGATGCCTGCTGCATGCCGATTCGTGCAACGGATTCTCCACACAACAGCACTGGCAGAAGAACTGTGACTAAATTTAACTTGCGCCACACCAGAGTTACCAGAATGGCCCGCCTATTCTCGTGTAAGCGGTAAACTTAACTTGCGCCACACCACAGTCACCAGGATGGCCCTCCTATTACACCATGTACTCCCAGGCTTCTGTTTCGTACCGAGCAGCCCCAGGTGGCCCAGACTGTCCGAAGTCGCAAAGCTTCATCGTGGGCACCTCACTGACATGATGGATCATGGTTGCCACGATGGGTCAATATACGTAAGGCAAGACTCTCCTATCCCTGATACACCCTGTGAGCTTTCTCTCCAAGCGGATCTTCCCCTGAAACTTCCATGTTCGTTGCTCACCAGGTTCATCTTCTTGGGCCATCGCTCCGCGACTACCCCCCTCGCTTCCACCGACGAGGATGTTCTCGGGCCTCAATGCGACTCTTGGGACTCCGGGACTTCGGGATTTGGGACTCCGCCCGCATGGGATCTATCGTGTGGACTTGACATCGTGCTGCCTTTTCTCGAATGCTTGCGGCTTCTTCACTTCCACTTACAATGTGTTAAGGAATGAAGTTCTGCGCAAAAAAGACGCCCAGCTTCGTGTCTCTCTTCTTCTTATTCTTCTTCTTCTTATTCTTCTTCTTCTTCTTCTTATTCTTCTTCTTATTATTCTTCTTCTTCTTCTTCTCCTTCTTCTCCTTCTTCTTCTGCTTCTTCTTCTTCTTCTTCTCCTTCTTCTTCTTCTTCTTCTTCTTCTTCTTCTTCTTCTTCTTGGCCTCCCTCCTCTCTGTTTTTCTCCTCTTGCCAGCTCCTGCATGTCTGGCTCGGGCTCGATTGCAGCTGTTTTTTTGCCCCAAACTGGTCTGGTTGCTGGCCATGCTGCGACTCGACCAACTCTTTTGCCATAGTTCAGTGCACCCCTTCTCCAGTTCTCCTACGGCTCTCCCTACTTCTCTTGCGGCTTCCCGAGCCATTGGACGAATCCGAGAATGGTCCCCATGTCCCTCAGCCTCGGTAGAACCAAGCCTCCGCCAACTAGGCCAGACTCATCCAGACACCGCTCACGAGAAGAACAGGTCAGCACAAGGGAGATAGACAGCGATGACAGGAGGGCCGCCAGGAGAACAGGGGAGGGGGAAGGGCACCAGGGCAAAGGGGAGCATACACAGCCCAACATGTATTCCGGGAGGAGGGCACCTGCAGGCGACACATCAATGCCGCGCAAGCCAGTACAAGGAGGGTCCCAACCAAGCCGGCGACAGAGAGATGCAGAATGATGCAGAGCAAAAGAGGTGGGATTCTCTTTTGGTCATTACTGTCTCATGAGAGCAGATGGCGCAGAGCTCTCAAAAAACTGTATGTCATTGGTGCTGAGCCGGCCACTTCACATCGCAGTGAACCAAGCCCGCGGCGTGAACCTTCATACGCTCAGCACAACATCATGAGAGACTGGTGATAGAATCCAGAGCCTGGCATACACAAGCCTGGTTATGTAGAACTCCACTCTTGAAGCTATCCATGCGTCAGTATGAGCGAGTCTGTGCAGGGGCAATGACGGCAGCCAATGCCATCAGAAGGCGTCTTGCTGCCCAGCGCACCTTCGTGGCAAGCGATACAAACACTCTAGATGTGATTCTGCCCAACTATTGTACACTGATGCACAACACACATCCAGACACATGAAGACGCAAGGGTGACAGCATGCAATGTCATGCCAGGCCATGCAAAGCCACGCATGCGCCATACATTGCCATACATTCTGCGAGCCTGGGCTTCTTCGACGCGGCGGGCTGCAGCCTCGGCTGATGGTCAAAGTTTCCTCAAGATTCGCAACCCTCAACAATCTAGCATAATTTGGATTATTTAAATTATTTAGCAATTCTGGCAAAGCAATGAACCGCTAGCACACTTGTCGTGGAGGTGCGGGAATGCGCCAAGGCGCGATGCAGTGATGCAAACTGCCCTCGATGTACTCGAACACGAGAAACAGCTCACCACCTCGGCGAAGCATAGACATAGGGCAGTGCTCTACTGCATTGCTACGCGTGTGCTGTTCATTGCTCTTCTACTGGTACATACTGGTTCTACACTGTGCCGCACAGCTTATTGCAAGTTTGAGCGGGCTACATGCGATACAAGGTGATCACATCGAGTCTAACTCGGGACGCACACCGTGCCGCACCGCCTCCAGGAGTTGTACCAAGTGCCTTCAGGCAGTTTATCTTCAATCGATGCTGAATGCCAGTGAATGGTGAGGTGGCCTTCGGTCCGAGATAGCAGCTGCAGCCCGCACCTTCCCAAGACCATGGAATGTTTTTTACATGATTTTGAATGAGTTTTACCGAATTTTACCAATGTGCCAGATATTGCCAAGAGCTTTGGTGGAACAGACAGGTGTTGACATGGAGCGGCCTCGGGGAGTTGCTTGCAGGCTTCCCAAGACCTCCGAGGATTCTCCGCCATCGAATGCCCCCACAATCCTTTTCAGAGCTGTACAGCTTTCGCAGTGACTTTTTTCAGGCCCCCCTGCTCCGGTGAATGCTTCAGCTGCTTGACAGCTACAAGCCGGCCGTCCTCAGAGCGCGCACAACACTGCGCAATGCACGCCGCACATAGACATGCAGATGCGACGGTCACGTGGAGAGCTGTGGCCAACGCCGACTTTCGACGGGCCTTCCATACCACAGCAAAGGCACCTTCCATGATTCTCGTGTTCCAGGGAATGGTGTTCTTCTACTGCCCAGCATGATCCAGCATGGTCGAGTTCAGGCATTCGAAGCTAAAGTGGCACGTGAACCTGCAGATTCAGACTGGGACAGCTCTGGGTGGCCACCCAAAGGAGAGACAGGGTGAGAGAGGGACAAAGAAAGAGAGGGAGAGACAGGGAGAATGAGGGAGAGGGTTGCCTGAACAGGTCTGCGATTGCTTGCACGTACGACTTGACCTCTTGCAACCTCTTACGACCTCTTCCGACCTGTGTTTGCGAAGCCTCACACCCCAGTCACAGCAATGCTGAAGCCCAGTGTCTCTGAATCTCAACACGTCGCACTCTGCGACTCACAAGATCTCAGGCTGTCTCAAAGCTTTGCAGCCTTCAAGTTGAAGAACACGTTCTGCTGTGAAAGTGTCTTTCAAACTCGGCAAAACGCTACAACTCCAACTACCGTTCGTTCTCGTTGGCCATCGACACCCGCCCATGTTGCCATGTTGCTGAGCTCTCAAAGTTCAAGTCTTGTAATTGTAAACTTACAGACGAGTTTAGACTATCTCCCTTGCAATCCAATAACCGAAGAACCTGGTCAGTTAAAACAACTGTCCACTGTGCCACTAAATGTGTCGAGTCGTCGTGCCTTGCCCCAACCGCTGCACAAAGGAGTACTTCTCCATGGACCAGGGAGAGCACCTCGTTTGAATGTGTGATGACCCCACTGGCAATAGCTCAGACATTCCGTAGCACTGAGCAGCCAACGTCAAACGGCTCCCCCTGACGCGCCTATCCTTCCTCCATCGTCTTCCATGTGACCACCCAGAACCACCGGGTGCTGTTGATATGGAACATGTTGAGTTGTCAGGCTAACGGACTGCATACTACACCCCTGGACACACACGAAGGGCACCTGCAAACATTTAGCTCTAACAACCTGCCAAACGTGAGGCAACTATGATGAACTATGTCAGCCCATGCCAAGCCTTCCTGACTAAGTCACCGTGATTTATCACCACCGCATCCATGATTCGTCATGGATTAACTGGCTGAGAATGCAGAGGGATAATCGAACAGTCATGCACAGCTGTGCGAACTAGTCCAAAGTCAATCGAGCCAATGACTTCAACACATAGCATGCCAGCCAAACAGAGAAACGAAAGATGTTGCAGCTAAGATCGCCCCTGCCTCCTGCCCAGCATCCATCACTTCATCCTGGCATGGTGCGCACTCAGCACCACTTCACTAGACCCGGCGTCGGATCTGAGAGAGGGTCCTGCACGCCATCGACGGCCCTGTCGTTACCAGCATCCTCATCTCCATCCTGAACCCACTCCTTTTGTTTGAACCCACTCTTCTTGCTTGACTCTTAGGATAGCAAGTCAGCGTAGCAAATGAATATGAACAATGCTCCACCCCAATATTAATGATGGGGCCCTTGGGAATCTTTGCAGTTCGAAGTCAAGCCTTTTGAGGTTTGCATGTTGTTGGGTGCATGAGGGCTTCTAATCAGCCAACCAACGACTTCCATCTCATTCATGTTTCAATCCTGCTTTATGATTGAACTTCCGACTAGTGAACTACAAAAATGTGACACTTCCCGGTAACGGAGTAGCGAAAAGTACCTCGGAAGAGTGCAAAATTTGCCGGAGGGTTACCAATCAGACGCTCACATCAACCAGTTCTGTCACAGATCGTCGTCAAGCTCTTGTCGATCCTTCTCATCCTCATCGCTGTCGTCTCCCGCAGCCTGCATTGTGAGGACTATGGCCGAACTGCGTCCACGTAACGACGACCTAGCAGACCTAGCAACAGCTGTTGGGGCTTGTGGCTTCGGGCGTGCATCAACAGTACTTCTCAGCCTCAGGTACTTGCATCAAAGTTTGCACCTCCTCCCTTTCTGCGGGCTCATCCTTGTCTGACTCATCATTCTCTGCTTTGGCCGGATCCTGTGATTTGTGCCATGCTGGATTTCGGGACAGCGTCAGTCCACAGCCAGCTCCACCACAAACACCACACCAACACCTTAACAACTACTGTAACAACAACATCAAACACAACTGTCAGGATTTAAAGCTGCAGCCTTGGGAACGGAACACTTGGCTGCTGTTTCAAGTAGTGAGTGCAGAGTTAATGTTTAGCGTAGCATGCCCTGGCAGCCTCTTGGATTTTTGCAGTGCAAGAAGACAAGACATAGCATTCAAGTTGGTGTTTTGAGTCTGGTGAGAGGATGATTTGGGGTGTTGCTGACTTTACGGTCGCTTCGAAAGGACTTAGCAAATCAGAACATGAAGGACAAGAGAAAAAAGACTCAGTGTGTCGCTAAAAGGCCGTAGATGTAGCTGTGCACAAAACGTCTCAGTTCCACGCGGTCACCACCAGAGAACAGAAATGAAGATCACAAATATTCCTTCTTGCAACTCAGCCAAGCCCATCGGTGTGCGTCGCCACGCACCGCCTTTTGCGGCTTGAGCGCCGGCCTAAGCCGAACTGCCTGTGTGAAATCCGGCATGAGGCTTTGCGATCTCCACCGCTACGGCTTAACAGAAGTTCGTGAAGTGCTAGGGTACAAACCGACGACACGAAGGGCAAACAAGGGCAAACAACAACAACAAACGACCACCAACATCAACAAGCATCCACAAACGACAACAAAGGACAACAAACAGCAACAAGCAGCAACAAACAGCAACAGGAACATCTACAGAACTCAACAGACCTCCGTTTTGGCGCGCACTGCAGCTGCAGCGCTGGCCTCAGGGACACATGATGCATCACGTGATCGGAGTTCAGCGAACATCCAGCCTTGGCGGCTGCCTTCGCACGGATGTTGGCCAACTCCTCAGACAGAAATCAGCGATGCAGCTGGATGCGCTGACGTTACCTATGCATGAGCACAGTGCCCCAGAGTGCTGCACGTGACAAACAAGTCACATGCATCACTCTCAGGCTCCGCAGGGCCCCCAGCTGCTGCAGTAAGCTCAGAGATGCTGGATGCAGCGATGTAATCATCCTGCATCACGAAGGTGAAAAGCTGTCATGGGCTGCCCAAAGGCGACAACCTGAAGGACCCTGCCAAAAAAAGCGCTCCTGGAACTTCTTCGCCATTTTGATCACCAAGCGGCCAGGCCTTGGCTCCCGGATTGAAGATCAAGCTCTAATTCTGACTTAAGCCCTGACAGAACCGGGTGGCTTAAAGGAAAACACGGCTTACCGAAATCGATAACTCGCATGCTGCAGAACTGGCTGTTGTATTTGTATTGGCTTCACGGGCTTGCCTGCTTTACGTCTCCATCACTCAGTTCTCACAGTCAGACAGCAGCTAGCACGAGCAGCAAGCAACTGCGACTTTCAAATTAACGTAAATATTGCATGATTGTCTAGTTACCTGAAGCCACGAATTCAATCACGTGCTGCTGTCTGATGGGTTGAGGACTTCAGGCCACATCTGTAAAGAAGCATCCATGCAACAAAGTCCGTGGCAAGACCTTTCGCACGGATTTCGGGAAGCTGCTGCTAAAGGGACGTCGTATGCAGAATTTGTAAGTCGACATAACACTTATCTTTGCAATGGGCTTTCCAAAAAGACATCCGGCATCGACCTTTCTCTTGCGAGGCGGAACATTTTTTCGGTGGGGAGGCGGGACCGGGGGGTTTTTGAGATCACTATATCGAGAGTGACTGCGATGCTCGCAGTGATGCTCTTTGCTTCCCCCATCTCAAGGATGTCGGGTAGGGCCGTTTCGCTGATTTTGATGCTGTGGGCGCTCGTGCTGTCTCACCCGAGGGTGGCGTGGCATCGGCCCGTACATCCATGACAAATACAAAGTACCTCTACTTTATGTCCTCCAAATGTTAACAGGAGATCAGCTCGTCTGCTGCCTCTAGAGGTTCATTTTTTTGAAACCTCTATCTCCTTGATGTCCTGTGTTTGTCTTTGGATGTTGGTCTAACTTCGCTCCACCTCTATACCGTAAGTGAAGGGAAACCTTCCAGACGCTGTGCCATATTCTGCCCTGTATGCTCTGTCGGCTTCCTCTGTTACTCGCAATGTCGAAGCTCTATTTCCTCTGCATTTGTGCGCATCAATAGTCAATCGTAATACGGTCCCTCGGTCTGGGTATTGGACGGAACTCGATTTCTGGTGTTTTCTGCTCCTGGAGGCCTTGGAAGAGGCCCTACACCTTGCATTATTTCAGATGGTCGAAGCCATTGGGATTCTCGTGCTCCTTCGCCATACGGCTATGACATGAGTGGATTGTGTCAAAACTTTTTTTTGCAGCCATTCTCGATCTACAAGTTTGTGGGAACCTAACCCTAACAATATGCGAGTGCTGTGGAGCCTAGGTCGGAATTGTCGGGTTTGGAGTTCAAGGGGCTAGGGTTTGCAGTTTGGGGTTTAGGGTTTTGTGTTCTGTGTTGCAGAGCTAGGGGCCTAGGAACATCACATATGCAGACATCACGAGAATGCCAGCCACCATGCTCGTGCATGGTCGCATGAAGGGAAGGGTTCAGAAGCTTGATGGTGTGATGTGCTGAAGCAATTAGTTAGTCTTGATGACGTAAACCTTAACCCTACATGCTGAACTCTCGGCTTGCAAAGTTGATTAGAATTCCTTGCTCAATATTGATGATTCCGGTGTGCGGGGCTGGTATTCGGAGTTCTGAGTAATTCAGTAGGTGTTTTATATTTGTTGGCTTTGACACCTTCAAATGTCTTGCGGGTTTGTGTAATTGATCAACAAAGGCCGCAATGGCCTCTTACTTTCCCTCGTTACGTGGTTATTCCTTTCCTTCTTGCTGTCCTTCTTTCTTTGCAGATTGATGTCGTTCTGTCTTTGTCTTGTTTATCGTTTCAGCCCTTCTCTCGGTAAATCATCACCGCCCCGCCCATTTGCTGTTGCTTTTGGTTGTTGGGGGAGAGGGCGGCATCTACGCATACTCATATCATATGGTTCGGCATAAGTACCTGAATGCTGAGGCTGCCACCCTTTTGCAGTGCTCAGGGACCAGTCCTCTGATGCTCCAGGTTAAAAGCTTGCAACAATACTTGCAAAGATACCTCTGAGTATTTTCAACGTCGAGGTCAGTGGTCCGACGAAGCCATTGAAAGCACGCTTCTTGCAAGTTTCTTGCAGCAATTGACGCGGCATGACCCTATAAGTGCAGTCCTGGCCAAGAGACACACGGAGGACACAGCCTTCTGCTGTGACGACGACCAAAGCGGAGTTTGCACTTGCCTGACATTAGGAAGGCTCACTTTGCAACAGCATGGAAGAGGCGTGGCTGCATACTATTGGCAGGGTAGCTCTGATAGCGGAGTCGAAAATGTCTCTGGAATGACAAGGAAGCTCAGTGGGGTTCTGGGCCATCTTCTTGTTCATGCGCGGCCGCAACGCCGATCATGTCATGTGGCCTTGTGAGCCCACTGCAGCTTATCGTCAGCGACCTTATGGGCCAGACAGCTGCAACGCAGGTACATCTGAGTCAACTCGTTCTCAGAAGGAAATCCCAATCATGTGAACCTTCCCCAAGAATCACAACGTACATTGTGCAATCTGATGCTGCCTCAGGACAAATTGTGACCCAGGACAAGTATACGAGTATTCTCTGAATTGGAGAAAGCGTCTGATTTGGCTTCGAAATTTACTGATTGAAGAAGGGACATGAGTTTTGAATAGGATGAACAGATGATAAGCTTGCCAATAATGTGTTCTACATCGGAAAATCAGCCGCGACATTCAACTGCTGTTCCCTGTTACCCTAATCATCATCCCCCGAGCAGGTCTGCCCTCACAGGGTTCCTTACCAGTTTCATGGCTTGCAAGCCTTTGCCCGGCCGGAGTCCACGGAATCGGTCCACAGAGACCTGCCCATGGCCAAACATGGACCTGCACCCACCCTCTCCCTGGCTCCACAACTTGACCCTACAAAGGCTCTCAGTGTCCGGATGTGTTCGGTGTCTGCATGTCACTCAACCATCGCTACGGCCTTCTTGGCGAAGCCTTTCTCAGACAGGAGGACCACAAAGTCGTCAGTTTGTTCCCTGTCATGCATCAGCTACGCTGTGTGGCCGCCTGATCCTATACAATCAACCCAGTTCATGCACGCCCATGTGCTCATCTTGCCTCAGGCTACGATGGGAAACTGTGACAAGGGCTGTAATGCGATGATCTTCAAGCTCAGGCAGGAAGTCCTGAACACGTTCAGATGAGCCAGAGCAGCTAGAATCGACAGCAAGATGTCGGTCCTTCAATTGTGCACCCTCCATGTTGCTCTTCTTGACCAGCGGGACGTCCAAAGCCTCGCCATCCGTTTCACATCCACAGGACCCACGGACAAGCTAGCACAAGTAGAACTACAGTGTGGAAGTGCCTGCAGCATATAGACGAAGCCATGCTCAGAGAACACTAGCAGCGCATCGAAGTCATGACCTGCATGCAGCAAGCAAGGAGAAATAACGAAATGGCAAAAACAATACACCTTCGGTTCCGCATCAGCAACATTCCTCTGTGTGCCCGACAGCAGAAGACTGTGGACAGGGCCTTAGGGCGCAAGAAGCGTCTAGCGAAGTTGCTGAACGCGAGCATGCGGTTGTGACGCAACACCACCACCACTTCTACTTCCACTAGTACTACTGTACTGCTACAGCTTCGGCTGCTGCTGCTGCTGCTGCTACTACTACCGTTACTACCGCTACTGCTGCTACTACTGTTACTACTGCTACTACTGCTACTACTGCGATTACTACTGCTATTACTACTGCTACTACTGCTAGTACTGCTACTACTGCTACTGCCTTCTACTCTACTCCTACTACTTCTAGTCCTACTCCTAGTCCTACACTCAGCTCCTGCTCCTACTCCTACTCCTACTCCTACTCCTACTCCTGCTCCTGCTCCTTCTCCTGCGCCTACGACGACGACGACGTCGACGACGAAGACGACGAGACGACGACTCGACTCGACGACGAAACGACCAGACGACACCAGGAGATAGAGACACGACGACGAGACGACGAGACGACGAGACGACGAGACGACGAGACGACGAGACGACGAGACGACGAGACGACGAGACGACGAGGCGACGAGGCGACGAGGCGACGAGGCGACGAGGCGACGAGGCGACGAGGCGACGAGGCGACGAGGCGACGAGGCGACGAGGCGACGAGGCGACGAGGCGACGAGGCGACGAGACGACGAGACGACGAGACGACGAGACGACGAGACGACGACTTGACGACACGACAAAACGACGACACGACGACATGACGACACGACGAGACGACGACACGACCAGACGACGGCACGACCAGACGACGGCACGACGACGACGAGACGAGACGAGGACGAGGAGACGAGACGAGACGAGGACGAGGAGACGAGACGAGACGAGGCACGACGACGATTATAGACTACTACACACTACTATAGTCTACTACACATTACTATAGACTACTACACACTACTATAGACTACTATAGAGTACTAAGAACACAAAAGACTGCTATAGAACACTATAGAATACTATAGACTACTATAGACTACGATGGACTACTCCTCCTACTCCTACTCCTACTGCTACTGCTACCCCTATGCTGCTACTGCTGCTGCTACTGCTGCTACTGCTGCTGCTGCTGCTACTGCTAGTGCTTTTGCTACTTCTGCCGGTGCTGTTGCTGGTGCTGCTGCCGGGTCTGGTGTTGGTGCTGGTGCTGGAAATAGTAGTCGTCGTCATAGCAGTCGTCACCGTCGTCATACTAGTTACTAGTAGAGGTCATCCTGGTCGTCGTCGTCGGCGGCAGCAGCAGCAGCAGCAGCAGCAGCCCCACAAGAATCCTTGATCACTTGTGGAAAGCCCCTATGAGTTGCACAGAAGAGGATGCCGGAAAGTGGTCGTTCAGGGATCAGGAGCTCAGCTCAGGGCCCCTTCAGTTTGCTCCTGGAGTCATGACACATTGGCATTAGAAATTAGGAATCAGATTTGAGAGAATCGGGTCTTTTTTGTGAGGAAGGTGGTGCGGCTGCTAACATTGGTACTAGAAAAGTCGAGATGCGCAGCACCACTGGGGGAGGGGATCCCCTAAACCCTCATCTGCATGATGAAAGACTACGAAGCAAAACAATGTTCGAGGCCCATCGCTGCTGCAGCCCATGAAAGCTCCTCCTCCTCATGCTCCTCCGCATCTTCCTGCATGGGGCCATGCGGAACATTCGGAATGGACATGAATGGACCGAAACTCACAAACTCTCAGCTAATCAAATCTTTGCACATCTTGAGCCTCCCCCTCCTCCTCCTTCTGCCCCTTCTTGGCCTTGCGCAGTGACAGGCGGTGACTTGCATTGATGTCAGGGAATTACGACTACGAGAATCCTCATTGCATATGTGTGGGCGCACCATCGATGATATGACAGATTATGAACGAAACGAGCTGCAAGGATGGACGACTACACGTGCGT
Source organism: Symbiodinium natans (assembly GCA_905221605.1). Lineage (NCBI taxonomy): Eukaryota > Dinophyceae > Suessiales > Symbiodiniaceae > Symbiodinium > Symbiodinium natans. The sequence goes on along the minus strand of CAJNDS010002066.1, from coordinate 528,096 downwards.
GAACACCCTCCCCTCTCAAGATCTTGCGGAGGTTTGTCATGTAGACACGGGGCGCTTATGTCGTTATCTGAGGTGATCTTTCGATAGTTCGGGCGGCCTTGCCCACAAGGCGCTTGCTCCGGCCGAAGCCGCCGCCCCGTCGGCGTGCCTGCAATTGCAATCTCGAGAGCAGACAAAGAAGCAGAACATTTTCAAGGTTCAAAGATGCGCTTGCATGTTCAGGACACTTAATCTTCGTATTATCTTCTCCAAAACCATATATTATCATTATTATACTCATGTCGCTCGCTTTTGGGTTAAGCACCCACCATTAAGTCACCAGAAAATAGCAAACTAGTAAGCACGTACACGACAAGAAAACACGCGAGCTCATTTGTTGCATTCACACGCTATATTAGGCTGTATTTAACATTCATATTCCTAGAGACCCGAGGAACACTAACGAAGTGGGCATTTTCCCTGTCGTCTAATCTGATGGGGTGTTGGGGGTATTTTAGACGGACTATTCAAGGCAACTCAGGATCATGACGTGTATCACGCACTGCAAAGCAAAACCTTTTCCTCTCGTCCAGGGTTGTCCCTTGCTAGATGGGGCCCCCAGGGTCACGACGCCGGAGTCTCCAACCCTAAAACTTCGAACTCCCTGTTCTTCTTCTATTCAGGGACTCAAGCAGAGAAGGAAGAAGCGCCAAGGGAGACACTAGAGATGACAAACTGGGCTAGCTCGAGCTACGTAGTACAGGAAAGAACACGATACTCCTAAGTGACATTGACGAGAAGAACCATGAGCGGGCAAAGAGCTTCTGTTCCCTGAATCGAGGTGGCCTTCCATTCGCTTGTCCGAACACGCTTCGCAGTGAAATTGCGGCTCAGCACCAAAACGCATTGCCTGCGTGGGTGCGGCACAACTCCGCACAAGAGTCGGCTGCCAGCAGGGTTAGCAAGCCGGGAGTGAGATGGCAGCACAAGAAAAATCCAAGTGTGCTGTGACTGCTTTTGCGAGAAGCACTTGCAACTGCCCACAACATCTTGCTCTGAGCCGGACACTTGTTGACCAAAAAGCTTTCTTCGGACATGTTTTTGGCAGCCAGCCTTTCTGCCGCCTGGCAAAGTAGCAGCAACGCAGAAGCAACGCGAACTCCGAGCCGGTACTCCACGTGACGAACAAACCGACACTGAATGTCAAACCGCACAAAGCAGAGTTGATGCAATGACTATGCCATGAGTTGGGGAGTTGGCTCCATCACCCGCGTTTGCCGCACGAGATGTGCGAGCATGTCCTTTGGCGCATTGACCATCCATGGCCGGGGCGCACGTATGGAAGCGTGAGGTTCATGTAAAGGACGCGTCAAGCGCGGCTGCAATTTTGCGATGCTTTTTGCATCGACGTAGTGCGCGTGGTTGCTAAACATGGTTTAGCGAACACCCGCCCAGTGTTTGCCAAGTTCAGATTCAAACGTCAAACCGACCACATGAACCGAAGCCTCCTGAAACATGCTCTTACACTCACCACTGTATGCTCACTAAAAGGGAAGGCCGTCAAAACTCAAAACCCAAGCAATATCGCGACATTAAGCTTCAGCAATCCGACTGCTACATTGCAATGTGCGTGCGCGCATGTTCGTTCCCCACATCTCCCACGGTAAAGAAAAGTTGATGCACCACAGTAGCGTGAAAGCATGTGAAAAAAAAGCGCGCTGGACTCCGGAGTCCAGAAATGCCCTGACAATTCCTCGTGCAACATAGGAATGGTGACTGTCCAACGGGCAGGGCACAGGCTTGACTTGCAGGGCACAAGTAGCCTGTCAACGCAACGCCTATTTAGGCATATTTCGTCGACCCTTCGTCAGGCCTCTGCTTCCTTGCGATCCTTCTCATCGCACTCATCCAGGGCATGCTCCAAGCCTTCGTCCCGGACCAGTCTCCAAAGTCACAAAGCCACAAAGCCACAAAGCCACAAAGCCACAAAGCCACCACAAAGCCACATCACTGAGGCCTTCTCAACTCCTGAGCTCCGCACGCTGCAAATCCGTTTCCCAGAGCATTTCGATGCTGGTGCCTCATGAAGAAGCGCACAGTAGACCATAGTAGACCCCATGCATGCTAAATTGATTTGGAAGTTGAAAGTGCCTCGCAGCTCATTGAGGGCCACCTCTTTCAGATCGTGGAGTCTCCGCAGCTCCTGTGCTGTGGCTATGGCATTCTGCGGGCCGGTTTGCTTGGCGTCGGACTGTTAGACATTGTTAGACTGTCAGACTCTTCGAACGGTGGACACAGCGCAGCCGCATTTCCTGGTCCATTCATGTCCGTAGTGCCGTGTTGTCCGTCCTCCACCTTGTTCTCTGTGAGGGACCAGAGCTTCATGGAGAGAAGGTACTTGAAACCATCGGGACCAGCTTCTTCCTGGCTGATGCAGTACAAAACATGTGCAAAGACATCTTGCTCTTGGGATTGACAATTTCGTGGCGAAGTGTAACCACTTCACCTCGGCCCTGCTACCCACAGGCATGCTTACACGACCAAGCACAGCTGTGTTCGCAAATCACTTGTCTTGTGACGGCACCGAACTGCCCCCCCCTTCTTTGGGGTCAGCAGAGCGACGCAGGGCATTAGCTCGCAAGCTGCACACGCCGCGAAATTTGTCTGCATGCTTCTTCGTGGGGCCTACATGTCTCAATGAGACCATCGAGACAGGATGCCCGGGAATTGCACGGCATGCAGATCAGGACATGAAGGTCATTTGCTCAGAAATCCACACTGTCCTTGCGTCGGCTGGCGCACTCAGCATGTTTCCGAGGGTACGTAGTTGCATTTTGGTATCTGCTTCAAGGATATCTGCAGCGCAGCTAATATCAGAGCGGCCAATACATGACACAAGATACAGCTTTTCGGCAAGGCACTTTGGCCTCTGTAATGTACAAAGTGCTCATCATGGGTCGCGAAAGACCGATGCAATCACAAGCACCTCTTGCAACCTAAAGGCGCGTTGACTGTGCTGAAATGGTCACCCGTATCCTTTCTCAACGTGTTCACGATCCTGACATATCTTGACCGTCTTGGCATCATTCAGGAACTATACTAGGACTATTGGCCTGATTCTTCTGCCAAGCTCGGCAGTTTTCCTCTCATGTCGCCTCCATTGAGGTCCATGTGGGCACCTTGGGTGCATCAGAGTGGGGGATCAAACCAAAAATCAAAGAGCCAAAATCCACGGATCAAAAAGCCAAGTATGGATCAAACAAATAAAGCCAGCCGTACAGGGCCTTAGCATAGCAATCTTGCTTGCAGGCTCACAACGCTGTAAATGGCAGCGTTTCTGCCTCTTAGCAGGCTCGACAGACGGTAAATCTGCCGAGGCGTCGGAGGTTTGGGACCACCCACCACCCCCCCTACCTCCCGCACCCCACCCTTTCACTGCACAGGACTGCGCCAGCCACACCAATCCATTCTGGGGCTTAGATGCACTATCAAGTCCGTGGAGCACCTGGCCGGAACTGACCCTGTTCTTCCCCCCCTCTCTCCCCTCCCCCGCCCCCCTCCTCGCCAGGTCTACCGAGCGTATGAAGCCGCTTAAACTTGGCACGGATGACGCTGCATGCGCCAGCGGGCCTAGGCGGCTCGCAAACCGCGATAAGCACTACATTATTCCGCCTACTCGCATGCTCCCTGTGACGACAGATGTTTTACTTGCTCACGTTCTGGGCAGCCAGAGCTGCTTTGGCGTTCGCAGGCTCCAAGACTCTGAAAATCACAAACATTTCGGCTTGTTCACAAGCTTCAAAATGTCAAGCAAGATGTAAAATACTGTGCCCTGAAGCTGCATTGCAGCATGTTATGGGGTGTTGCAGTGCTTCTTTGCAATGTGTCTTGCAAATTCGCAATGCGCCGTCGCTCCCAGTGCATCTTCGTAATGCATCTTCGCCTCGCAACGCATGTTCGCAATTCGACTGCGCCTGCACATGTGGGTTCGCCTACTTGGTCCCTTCAAGCACGAAGGCAGTTTTGCATCGGTGTCAAGTTGTTTCGCCCCTTCGCCCCTCTCCGGCAGCAATGTGGTTTTTGAAGCAGTTCCTTCGATGGCTTTCACAAGCTATGACGTGTTTGGAAAGGATTCACATGCATTGAAGCATTTCCCCTTGATGGCTTACAATCCTTAGTTGATGGGCTTCTTGTCTGGATAGATTTTGCCATATACATGCAGAGGCCTGAAGAACAGTGTTCAGAGCTCTTTTGTGGTTCCTTTCCTTCATTCATTCGAGGTTGTTTTTGAAGCATTGCCGGCTTTAAGGGCTTCAAGTTGAAAGTGTAAGTTAGTGGCTTGCTTGTTTTGGGTATCGAGTTAGGGTTGAAGGATATACTTGAGGAACGAAGGAAGAACCCCACCCGTGCACGTACCACTATCGACTTACAACGTGGTTTGGGCCCATCATCTGCATTCATTTGTTCAGGCTCGCTGCTTGTCCCGAGCCCGGAAAGGCGACGCTAAAAAGTACTAAAAAGTCTCTACGATTCGACGAGGGTGCCACAGCTGCAGCTCGCTCTTTTGGCAATTGCATCTCACGTCCCATTGTCAAACACAATTCTCGTATGATGGGTGTGGACAAGATTCGGATTTTGAAGCAGCTGCTTTCGATGGCAACAGGTTCTTCTTGGCAAGCCTTTGCATGGTTTGGGAGGCTTGGGGGGCAGCCCCCCCCCCCCCCCGGCCCCCCGCCCCCGTTTGCAAACACAATGCTCCTCTGACGAATTTGGACAGGATTCAGGTTTTGAAGCGACTCCCCTCGCTGGCATCAGGTTCTTCCTGGCAAGCGCTTGCACGGTTAAAAAAAAGGCGTAAAGAAAGCAAAGGGGTTTTGGAAGGGGCGCGGACAAACCGTCGACTGACCGACTGACCGAGCGACGAACTACCTGGGTCGGTGCGGACCGACCGACCGACTGACTGGCGGGGTCGGCTGGTCGACGGACAGACAGACCAATATGAAAACAGAAAAGTACCAACAAAAAACAATTAAATACCAAAAACACCCAACCGCTGTTTTTGCTTGAAGCCTTCCTTCTTTCATTCTTGCCTTCCTCCCTTCCTGCCTGCCTGCCTACCTGCCTTCCTTCCTCCTTCCTTCTTTCCTTCTTTCCTTTGCCGCGACAACAAGTACACAGTATGGGCTTGATCCTATATGTTTTTTGTATGATTTTGTTTTGGTCCTAGTTTGCTTTTGGATCCCATCAGGATGAGGAGATTCTCTGTGCACCACTTCAATCTCGGCGCCTGCACGGGCACCACATTGAGTATTCGCCTTCCATCACGCCAACGTGAACCGCTCGTGCACACACACACACCCATCTTCGATCTGTGCACACATCTTCGATCTCTGTCTCGAACTGCAAATCTGCAAGTGTTCTCCTGAAGCATCAGCTCGTCGCTCAACTCGGAGATGGAGTCCATCCGTCGTCGCAGCACTCGCAACTGACAGTCCACCTCTGCAGTTGCTGCTTGAAAGCGGCTTTTACGGAAGTTCTCTTGTGCACAGGACGCATCAAGATGATGCGTCAAGCACCGGATTGCTGCAAACAGGCTTCTCTTCGCAACATGGCCCTGTTGTGCAAGCCCTGTCAGGGCACTGCCCATGGACGATGCTGAGTTTTGGCTTCGCGGAACTCCCGAATCTCCGGACAAGCATCACGAGCATCAGGATGAGCGCAGTTGCCTCACGGAAGTTCTTGGCCTGCACCAATCCGAACACATCCGAATGCAAGATGAAAGCAGTCCTTTGCAATCGTAAGTTAAGTCCCAACTGTCAGACGCAGTCAATCACGTCATGCCTCAAGCACGAGAACAGGCGAGCACCATGAGCATCAGCAATGAAGCGACTTGGGAATCTTTCGTCTCGGGATATAGGGGGCCCGCGCAACTTGAGGACGTTTCGTAAGATGTTTCAAACTCGCTCCATCTCGCTCCTCTCCTTCTCTTCCAGATTGTCCCCGCCTCCGCCAGGATCTCATCCCGGCGCTGGTGTGCCACGGTCCGGGCCTGCGACACGGCCTCTTGGCACGCGGCCTTCAGCTTTGCGATGCTTTGCAATAGCTTTGCAATAGCTTTGCATTACATTTGCATTCCTTTCATCGGAGAGCACATCCGGGCACTTCAAGGCACTTCAAGGCAAATCTCTGCCTCCAGCCGTTCGGAGAAGGCTCCGAAGCGCGCCTGTCCCCCGAACCCCCAAGCTCTCGTCTCAGGAGCGATCCGAGTTGGGACGGATAACGGAGGACATAGCTCAGCAGCTGGACATGTTGCTCTTGGAACCCTACTCCAGCTGCAGTCACATGTCAAGCAGTGTCCCACCGCGCCCACCTCATGGGCATCGATCTTGACTCGCTGAGCCGCCGTGCGCGCTTCCATGTCGTCGATCCGCCGTGCCAAGGTGCACCTCTCCATCCATGCTTAGCGAGATCTAGCGCAAGGCTGAGCTCATGGCCAAGGCGCTGATCGCATTTTGAATCTTCTGTCATTGAGCAAACAAGGGCAAAAAAACGGTCAACAACGTTAAAGTCCAGGGCACTCAGCTGCAGCAGGCAGCCGTTCGGACAGTCGTTCTGCACGTCCGGACAAAGGCGCAGCATCCTTGGTGTACCGGCTGTATACATCCATGACATCCGTGGCAAGGCAGAGTGCTTCTTGACTACCGGATACGTGAACATTCCTGAAAGCAATTTGAAGGCCCAAGCTGGGTTTCGAGAGTCTGATACAAGTGCCTCTGACTACCAAGGCCACGGACCATCTGGTATCGGTGTTCGTACGTATACTTCCAAATCCATCCCAATCTCCTGACTGTATTCTGCTATGTGTGCCTGGCACTTCGGTTTCCGACGTGGAACCGAAATTGGCTTGCTTCCGCCTTGACCTTTCTTTGTAGTAAAATCGAGGGCTGGGGTAGTGAGTAGTGGAATGTAGTGGATGCCCGAGATGCCCGGCGACGTGCCAAATCTGAGCAGGCAGATGCGCTGCATGGCGCTGCCAAGTCTTGATAAGCTCGGGATATCTGAAGACATTGTGTTCGGCCCGCTTTAGTTGGGGCTGCCCCTAGTCAACTTTGCCCGGCTGGGACAGTTTGGAGGGTGTCTGGTGGGATCCACGACTAAGTCAAGTCTTCCCGACGCCGTAGAAATATTTCGTGTTGCGAGGCCTTTAAGATCAATTGTTGGGCCTGTTTGCCCTGCCGGCTGCCAGGGAGTGGTTCCTTTCAATCCGCCTGAACAGAGTCCACCGTCTGAAAGGAGTCCAAACCGCTTCGACCTTTCAGGAGGGCAACACTTTAAAGTCCGAAGCCTGACGACTTCGTCTCATGAACTGGGCCAGGCCCCAGAAAGCAGCTCATAATCAAGTATCAACTTCAAAGCGCACGGTGTTGCTTTTCCAAATCTTTCGCCTTTCGTTTCGTGGCAAACGTGTGCGGCGCAAGCCTGCAAGTAAAGTCAATTTCGACGTGAGGTTGAGCACTTGCACAACCACTTCTGAAAGAACCTGAACGGAGAACTCCACGCTTGAGGATAAACACAAAAATCGCGAGCATCATTGATAATGCTCCATGCAGCTGCGCCGCAATTCGCTCTTGCACGGCCTGATGAGCACGAGCAAATATCCGGTCCGCAATAGGTTGAACTTCAGCAATCATGCATATCGGCCTGCAGGACCTCATCCCTCAAGCCACCAAGAACCTCTGCGCGGCGCCGGAGACCATCGCAGTCCACCTGGACAATGGTCGGCCCCATCCATCCCGAACACGGGATATCGTGGCTCCACATGACCCCAAGTTTCATATCAACAAGCCTATGCTGGTCTCTACATATTTCCTCCCGCACAAAGCCTGGAGCGATCTCATTTCACGTTCGCTCTGCCTCTCTTTTTCTCTCCCCGTCTCTCTCTCTGTCTCTCTCTCTATTTCTCTCTCTCTCTCTCTCTCTCTCTCGCTCTCTCTCTCTCTCTCTCTCTAAATATATTTCTCTCTCCTTCCTCTTTTGAAGTTTCCGACCCACCAACCTACCCATTCTAGTTTTGCGCCGAACCCGTTTGACTCACCAACCAACCTACGCCCTTTCTTGTTTGTGCGCCGAACCCGCCTCCGCCCCCACGAATACACGCCACCACGGGGCACCCTCTCTTCCGTGCAGTTTAAACCTCCTGCCTCGCTTCGGCTAACACAAACTGCTCCTTTACAATTCAGCCGATCCCTGATCCCATGTTCGGAATCTGAGGAGCGGGTTGCGATGTTCACATTGTTCGCCCCTCTTCACCCAACAGCAGCCCCTTTACTTCACCCATCCCCAGGAAACAACCTCCCTAAAAATTTGGCGTTTTGAACGTTATCTGGTGCAGTCTGCACCTTCCTGTATTTTCACGTACACCGTGTTTCATCCCCTTTTCCTGCCTTCAGTTAGTCGGGGCTACACAGGCCGGGACGCCCTTCCCCACTCCATGCCCCCATCAGCCCGATGCATCAACCGACCCTGAGCCGCGCAGATAGAGCAATGTACAGCTTGCACAGCTTGCACATGTCGCTTGCTTGGCCTGCAGCCGTGCGAGCTGAACCTGCACATCTGCTTGGCAGAGTTATGTGCAGTGATGGTAGGGGATGATTGTGAGACAGCGTTAGACCGACACAGCGAAAGCGCGAGACAGCGCAAGCGCGAGACAGCGCAAGCGCGACACAGCGAAGCGTGAGACAGTGTAGGTGAGCGTGCAAATGCAAGCTGGATGCCAGCCTCACAGAAAAAATGTTCGTTCGTCGGCCTCCATTCCCATTTGCTGTTCGCTGATGCGTTGCTCCAAAGATACAAGTGCACCTGCTAGAGAGAAGGACTGAACGCCCCGTCCTATGACACCCCGTTGCAAAACAAACAGTCCGAGACCTTCAAGTTGTCCGAACCAAGGCGGGCTGCCCATGTCGGTATCGGATGCCAAGGCCTGACAACACTGTGACAACACCGCAGCAACAGTGTGACAGCATTGCCACAAACACGGTCCTGAAATAAATACCGCATGCGCCGGCGCCCAAAACAAATTACATACACGACATGTGCTGTGCAGCGTCGCTGCCGCCGCCGCCAGCCCCCGTCCCCAGCACCCCGCGCCCACCACCCCCCCCCTTCAATCGAGCGGAACAAGCACCTCTGGCCCGAGGTGGGTCGTGTAGCGTTAAGATTCAAGAAACCCATCTGCTGGCCATTTGAACATCTCAAGCGTCTTGAGTTTCAAGACAGAAACCAAAGATTAAAGATTCACAGGAAACTTTTGGGCCAGCCTTTGATTTCGTCTCCCCATCTTTGATATTCAAGACGCTCAAGACGCTCAAGACGAACATCGAAGGCAGAGCACAAGAGTTTCCCCGGAATCTTCAATCCTCGGCTTCCCATCTTGAGTCTCAAGCTCTCGAAACGCACACAACCGAAACAAAATAGGAGAACTCTTGTTGTTTGGCCTTCAGTTTCAATCTCCTCTGGAGACTCAACACACTCAAGACCATACCGATGCTCCTATTCCGTTGGAAAATGAACGACCCGTCTCTGAATACCTCAAGCTCGCCTAACTCTGCAAGCTCCACAATACAGATCAACTTAGCACATGGTAAATAACAATGCAAACCCAACCAGTCAATGAACATCACCTCAACAGCTCAACAAACATCGACATGAAGCATTCTCTCTCTCTGAGCCTGTTTCGTATCACAGTTTTACATTGCACGTTCTGCAACCTCAACATATCAATGAACATCAGCGCGCCAACCCTATGGACATGACAAAGAAGCATCTTGCATATCCTCGCTGAGTATATGAGTTTTTCGTACCACAAAGTATCCAGAACACTTTCTGCTACAACTTGACTGTCTTGCCACTTTCGCACTTGCTATGGCCAGCTGAAGTTCCTTCTATTCCGGGGTGTTTCTTCGACGCAAACCGTCACTCACCCTGTGATGTGTTAAAAAACATATCAACGCCGATCCTTTCAGATTCCTTTCTGCAATTTTCCGCAGGGTATTGTTGTGAGAGCATACAACTTCCGACCCCTATCTGGATGTTCCGAGATAAAGGATTGAAATCGGGATTCTTTGCAAGAAAGGCTTCAATGCACATTTCCGATCACACAAAAGCAGAGGCCCGTATACATCTTACGTTGTGATTTTAGCCACCATCTCAGCCTCGACAGTCTCCTCGACACGGCGCAGGCATTTCCTGAAGTACAGCTCCGGTCAAGGCAAGGGAAGGATTTGGGGAGGCACGCACTGCTCGCACTATACTGGTAAACCGAGGGCCCAACTCCTGAGCCAAGGCCGCCCGTTCCAACTGCAGTGGGAAAAAAGAGCACATTCTGCACATTTGTGCCTACTGGATGGAGGGCTGCGCTTCGGGCCGTGCCTTCTCTACCCGCACACTCTGATGGGAGGAGGCCAACTCCTCGCAAAGAAAGCATCGTTGATGCGGACTGCATGGCGCCACTTGCTGTCAACGGGCCTCGAGCTGCCTCAAGCTTTCGTGCTGCTCTGCACGTAGCTCTGCCAACTCGGCACGAAATGTTGCCTGCACCTGCGCAGGCCGCACATACCAGGAAATACCCGGCCAGGGGCACCCAGAGTCGCGGCTGAAAAGCCCTCCAGCTGCTCAAGGTGAGGAAACTGCACGATGCCCCCTCTGAAAACCCTTCGACCTTCGAGTGCCACAGGCGTTTGCCTCGCTGAGGGCCGTCCCAACAAGGCCGCGTACCTACTCAACATCCAGCATCATCCGACTTCCGACCGCTTTTGCATTTCCCCACCAAAGAAACAAGTGCTCTGAGATCGGAAAAACAACTCCTGAACCCTAAGCTCTACATAAACCTCAATATCCCCACCACTCTTTCAAGCCGTGCAAGCTTGCTTTTTTTCAAAAGCACACATGAGTCTTTGTTGACGCCGTCATCCGCCCTTTTATCTGCAATGGGGGGGATTGCGGACCCCCGCCCCCCCACCCCCCGCTTGTTAAGCCGTGCAAGCTTGCTTCAGGAATTTTGGGTCAAACCCATCATGCGAGCATTGTGTTTGCAAATGTTTGCAAATTGGGGAGCTGCGCCCCCCCCAACCCCCCACTGTATTCTTTTTCGAACCTATCATGCGAGCGTTGTGTTTGCAAGTGGGAGGGGTCTGCCCCAAACCCCCCACTTGTTAAGCCGTGCAATCTTGCATCAGGCTTTTTTTCAAACCCATCACGCGAGCATTATGTTTCCTAAAGAATCCTAAACCCTGAACACCCCTAAACCCTAAACACTAAAAGCCCGGAAACCCTAAACCCCAGAAAGCCCCCAAACCCCGAACCCTAAAATACCCGACACCCCCAAACCCTAAACCCTAAACCCAGAAAGCCCCCAAACCCCGAACCCTAAAATACCCGAAGCTTCAAACCCTAAAAACCCCAAACCCTAAACCCTAAAACATCCTAGGCCCTAAACCCGAAAATGCCCGAAGCCCCAAACCCTAAAAACCCTAAACCCCAAGAAACCCTAAACCCTCAACACTAAAAACCCCGAAAGCCTAAACCCCAGAAAGCCCCTAAACCCTGAACCCTAAATACCCGAAGCTCCAAACCCTAAAAAACCCTAAACCCGAAAGACCCCTAAACCCTCAACACTAAACCCGCCAGAAAGCCCCTAAACCCTGAACCCTAAAAACCCCTACAGCCGAAACCGAAAAAATAACACATAAACCGTGAACCCTAAAACCCCTGAACCCTAAACCCTAAAACTCCCTAATCCCGAAAAATCCCTTAACCCTAAACTCCCCCTCGGAGGTGCAGGTTTTCTGGCAGGGTTCAGGGTGTTTTCGGCCCACGTTTCTGGGGGCTGTTCTCTGTCGGGGGCTCCAGCACGCTTTCGACTCAGGGGTCTGCCCTGTTCTCGACTCAGGTCCGTCCGGTTTTCGACTCAGGGGACTTGACTGATGAGCACTTTCCGGCTTGACCCTCACTCTACTACCACAGACGCGAAGAGACTTAAAATCTAGCAGCCCCTTTTGTCGGAAAAAGGGAAGCAATTAGAAACTCCTCCTCCTCCTCCTCCTCCTCCTCCTCCTCCTCCTCCTCCTCCTCCTCCTCCTCCTCCTCCTCCTCCTCCTCCTCCTCCTCCTCCTCCTCCGGCGGCGGAGAGCTGGGGGGGGGAGGGGGGCCTCGCGCAGCAGAAGTGCCGGCTCGCCACGGCCACCATCCTCTGGGAGAGAGCGTTCCCACAGTGACAGCGAACGAGAGCGAGCGAGAGAGACAGAAAAAAAGTAGACACAGAAAGAGAGAGAACCCCAAAAGAGAGAGAGAGAGGGAGAACGCGAACACACTCACACGCACACACACGCACACGCACACGCACGCGCACACGCACACGCACGCGCACACGCACCCGCACGCGCACGCGCACACGCACACGCATGCGCACGCGCACGCGCACGCGCACGGGCACACGCACACGCACACGCACACGCACACGCACACGCACACGCACACGCACACGCACACGCACACGCACACGCACACGCACACGCACACGCACACGCACACGCACACGCACACGCACACGCACACGCACACGCACACGCACACGCACACGCACACGCACACGCACACGCACACGCACACGCACACGCACACGCACACGCACACGCACAAGCACACGCACACGCACACGCACACGCACACGCACACGCACACGCACACGCACACGCACACGCACACGCACACGCACACGCACACGCACACGCACACGCACACGCACACGCACACGCACACGCACACGCACACGCACACGCACACGCACACGCGCACACGCACACGCACACGCACACGCACACGCACACGCACACGCACACGCACACGCACACGCACACGCACACGCACACGCACACGCACACGCACACGCACACGCACACGCACACGCACACGCACACGCACACGCACACGCAGCACACGCACACGCACACGCACACGCACACGCACACGCACACGCACACGCACACGCACACGCACACGCACACGCACACGCAAACGCAAAAGCAAAAGCACACGCAAACGCACAAGCACACGGCACACGCACACGCACCACGCACACGCACACGCACACGCACACGCAACAGCACACGCACACGCACACGCACCACGCCACACGCACCACGCACACGCACAAGAAACACGCACCACACACGACACACACCACACATACATACATACATACATACATACATACATACATACATACATACATACATACATACATACATACATACATACATACATACATACATACATACATACATACATACATACATACATACATACATACATACATACATACATACATACATACATACATACATACATACACACACACACACCTCCAACTCTCTAGGGGATTAGAGTATCCCAAAAATGCAAAACGCGTACTCAGCTACTGAGTCGCCGCCCGTGGCCAGCATGCTGCTCAAAGCATCATGTCGTACACCACTGTCGTTGTCATCCAGCGCCGTCTGGAGGAGGGGCAACACAGCGCCGGGGTCTGCAGAGCCCAGCTGACCCAGGCTCCTTACAGTATTTAGGCGAACGTCAACATCCGTGTCACGCAGTGCCATGTCGAGCATGAGTATGGCAGCTGGGTCTACGGAGCCCAGCCGACCCAGGCTTCGCGCAGCAAACTCTCGCACAACATGATCCTCGTCACTCAGCGCCTTCTTGAGCAACTCGCCTGCGGAGCCCAACAAACCCAAGTTGTCCGCAGCCACACGCCGCACACGAACACTCTCGTCACTCAGCGCCCTCTCAAGAATCCGAGGCAAAGCGCCAGGGGCTGCGGAGCCCAGCTGAGCCAGGCCCTTGAGAGCTGATTCGCGCACCCACCCATTCTCGTCGCTCAGCGCCTTTTGCCAGATGGGCAGCACAGTGCCGGGGTCTGTAATTTCCAGCTGGCGCAGGCTCTCTGCAGCAGCCCTCCGCACATCAGGAATCTGGTCACTCAGCGCCTTGTCGACAACGGGTATCACAGCACTGGGGTCGAGGGAGCCCAGCCGGCCCAAGCTCTTCACAACCAGGCGCCGCACGTCAAGATCCTCGTCACTGAGCGCCATCCGAAGCATGGGCAGAACAGCAGCTGGGTCCACCGAGCACAGCCGAACAAGGCCAGACACGACCTCCTGGCGCACGGCCTCATTCTCGTCACCCAAAGCCTGCTGCAGGATGGGCAGCACGGTGCTGGGGTTTACGGAGCCCAGCTGGTCCAAGCTCTTCACAGCAGCTTTGCGCACCAAGAAGTCCGGGTCGGACGCCAGCTCCTGCCTGGGTTGTCCCCGACTGTCCCCCTCTAGACTGGTTTAGGGTTTAGGGTTTTGGGTTTAGGGTTTTTGGGTTTAGGGCGTAAAGTTCAAGGTTTAGGGCTACCCCGCCCTAGATTCCCAAAATCAAAACAACCTTAATCCGATTCGCTATCCCTAAATCGCCTGAATGATGGGGGGGGAACCCATGACCTTTGGAAAGCATTGGTAGGTGGGGTTCCCTTCTGAGACACCCAGATGAGGAAAACAAGATAGGGGTACCCGAAACATACCCCCCGAAATACTGTAATCCTTACTTAGGATACCCCAAGAAGGATACCCTAAACCCTAAAGCCTAAACCCTAAACCCTAAAGCCTAAACCCTAAACCCTAAACCCGAAACCCCAAACCCTACACCCTAAACCCTAAACCCTAAACCCTAAACGAGCGAGCTGCAAGGTGGCGACTGCCAGCTGCACGCTCCCGTCGCCCATTGCGCCCAGCGCTTGAGCTGCGGCCTCCTTGAGCCCACCGGTGTGCGCCATGTGCAGCAAGTCCTGTTTGTGAGGTTCTTAAGGGAGGGTTTAGGGTTTAGGGTTTAGGGTTGAGGGTTGAGGGTTGAGGGTTGAGGGTTGAGGGTTGAGGGTTGAGGCTTTCCCCTTGAAGCCCCCCTCCCTTAAGAACTCCCTTAGTCCTCCATGATAGTGGTGTCGAACATAAGCACCAGGTCAGGGAATGCCATTGCTATCTGCGGCCCATCTTCCTTCAAAACGTCAGGAAGCCTCAAGACCGCCATGGAGCGGGTCTGGGACGCCATGCGCACTGCAACGGTGCGGAGGGTCGCGAAGTCGATCTCCCCTCTTGCCAGGCAGGCGTGATAGAGCTCCCGTGTCAGGTTTCCTGAGCCGTGTCCCAAAAACCCCGAAGCGGCCCTTTTTATGAAGCAGGTGGTAGCTACGCATGCTGTCCCGAAACCAAGATGGGAATTGTGTGTGTGTGTGTGTTATTCCTAAAACCCTAAAAGCCGTAAAAACCTACAAAACCCTAAACAACCCTAAAGACCCAAGAAAACCCTAAAAAACCCGTAAAAAAAGACACCCGAAAAACCCGAATCCAAAAAAAGACTCTAAAAACCCCAGAAGCCCTAAAAGCTCTCAACCCCACAATGCCCCCCCCCCCCCCCCAAAAAGCCCTAAAAAGGCCGAAATATCCCCAAGTGTCTGTTGGTGAGCTTGCATTCCTCGCCTAGCTGGTGGCCTGGCTTCAGGTAGTCGACGGCCCGGAGATCTAGGGACTGGGCCCCCGCGCGGTCCGGAAGCGCACCGACGTCGACGCAAGAAAACGTCCTCACCTTCTGCTATACTTTCAGGGTTTAGGGTTTAGGGTTTAGGGCTTAGGGTCACACACTGAACTGAGCTGTTTCTTCGGAATTGCAGTGCCCAAAAAGTTCAAAGTTGTTCCCAAGAATCGCTCTCAGGGGCTGAATACCCTAGCCCATAAAAGGTTAACCTTCTGTTTGTACTAGGACTCTACTATAAGCAAAAAAGTTCAAGGTTAACTACCCAGCCCCTAAGTTCTTTCTTGGAGGCTCGCGCGTACTTAGACGCAGGGCTCCAAGTATGCTAACTATGGTTAGACCTTGACTTAGGGTACGTATAATCCGAATTACTTGGAAGCTCTTTTGACTTAGTGAGTCTACGTAGCATTTCCCTTTGAAACCCTCTCATCATCCGCACAACCCACCATACTATCCCTACTTACTAAGTCAACAGGGCTTCCAAGGGTGGGCACCAGGTGAACCTTGAAGTAGGACTGTACGGCTTTTGCAAAGGTACCGGAGCTCAGACGAAGCAAGGCGCAATCGGATTTTACTACACACCGGAAAAACGCACTGACGAAATTGCTCCAAAAACACCAATAACAGGGACATGAGCTTTGAGGGTGGGGGGTTTCGGGTTGAGGGTTTAGGGCTTGGGGTTGAGCCGGCGAATCCTCAACACTACACCCTAAACCCGAAACCCGAAACCCGAAACCCTGAGAACCCATGCCCCGGGCGCCTTCTTCCAGTCGTCCAGGAGACCCATGTCCTCGATCTTGGCACGGATAAATGGCATCAGGTGCCGACATCTTGTGCTGCTATGCCTTGGGTTCTTCTTGGGTTCTGGAGCTTAAGGTCTGGGGCTTAGGGCTTAGGGCTTAGGGCTTAGGGCTTTAGGGCTTCGTGGAGTTTAGGGTTTTGGGGGGCTTAGGGCGTTGGTGTTTAGGATGTTTGGGGGTTTGGGGGTTGAAGGCCTGGAGGGCTGAGCCCTACGACGGCAAGCGAGCTTACGATGCACCCGGCCTGCAAATTTGCGTGCTCCAAACGTGGCCCGAACAATCTGGATAAACCCCCTGGGTCCTGGGACATTCTTGCACCCCTGGGGCCCGTTAATCTTCATCAAACTCAAGAAAAACCTGAAAACGACACGGAGTTTAGGGCTAAACCCTCGAAAGGAAAGGTTAGGGTGGTTTTGCCGCCTGAGATGGCGTGCAGTAGAGATGTTAGACAGCCCTCCACAATCGGGCTACGGCTGCTCGTCGCGTTTCACGAAGCTTTCGAGCCCAGTCTGAATCCAGTCTTCACAGCTTCTGCGTCATATTACAGCAAACCCTAAACCCCAAAACCCGAACCCCAAACCCTAAAACCGCAAAGTCCTACAGCCCAAGCCCTAAACCCCAAACCCTAAACCCTAAACCCCAAACCCGAAACCATAAACCCCCAAATCCCCAATGAAGAATCCAGGATGCTCATTCAAGACTCTCAGGCCCTGCGTGGACGGATATCGCGCCAAGGTCGGTAACTCAAATCGGTAGAAGACGCTCGCTTGCAAGGACTGGCTTCCCTGTAAAGCCTAGGGGTTTAGGGTTTAGGGGTTAGGGTTTAGGGTTTGGGGGGTGGATTCGGAGGGCACTGCACAGATCAAATTTCTATGGGAGGGTTGTGCGGAGCCCACCTTCAACCTGATTTCCATATCCACCCCAGAGACACACAACCCTAAACCCTAAACCCCAAACCCCAAACCCCAAACCCTACCCTATTTCCTAGAAACCCCAGAACCCCCAAGGCCTTGTTCAGCAGCACCCGAATAAGATGGCCGGAGCTTCGTTGGACGATCGACTCCGAAGCAGACTGCCATATCGGCGCCTGCTGCTTCCTGAGTTGACCCAGCTCCCAGCAACATGCTTCTCAAACCCTAAACCCTAAACCCTAAACCCTAAACCCTAAACCCTAAACGCCTGCCTGGCGTCCAGTCGCAGTCCCCAAGTATGCTGCCATCCGAACTTTTCACGCCCTCCTTCTCCAGGAGGCTGCCCAAGGGAGTCCGGAACCTGGGCTCTTGTTTTGGGTTTAGGGTTTAGGGTTTAGGGTTTAGGGTTTAGGGTTTAGGGTTTAGGGTTTAGGGTTTAGGGTTTAGGGTTTAGGGTTTAGGGTTTGGGGTTAGGGGTTTAGGGTTTAGGGTTTAGGGTTTAGGGTTTAGGGTTTAGGGTTTAGGGTTTAGGGTTTAGGGTTTAGGGTTTAGGCTTTCGGGTTTAGGGTTTAGGGTTTAGGGTTGGGTTTAGGGTTTAGGACGCTTAGGTTTCCCTAGAACAAACCTGTCTAAACACTACAAGCACCTAGAATCACCCTACTAAGCCCAAAAACTTAAGAACCCTAACCCCTACACCCCAAACCCTCACTTGAGGAACTTCTTGACCTACGGGGTACTACGCGATTTACTGTATTTACTGTAGATAGCCCCGTTCAATGGTGGCCCGAAAGCCCGAACCCCCAACTGAGCCCGAAGCCCTAAGGAATGCTCCCTGAACCCTAAACCCTAAACCCTAAACCCCAAACCCTAAACCCTAAACCCTAAACCCTAAACCTCAACCTAAGTCTCTCAACAAGAACCCAGGAACTTGTCGTCTGCGCCGCTGGAGTGCAACCTCGAAACGCACTCCGAGCTCCAGTTTAGGGCTTTGGGCTCAGATTGCAGGGTTTAGGGTTTAAGGTTTAAGGTTTAGGGCTGAGAGGTTAGGGTTTAGGGTTCAAGGTTTAGGGTTCGGGGTTCAGGGCTTAGGGTTTAGGGTTTAGGGTTTAGGGTCTAGGGTTTAGGGTTTAGGGTTTAGGGTTTAGGGTTTAGGGTTTAGGGTTTAGGGTTTAGGGGTGCTCTTCACCGCCAAGCAGCATGTAAAGGTTCAGGGCCTCGCACCAACGCGCGCGCGACTGCTGCGAGGCCCCACTCCACAGCAGCAGGCTCTTGCTCTTGAAGCTTTCACCTCGGAGGTTTAGGGTTTAGGGTTTAGGGTTTAGGGGTTTAGGGGTTTAGGGGTTTAGGGGTTTAGGGGTTAGGGGTTTAGGGGTTTAGGGGTTTAGGGGTTTAGGGGTTTAGGGGTTTAGGGGTTTAGGGGGTTAGGGGTTTAGGGGTTTAGGGGTTTAGGGGTTTAGGGGTTTAGGGGTTTAGGGGTTTAGGGGTTTAGGGGTTTAGGGGTTTTGGGTTTAGGTGTTTAGGGGTTTAGGGGTTTAGAGGTTTAGGGGTTTAGGGGTTTGGGGGTTTCGGGCTCAGGGCTTCGGTTCTAGGCACAGGGTTGACCCAACAAGCCCATGGTGACAGAAACCAAAAGGAGTCTACAGGGGTTTAGGGTTTAGGGTTTAGGGTTTAGGGTTTAGGGTTTAGGGTTCCAGTTGGGATGTTCCCCCTTATACGAACGGTCCGTAAATAGGACCATTGGCATCAGGGGATCATCCCGACTCTCCAGCACAAAAGCCAAACAAGAAGCAGTCTACAGGACCCCCAGAGAATCTTAGAAGCTACAGTATTTAAAAAACACATCAAATAATACTAATCATCATCATCATCATCATCATCATCATCATCATCATCATCATCATCATCATCATCATCAAAAACTAAAAAACACAGAAATACATCTAATAATCGTAAAAATATTAACAATCATAAATAATCATCAAAATATCATCTTCAAAGTATCAAGAAAAAAGGCCTCTCCAGCACAAAGCCAAAAATCGAGTGTAGAGGAGGCCATGGGAGGCATCCGGCCTGCCCCAGGTCAATGCCGTGTAGACGTTCCTCGCCCATGTCTTCCGTTAGAGTTGAGGGTTGAGGGTTGAGGGTTTAGGGTTTAGGGTTTAGGGTTTAGGGTTTAGGGTTTAGGGTTTAGGGTTTCTAAACCCCAAACCTGAAACTAAACCCTAAACTGCAGCTGTTACGGCGTTAAGGGCATCACGGGTCCTAGGCTGTTTGGGATTTAGGGTTCAGAATTGCTCCTCGCCATGTCTTCCGCGTTCACGTCCGTGATGTGCGTCAGCCACTTGAAGGATTCATTCTGCAACGCCGGCTGCATGGCGAAGCAAAAGTCCTCAACACAAGGAGGATGCTCGCAGGCCGCAGTTCAGTCACCCTAACCCCTAAAGCCTAAACGAGACGGATTTTGTGGCTTGGATGTCGAAGGCTTGGAGGACTCTGGGTTTAGGATTGAAGATTTACCTGGGACCTTGAATCTTAAGCCCCCTGAACCCTAAACCCTAAACCCTAGACCCAATCAGTCCTTGACATGGTTCTCGAAGCTGTCCATTTGCTTCTGGCACATGTCATCCAGGTCTGGTGGGACCTGTCTCAAAAAGCAGAATCTTAGGGTAGTTACACGTCCCTGAGTATGGGCCCTTGGGGACTAGGTAACCTAATTTTCAGATGTTGCCTAAGCCCGATATGGGTTGAACTTTTTGCGCTTACTTGACGGAAAGCCTTCTTGAAGCAAATCCGCAAGAAAACGTAAAGCTGAACCACGAAACTCTGAACTGCGCAAACGTGAACTCTCCCCTTAAGCGCCCTTACGTGGTTCTAATTGGGATATAAGTACAGTTCAAATTGAGTCGATATGTACCATGAACCTTCGTTTCGTCAACCTCGTCACGGAGGAAGAGAGAAGAAAAGAAGAACAAGTTGGGGAAGGCTGAGAGACGAGGGAAGGATGACTAGCCTTTTTCCTTCTATATGCCTTCATCCTCCTGTATTCCTTCATCCTCCTTTATCCATTCGGTTTTGCACTCCTTTTTCGCTGCTCACAACGGTCTTATGAGGGATTGACTGGGATTTCCTTGAACCTCTGCTTTCCTTTTCCTTTCTGCATTCTCCTTGAGAGTCTGAAAACAACGATGAACGATTATGTGCCCTTCATTCTCTTTCTCATCTGCTTTAGCCGAGATGTCTGCGCGTGAGAAGGTTACCTGAGGAGAAGAACTATGAGAAGAGAAGAAACACGAGACTAAAAAGCGAAGAAAGGCATGAGGCAGGAGAATTGTTGCTTATGTTTGCACTTGCCTCTCTTTCCACCGTCTTGAGGACGAAAGTTGGAGAGAATTTTCCACTGCTTCTTTTGTCTTCCAACCACCCGTCTGCCTCTCCCCTCTCCCCCCTCTCCCCCCTCCTCTCCCCCCTCCTCTCCCCCCTCCTCTCCCCCCTCCTCTCCCCCCTCCTCACCCCCCTCCTCGCCCCCCTCCTCTCCCCCCCTCCTCCTCTCCCCCCTCCTCCTCTCCCTCCTCTCCCTCTCCCCCCCTCCCTCCTCTCTCCCTCTCTCCCCCCCTCCTCTCCCCCCTCCTCTCCCCCCCCTCTCCCCGCCTCCTCTCCCCCCCCCTCCTCTCCCCCCTCCTCTCCGCTCTCCCCCCCTCCTCTCCTCCCCCTACCCCTCCCTCCTTCCCCTCCTCCTCTCCCCCCTCCTCCTCTCCTCCCCCCTCCTCCTCTCCCCCCTACCTGCTCTCCCCCCTCCTCCTCTCCCCCCCTCTCCTCTCCCCCCTCCTCCTCTTCCCCCTCCTCCTCTCCCCCCCTCCTCCTCGCCCCCCTCTCCTCTCCTCTCCCCCCTCCTCCTCTCCCCCCTCCTCCTCTCCCCCCTCCTCCTCTCCCCCCTTCTCCTCTCCCCTCCCCCTCCGCCTCTCCCCCTCCTCCTCCCCCCTCCTCCTCTCCCCCCTCCTTCCTCTCCCCCCTCCTCCTCTCCCCCCTCCTCCTCTCCCTCTCCCCCCCCCTCCTCCTCTCCCCCCTCCTCCTCTCCCCTCCCCTCTCCCCCTCCCCTCTCCCCCCTCTCCGCCCTCTTCCCCCTCTCCCCCCTTGTCCCTGCCTGCTTCTCCCTCATAAAAGATGAACGTCCAAAACGAGAAGGAATCTCCCCCGCACAGGATTTGTTGCCAAGAGAAGGTTAAATAGTAAAGGGCAAAAGAAAAAATGGGGCGTGAGAAAGGCCCATTCAGTCTTTCCTAAAGTCTTTTGACGATGAACAGAGCAAGAGTGGCAAGAGGACGAGAATGGGAACGGATGATAAAGGAACAGAAAGGAGAAAGAGAAAGAGAGAGAGAGAGAGACAGAGAGAAGAGCGCATCCGTCACCCCGCCTTTCCCTAAACCCTAAACCCCAAACCCTAAACCCTAAACCCTGTTAACGTTCGGTCTTGAAAAAGGTAGGGATGCCCAAAATGCTCATCACATCCCTTCTCCTCGGGCTAGGCTTGGGATGTTCCCCCCTATTCTAACAGTTCTTAATGGGGATTACATTAAGGGGTACTAGAATCTCTATTACTGTTCGTATAAGGGGGAATATCCCAAGGCTAAACAAAATCATCTCAGAAAAAAGAAGACGAAGACTTCGCGGTGTTTGTCTTGTCTCTCTTGCCGTGTCCTTCCCATTCCTTCGTGTCGACTTCAACAGTCCCAAAATTATTTAGAATTCGGGCTCCAGCTGAAACAATAAGGGAAACTAGATATTATCCCAAATCGATGCCTAGATTCCGTTTGCTCCTCCGCTGCTCGGTTAGATCTTCCAACATCCAGCTTGCGAGAAGAAGAAACCGAGAAGAGACGAAGAGAGCGAAGACAAAGGAAGAAGGTAAGGAAAGGGAGCTGCAAATCCTCCTTCCCATCTTGCCTTTCAAGTCTTTTCTCTCTTCCTTGTCTCGCAATATCCGGGGAGGACCGCGGAAGAGGACCTCCTGGTTCTTAGTAAGGGAATGGGGGATGAGGTACCCTATATAATCCTCTAAACGGTATATGTAGGGGGATAGGGTACCTCATTCCCTCATTCCTAAACCCTAAACCCTAAACCCCTACTAAGAACCAGCCAGAAGAGGAAAGGAAAAGACCAACCCCCTCCTTGGCGCCGCACCGTTCTAAAGACAAATGCGTATCGACGCAGGACAGCTGATGGGAGACACGCACCCTCGACCCGTGTTGCGTCATTATGTCTTTTTGCTAAATAAATAAATTAATAAATGAATAAATACCTAAATAACTAAATAAATAAACAAATAAATAATAAATAGATAAATATATATATATATATATGTATATATGTATATACATATATATATATATATACAGAAGGGCCTGCCATGGGGCCCTCCGTTTTCTCTACAGATGTGCGACGTTTCCTGTATCTAATGTGTCCATTATGTAATGGTCTCTGAAATTATATTAAATATATATTAAATATATATTTAATATATATTAAATATATTAAATATATTAAATATACTAAATATACTAAATATATTAAATATATTAAATATATTAAATATATTAAATATATTAAATATATTTATATTAAATATATTAAATATATTAAATATATTAAATATACTAAATATACTAAATATATTAAATATATTAAATATATTAAATATATTAAATATATTAAATATATTAAATATATTAAACATATTAAATATATTAAATATATTAAATATATTAAATATATTAAATATCTTAAATATATTTAATATATTAAATATTTAATATATATATATATATATATATATATATATATTAAATAGATTTTAAGATAATGTTGATCAAGAAGGTGTTGACCACGCTTCTTTTCTTCATCTGGGCCCTGCAGCGAGCATATGAGCCCTGCAGCGTAGCAAATGAGCCATCTACAAGCTTGTGGGTTTTTGATTCAGTTAAGTTTACACATTTACGTGCACTTCAAAAGGCAGGCCAAGTCAGTGCTTCAGGCTTAAAAACTGAAACTGTGTTTTTGAAGCTGCTTGATATTTTAGATGGAGAAATCTTAAACTGGTAAATCTTGAATACTTACAATTCGAGTTCTTCACTGTCGTTATCCAGATAATTCCAGAACCTCCTCCGGCAAACCTGGGCCCGTATATATTTCTGCCTAAACCCAAAATTTCAAAACCCAAAACCCTAAACCCTAAACCCTAAGATTCTTCAATGGGTCTTACACAGCTCTTAAAGTGTCGTTAGGAGGCGGTGCCAATTCCAAAAACTCACTTTTGAATAGAGCGTGGTGCCCGAACACTGCCATCAGATAGAGCATAAAAGGCTCTACGTCCTGCACCCTAAATCCTAAACCTTAAGCTCTAAACCCTAAACCTTAAAACCCCCCCATACGCTCGAGGCTTGAAGCTCCGCCTGCGAGCGACGCTCGTCGGGTACCATGAGCTGTCCTCCCACGGTGTCGATTGTGGTTTAGGGTTTCGGGTTTAGGGTTTAGGGTTCAGGGTTCTAGGGCCTCAGTCGTACTAAATTGTGGTGTTAAGGTCTATTACTTCATTGAGGGGGACCCTCTTGGGGGGGCTTCCGCTTGTACGGTTCATCGGTTGGAGGCTGCTGCTTGAGGAGTGAGTCTTGCCCATCTTTTCGATAAACCGCCCACGTGTGCCTGGAATGCTTTTGGTATCCCTGAACCCTAAATCGTAAACCCAAAACCCTAAACCCCAGTACCCCTTCTAGACCCGTAAACCCTTCTTGTGCTTTCTTTGGCCTGGTGCGAGAGAGCGTGTGAACGCCGTTGAAACGCTTGACCCTGACTTTGCAGCAAAGACATAGGATGTCTCGGAAGCCTAAACCTTCATGGGGGTCGCTACTACCCCCCTCCATACTATCCTCCCTTAAACAACCTCAATTAGGCTGAAATGATCCCTAAGTAGCCAAAAATTATGGGGGGCAGGGGCACTTGCAACCTTGAACGCGAAACCCGAGGCCACCCTCACCTCAGCGCTGTCGGGCTTCAATGGGGTCCTCCATTCGCACGCCCGTCTAGACGTACAGCCGCGGTCACCACGCAGCCAACGGCAGCTGTCAAGATCCACATGGTCAGTTCTCCGAGCCCTAAACCCTAAACCCGAAACCCTAGGGATCCATGGGTGTAGGGCTTTACCTGCGGTTTAGGGTGAAGGGTTTTAGGGTTTAGGGTTTAGGGTTTAGGGTTTAGGGTTTGCCCCAAACCGTATAAACCCCAAGCCCTAAGAGAACTGACCACATCTTGTATTTCCGCAAACTACGAATTGAGGGCGCTGGAGCCCTCGGCTTCCAAGAGCAGAGTTGGGGGTTTAGGGTTTAGGGTTTGGGGTTTAGGGTTTAGGGTTTAGGGTTTAGGGTTTGGGGTTTGGGGTTGGGGGTTTAGGGTTTAGGGTTTAGGGTTTTAAGGCACTGAAAGCGGTTAAGGACAGGACATTGCAAACGAGAATCCCGAAAACTCACATGTCCTCTCCATCGTGGGCCCCAGGGAACTACCAAGAAGGGTTCCACTCCACTTCACATTCTTCGAATTCAAGGTGGTAACTAGGACCACCAGGAGAACTCTTCAGCAGGGAACCGAAACCCTGATACCTCGCAAGCCTTTAGGGTTTAGGGTTTAGGGTTTAGGGTTTAGGGTTTAGGGTTTAGGGTTTAGGGTTTAGGGTTTAGGGTTTAGGGTTTAGGGTTTAGGGTCACGCCCTCGAAGTGTGCAAACCCGGACAACCACCTGCAAGCCCTCTTTCCACGCGATATTGCAACTGCATGGAGATGTGGGTCGATTTCTTCGGGGGCCATCAGATCTTGTTGAGATTTGGGATCTAGGGCTTCGAAACCCTAAACCCTAAGCCCTAAACCCTAAACCCTAAACCCTAAACCCTTCACCGTGGGTTTAGAGTTTGGAGTCGGGCTTTGGGTTTGGGGATTTAGGGCTCTGAGGGCCCCACCACCCTACACCCCTAAGACCTAAGAAACCGATAGCTCTACAACTTAAGAACAACAAAGCGTTTAGGATTTAGGGTTTAGGGTTTAGGGTTTAGGGTTTGGGGTTTGGGGTTTGGGGTTTGGGGTTTAGGGTTTAGGGTTTAGAGTTTAGGATTTAGGGTCCAAAGAGCCTGACACCCCTAAACCCGCAGGTGTCGAACCTCAACTTTGTAGATGATGTAATCTAGGGGTCGGAGTAATTACGAATACTATTCCCTTATGCCTCTTTATAAATGTACTCTAGTAACCCCCAAAACCCTATTCTAAGCATTAAGGCCCTTGACCCTAAACCCTAAACCCCAAACCCCAAACTCCAAACCCGAACCCTAAACCCTAAACCCTAAACCCTATTCTAACCCGTAAGGCCCCTATATTAAATACCGACCTGGATGATGAGCCCGCTTCGGCACCCGAATCTTAAGGCTTTCGGCTTACCAGGCAGTCAGCCCTGGTGCACTTGAACAGGATGCGCTTTAGGGTTTAGGGTTTAGGGTTTACCCCGAAGAAAACCGCAAAACTTGCATCCTACAGTCCGGTGTTCGAACTGATTCTAGGCCAGCAGCGCTGCTTTCAGGTTTACTGGTTGCTCTCGGAGGCACGCAGCGGGGAGGCAGTGTAGTTGGCCCAATCACCCCAAGCGCTGCCGGTCAAGCCATCCTCAGGATGGAAATGATTTCACGACATGCATGCCCAAACTGATAAACTAGATATGACCGCCGCGCTCTTGCACACAACACTTTGACAAAGGAATCTTGTCATACCGGAGTCGCCTGGAAAAACATGCCGATGATGGCCATCATCGCCAGCCTTCCGTTCGCCAACTCCGCCGAAAGTTTTTTCGTCTTCTCAGCAGGGTCGCTGGACGTCAAGACCTTGAAACCGAAGTCGCCGGCTGCGGCCGCAGTTCCGGCAGACTGATCCTGGGAGACCTCGCAAAACGCCATGTACGCGAGAATTTGACCCCAACCTGCGGCAGGGACCTTGGAGATTGCAGCCAAGCCGTTCGGGACATCCGCAAATTTAAGTCCTGCTGATGGTGACAGATATCCAGGGAACTTGCCAGTGATCCTTGGTCTGCATGGTCTGCACTGCAACTACGTCATCATTCATCTGACTCTGACGTGCGCCTGTGTGTGCGTATACATATATATATATATACATAATTTCCTCCGTGTCATATATCGTATTGGGATTAAGCATGAATAAGGCCTTCTTGCAGAAGAGTTGCTCAGGGGTGATGTATCCCATTGCTGCAAGCATGGCGATGCGTCCATGCTTGATCTCGGTCTGACGACGACGCTTGAAGTCCTCCACGCTTCCGTCGGCCGTAAATCCTGCGGGATCCCAGAACCCGACCGGATCTTGGACTCCGAGTTCGTTCTCAAAGGCACGCAGCGGGGAGGCAGTGTAGTTGGCCCAATCACCCCAAGCGCTGCCGGTCAAGCCATCCTCAGGATGGAAATGATTTCACGACATGCATGCCCAAACTGATAAACTAGATATGACCGCCGCGCTCTTGCACACAACACTTTGACAAAGGAATCTTGTCATACCGGAGTCGCCTGGAAAAACATGCCGATGATGGCCATCATCGCCAGCCTTCCGTTCGCCAACTCCGCCGAAAGTTTTTTCGTCTTCTCAGCAGGGTCGCTGGACGTCAAGACCTTGAAACCGAAGTCG
This sequence comes from Symbiodinium natans, assembly GCA_905221605.1. NCBI lineage: Eukaryota > Dinophyceae > Suessiales > Symbiodiniaceae > Symbiodinium > Symbiodinium natans. The sequence continues at coordinate 501,066 of CAJNDS010002066.1, read as the reverse complement.
CCGGCTGCGGCCGCAGTTCCGGCAGACTGATCCTGGGAGACCTCGCAGAACGCCATGTACGCGAGAATTTGACCCCAACCTGCGGCAGGGACCTTGGAGATTGCAGCCAAGCCGTTCGGGACATCCGCAAATTTAAGTCCTGCTGATGGTGACAGATATCCAGGGAACTTGCCAGTGATCCTTGGTCTGCATGGTCTGCACTGCAACTACGTCATCATTCATCTGACTCTGACGTGCACCTGTGTGTGCATATATATATATATATGTATATGTACTTTCTTCCGTGTCATGTATCGTATTGGGATTAAGCATGAATGAGGCCTTCTTGCAGAAGAGTTGCTCAGGGGTGATGTATCCCATTGCTGCAAGCATGGCGATGCGTCCATGCTTGATCTCGGTCTGACGACGACGCTTGAAGTCCTCCACGCTTCCGTCGGCCGTAAATCCTGCGGGATCCCAGAACCCGACCGGATCTTGGACTCCAAGTTCGTTCTCAAAGGCACGCAGCGGGGAGGCAGTGTAGTTGGCCCAATCACCCCAAGCGCTGCCGGTCAAGCCATCCTCAGGATGGAAATGATTTCACGACATGCATACCCAAACTGCTAAACTAGATATGACCGCCGCGCTCTTGCACACAACACTTTGACAAAGGAATCTTGTCATACCGGAGTCGCCTGGAAAAACATGCCGATGATGGCCATCATCGCCAGCCTTCCGTTCGCCAACTCCGCCGAAAGTTTTTTCGTCTTCTCAGCAGGGTCGCTGGACGTCAGGACCTTGAAACCGAAGTCGCCGGCTGCGGCCGCAGTTCCGGCAGACTGATCCTGGGAGACCTCGCAGAACGCCATGTACGCGAGAATTTGACCCCAACCTGCGGCAGGGACCTTGGAGATTGCAGCCAAGCCGTTCGGGACATCCGCAAATTTAAGTCCTGCTGATGGTGACAGATATCCAGGGAACTTGCCAGTGATCCTTGGTCTGCATGGTCTGCACTGCAACTACGTCATCATTCATCTGACTCTGACGTGCACCTGTGTGTGCTTATATATATATATATATATACTTTCTTCCGTGTCATGTATCGTATTGGGATTAAGCATGAATGAGGCCTTCTTGCAGAAGAGTTGCTCAGGGGTGATGTATCCCATTGCTGCAAGCATGGCGATGCGTCCATGCTTGATCTCGGTCTGACGACGACGCTTGAAGTCCTCCACGCTTCCGTCGGCCGTAAATCCTGCGGGATCCCAGAACCCGACCGGATCTTGGACTCCGAGTTCGTTCTCAAAGGCACGCAGCGGGGAGGCAGTGTAGTTGGCCCAATCACCCCAAGCGCTGCCGGTCAAGCCATCCTCAGGATGGAAATGATTTCACGACATGCATGCCCAAACTGATAAACTAGATATGACCGCCGCGCTCTTGCACACAACACTTTGACAAAGGAATCTTGTCATACCGGAGTCGCCTGGAAAAACATGCCGATGATGGCCATCATCGCCAGCCTTCCGTTCGCCAACTCCGCCGAAAGTTTTTTCGTCTTCTCAGCAGGGTCGCTGGACGTCAGGACCTTGAAACCGAAGTCGCCGGCTGCGGCCGCAGTTCCGGCAGACTGATCCTGGGAGACCTCGCAGAACGCCATGTACGCGAGAATTTGACCCCAACCTGCGGCAGGGACCTTGGAGATTGCAGCCAAGCCGTTCGGGACATCCGCAAATTTAAGTCCTGCTGATGGTGACAGATATCCAGGGAACTTGCCAGTGATCCTTGGTCTGCATGGTCTGCACTGCAACTACGTCATCATTCATCTGACTCTGACGTGCACCTGTGTGTGCATATATATATATGTATGTACTTTCTTCCGTGTCATGTATCGTATTGGGATTAAGCATGAATGAGGCCTTCTTGCAGAAGAGTTGCTCAGGGGTGATGTATCCCATTGCTGCAAGCATGGCGATGCGTCCATGCTTGATCTCGGTCTGACGACGACGCTTGAAGTCCTCCACGCTTCCGTCGGCCGTAAATCCTGCGGGATCCCAGAACCCGACCGGATCTTGGACTCCGAGTTCGTTCTCAAAGGCACGCAGCGGGGAGGCAGTGTAGTTGGCCCAATCACCCCAAGCGCTGCCGGTCAAGCCATCCTCAGGATGGAAATGATTTCACGACATGCATGCCCAAACTGATAAACTAGATATGACCGCCGCGCTCTTGCACACAACACTTTGACAAAGGAATCTTGTCATACCGGAGTCGCCTGGAAAAACATGCCGATGATGGCCATCATCGCCAGCCTTCCGTTCGCCAACTCCGCCGAAAGTTTTTTCGTCTTCTCAGCAGGGTCGCTGGACGTCAAGACCTTGAAACCGAAGTCGCCGGCTGCGGCCGCAGTTCCGGCAGACTGATCCTGGGAGACCTCGCAAAACGCCATGTACGCGAGAATTTGACCCCAACCTGCGGCAGGGACCTTGGAGATTGCAGCCAAGCCGTTCGGGACATCCGCAAATTTAAGTCCTGCTGATGGTGACAGATATCCAGGGAACTTGCCAGTGATCCTTGGTCTGCATGGTCTGCACTGCAACTACGTCATCATTCATCTGACTCTGACGTGCGCCTGTGTGTGCATATATATATATATAATTTCTTCCGTGTCATATATCGTATTGGGATTAAGCATGAATGAGGCCTTCTTGCAGAAGAGTTGCTCAGGGGTGATGTATCCCATTGCTGCAAGCATGGCGATGCGTCCATGCTTGATCTCGGTCTGACGACGACGCTTGAAGTCCTCCACGCTTCCGTCGGCCGTAAATCCTGCGGGATCCCAGAACCCGACCGGATCTTGGACTCCAAGTTCGTTCTCAAAGGCACGCAGCGGGGAGGCAGTGTAGTTGGCCCAATCACCCCAAGCGCTGCCGGTCAAGCCATCCTCAGGATGGAAATGATTTCACGACATGCATGCCCAAACTGATAAACTAGATATGACCGCCGAGCTCTTGCACACAACACTTTGACAAAGGAATCTTGTCATACCGGAGTCGCCTGGAAAAACATGCCGATGATGGCCATCATCGCCAGCCTTCCGTTCGCCAACTCCGCCGAAAGTTTTTTCGTCTTCTCAGCAGGGTCGCTGGACGTCAAGACCTTGAAACCGAAGTCGCCGGCTGCGGCCGCAGTTCCGGCAGACTGATCCTGGGAGACCTCGCAGAACGCCATGTACGCGAGAATTTGACCCCAACCTGCGGCAGGGACCTTGGAGATTGCCGCCAAGCCGTTCGGGACATCCGCAAATTTAAGTCCTGCTGATGGTGACAGATATCCAGGGAACTTGCCAGTGATCCTTGGTCTGCATGGTCTGCACTGCAACTACGTCATCATTCATCTGACTCTGACGTGCGCCTGTGTGTGCATATATATATATATAATTTCTTCCGTGTCATATATCGTATTGGGATTAAGCATGAATGAGGCCTTCTTGCAGAAGAGTTGCTCAGGGGTGATGTATCCCATTGCTGCAAGCATGGCGATGCGTCCATGCTTGATCTCGGTCTGACGACGACGCTTGAAGTCCTCCACGCTTCCGTCGGCCGTAAATCCTGCGGGATCCCAGAACCCGACCGGATCTTGGACTCCAAGTTCGTTCTCAAAGGCACGCAGCGGGGAGGCAGTGTAGTTGGCCCAATCACCCCAAGCGCTGCCGGTCAAGCCATCCTCAGGATGGAAATGATTTCACGACATGCATGCCCAAACTGATAAACTAGATATGACCGCCGAGCTCTTGCACACAACACTTTGACAAAGGAATCTTGTCATACCGGAGTCGCCTGGAAAAACATGCCGATGATGGCCATCATCGCCAGCCTTCCGTTCGCCAACTCCGCCGAAAGTTTTTTCGTCTTCTCAGCAGGGTCGCTGGACGTCAAGACCTTGAAACCGAAGTCGCCGGCTGCGGCCGCAGTTCCGGCAGACTGATCCTGGGAGACCTCGCAGAACGCCATGTACGCGAGAATTTGACCCCAACCTGCGGCAGGGACCTTGGAGATTGCAGCCAAGCCGTTCGGGACATCCGCAAATTTAAGTCCTGCTGATGGTGACAGATATCCAGGGAACTTGCCAGTGATCCTTGGTCTGCATGGTCTGCACTGCAACTACGTCATCATTCATCTGACTCTGACGTGCACCTGTGTGTGCATATATATATATATATGTATATGTACTTTCTTCCGTGTCATGTATCGTATTGGGATTAAGCATGAATGAGGCCTTCTTGCAGAAGAGTTGCTCAGGGGTGATGTATCCCATTGCTGCAAGCATGGCGATGCGTCCATGCTTGATCTCGGTCTGACGACGACGCTTGAAGTCCTCTACGCTTCCGTCGGCCGTAAATCCTGCGGGATCCCAGAACCCGACCGGATCTTGGACTCCGAGTTCGTTCTCAAAGGCACGCAGCGGGGAGGCAGTGTAGTTGGCCCAATCACCCCAAGCGCTGCCGGTCAAGCCATCCTCAGGATGGAAATGAATTCACGACATGCATGCCCAAACTGATAAACTAGATATGACCGCCGCGCTCTTGCACACAACACTTTGACAAAGGAATCTTGTCATACCGGAGTCGCCTGGAAAAACATGCCGATGATGGCCATCATCGCCAGCCTTCCGTTCGCCAACTCCGCCGAAAGTTTTTTCGTCTTCTCAGCAGGGTCGCTGGACGTCAGGACCTTGAAACCGAAGTCGCCGGCTGCGGCCGCAGTTCCGGCAGACTGATCCTGGGAGACCTCGCAGAACGCCATGTACGCGAGAATTTGACCCCAACCTGCGGCAGGGACCTTGGAGATTGCAGCCAAGCCGTTCGGGACATCCGCAAATTTAAGTCCTGCTGATGGTGACAGATATCCAGGGAACTTGCCAGTGATCCTTGGTCTGCATGGTCTGCACTGCAACTACGTCATCATTCATCTGACTCTGACGTGCACCTGTGTGTGCTTATATATATATATATATGTACATGTACTTTCTTCCGTGTCATGTATCGTATTGGGATTAAGCATGAATGAGGCCTTCTTGCAGAAGAGTTGCTCAGGGGTGATGTATCCCATTGCTGCAAGCATGGCGATGCGTCCATGCTTGATCTCGGTCTGACGACGACGCTTGAAGTCCTCCACACTTCCGTCGGCCGTAAATCCTGCGGGATCCCAGAACCCGACCGGATCTTGGACTCCGAGCTCGTTCCTGGGATGTCCCAGCTTTTCCGAAGCCCTAACCCCTAGGTAAAGATTACCTTGGAGTCTAGGTAGGCACTGAAGTCAAAAAACAAACTTCACCCTTAACCCTTAACCCCTAACCACAAACCCTAAATCCGAAACCCTAAACCCTAAACCCTAAACCCTAAACCCTTCTTTCATCCCAAGCGTCTCAAACGCACGGACACTGACAAGTGGCTTGCTGGCGAGGCCCCTGCCCTCCAGGGTCTTCGACTTTGCAACCGAGGGTTTGGGATTCTTTTTAGGGCATTTTAGGGTTTAGGGTTTAGGGTTTAGGGGTTTTGGGGTTTAGGGTTTAGGGTTTAGGGTTTAGGGTTTAGGGTTTAGGGTTTAGGGTTTAGGGTTTAGGGTTTAGGGTTTGGGGTTGCCTAAACCACCATCCGCCCAAATCGCATCAGCCGCCTAAGCCAAGACCCAAAACTGCTCCATGAACTCACGGCCGCTTAAACCCCCAAACCCCAAACCCTAAACCCTAAACCAAAAACCGATAAATAAATAAAAAAAACTAACCTTAACGCCCCGAAACCCTAAACCCTAAAACCCAAAAAAAAAACTGAAAGCCCTAAACCTTACACCCTAGAAACCCTAAAACCCTAAACCCGAAAAGCCCAAACCGTAAAAGAACCCTAAACCGTCGACCTTCAAGTCTTTTCGAACCCTAAACCCTGCAATCCCCAATAGCCTAAGCCCTAGATTGAAACCCTCAATCCTAAACCCTAAATAAAGCCCCTGAACGATGAAAGTCCCTAATCCCTAGACCCTAAAGACTTCTAGAAACCCTAAAAACCCGAGAAAAAAAACAAAGGCCCGAAAAAAACCTTAAAACCCTAAAAGCCCGGAAAAAAAAATATAATATGATTAATAATAATAATAATAATAATAATAATAATAATAATAATAATAATAAAACCTAAGAACCCCATAAACCCTGAAAACCCTATCAACCCTATAAACCCTATAAACCCTATAAACCCTATAAACCCTATAAACCCTATAAACCCTGAAATCCCCTTAAAAACCCCAAAACCATGTAAACCCTAATAACCCTAAAAACCCTAAAACCCTAAAAACCCTACTAAAGCCCTTAAACAATCTTAAAACGCATAAAACCTCTGAAAACCCTGAAAACCCTCAAAACCCTACAAACCCTAAAAACCCTGACAAACAAAAAAGAAAAAACCTAAAAAGATCCCAAAACATCTAAAAGCCCTGAAAACCCATAAACCCTAAACCCTAAAAGGCCCTGAACCCGAGACCCTAAAGACCCTAAAAACCCTAAAACCCCCAATACAAACCCTTACAAACCCAAAAAACCCTAAAAGCACCTAAAACCCCTTAAAAGCCCTAAAAACCCTAAAAACCTCCCAAAAGCCCCTACAAACCCTAAAAAGCCCTAAACACACCTACAAACCCTAAAAAAACACCAAGAAACCCTGAAAATACCTAAAAGCCCCTTATAGGGTTTAGGGTTTAGGGTTTAGGGTTTAGGGTTTAGGGTTTAGGGTTTAGGGTTTAGGGTTTAGGGTTTAGGGTTTAGGGTTTAGGGTTTAGGGTTTAGGGTTTAGGGTTTAGGGTTTAGGGTTTGAACCCCGAAGGCGCCTTGGGCCTGAAGGCCGCGGCCGCCACGACGGAAGCCGCGGCGAGGGGCGCCAGGGAAGAGGCGGACGCAGGGGATCCTGCTCCCCCCAATGGTGGGGGTTTAGGGTTTAGGGTTTAGGGTTTAGGGTTTAGGGTTTAGGGTTTAGGGTTTAGGGGTTTAGGGTTTAGGGTTTAGGGTTTAGGGTTTAGGGTTTAGGGTTTAGGGTTTAGGGTTTAGGGTTTTGGGGTTTTGGGGTTTTGGGGTTTTGGGGTTTGTGGGCATGTGGGGCTTTTTGCCCGAAACCCTATACACCCAACGCTCTGGGACCCTGACTCGCCGCACTTCTTAGGGTTTAGGGTTTAGGGTTTGGGGTTTAGGGGTTAGGGTTTAGGGTTTAGGGTTTAGGGTTTAGGGTTTAGGGTTTAGGGTTTAGGGTTTAGGGTTTAGGGTTTAGGGTTTAGGGTTTAGGGTTTAGGGTTTAGGGTTTAGGGTTTAGGGTTTAGGGGCTAGGGTTTAGGGTTTAGGGTTTAGGGTTTAGGGTTTAGGGTTTAGGGTTTAGGGTTTAGGGTTTAGGGTTTAGGGTTTAGGGTTTGAGGTTTAGGGTTTGAAGGGGGACCCTTAAAGAGGGACCACAGGCGGGGTTCAGGGTTTAGGGTTTAGGGCTTGGGGTTCAGGGTTTGGGGTTTAGGGCTTGGGGTTTCGGGCCGTGGGTTGTAGGTCACACTTGAAGCTCCAATGCCTGCGGAAGAGGATCCTCGCAAGCTGCTGCTGGTAGCCTGGTGCTTCGCGGTGGAGTTTTTTGGGGGTTGTAGGAATGAGGGCTTCGGGATTGTAGGGTTTGTAGGGCTCAGGGTTTAGGGTTGAAGGTCTTGGGTTTTGGGTTTAGGGTGGGCCCGGAACCCTACACCTCAAAAAGGCAACCTCCGGGTGGTGCCGCATCGCCGCACCTGAGAAACATACCTTCGGACCCCGCCAAGAACCCCCAGGAGTAGTAGTAGAAGCAGTAGTAGTAGTAGTAGTAGTAGTAGTAGTAGTAGTAGTAGTAGTAGTAGTAGTAGTAGTAGAAGAGTAGTAGGAATAGTAGTAGTCATAGTAGTAGTAGTAGTAGTAGTAGTAGTAGTAGTAGTAGTAGTAGTAGTAGTAGTAGTAGTAGTAGTAGTAGTAGTAGTAGTAGTAGTAGTGGTAGTAGTAGTGGTAGTAGTACGTAGTAGTAGTAGTAGTAGTAGTAGTAGTAGTAGTAGTAGCAGTAGTAGTAGTAGTAGTCGTAGTAGTAATAGTAGTAGTAGTCGTAGTAGAAGAAGTAGTAGTAGTAGTAGTAGTATGAGTATGAGTAGCAGTAGCAGTAGCAGTAGCAGTAGCAGTACCAAGCATACTAGTGACAGTTCAAGCAGCAGCAGAATAGTGGAGTTCAAGAACATGGCAGAACTAAACGCACGAGTAGCACTGCCGAGATACAATCAAAGTTGTTGGGCCCTGCGCAGAGTTTGCTGTCTCACGCTTTACAAACAGATCTTGACATAAAACCAGCTAAACATTCGAATATGTAAGGCCACGAGCGGTAAGGTCCGAGACCGTAACAAACCAACCTCGACCAGCCTGCACGGCTGTCGCGGGCGCGCGAGTGCTGACAAAAGCCTGGCGTACGTGGGCGGCTCTACATCAAGGATCCCCGTCTACGCTGTAGGGCTTCGGGTGTAACACAAACAACTTGTTACGGAGAAGCACCTTTGTTAAGGGCGCAGGGCTTCACGCTAAGAGACTCTACGGGACAATATCAAGCAAAGCCAAGAAGCGTAACGAAGATGCAAAGCCCTGCGTTGAAGGCTTCGGGTTTAAGGCCCAGGGTTTCGGGGCTTAGGGTTTAGGTTTTGGGGCATCAAACGGTTGATGGATTTCACGGCTCTAAGGAACCACGAAACCGTAAACGCTGAACCCCTAAACGAAGATTTCATAAACCCTACAGGGTTGAAACATAATTGAAGCCACCAACTCGCAAGCCCGAAAACCCACCACACCCCCCCCCCAAAAAAAAAAGAAAAACTTAAACACTGAACACCCCACCCCATGAAACCTCCTGTGTGGACTAAGGTATAACCCTTAAGCTGACCCACCTGCTCTCAACCCGAAAGCCCAAAACCCTAACCTCCAAATCCTAAACCCTGCACTCTAAAACCCTCAGGCACAAACTCTAAAGAAACCCTGAAGCCTCCCTACACCCTAAACCCTACACCCTCAAAAAAACATCCAACAATAATCACAATAATAAGAGCAAGAAAAAGAATAATAGGAATAATGGTCATCATCATAACACAAAAAATCAGTCATAGGAAAAAATAATCATCATGAAAACAATAACCATAATGATAATCATAATAGCAATAGTAAGAATTCTAATAGTAATAACAATAGTATTAATTCATAATAATAAAAATAATAATAATAATAATAATAATAATAATAATAATAATAATAATCACAACAACAACAACAACAACAACAACAACAACAACAACAACAACAACAACAACAACAACAACAACAACAACAACAACAACAACAACAACAACAATAAGAAGAATACTAGTACGATAGTAATAACCATAATAACAATAAACATGCCTCCACCCCCATGGTGGCGGCTGCAAGGCCCGCAGCAGACAAAGCTGCCACGGTCATGGGCTTCTGGCCTCGCATTGGGGAACCCTCGACCCTTAGGGTTTAGGGTTTAGGGTTTAGGGTTTAGGGTTTAGGGTTTAGGGTTTAGGGTTTAGGGTTTAGGGTTTAGGGTTACGGTTTAGGGTGCGGGTTTAGGGGCTTCGCAGGTGCGGAGATTGATGCAAGCTTGGATTTACTTAACGTGGATGCTGGGTGTCGGGTCGAGGGGTTAAGGCTAAGGGAATTTTGAGGGCAAGATTTTGGGAGTAATGTAGGGGCCTTACTGGTTAGACTAGGGTTTAGGGTTTAGGGTTTAGGGTTTAAGGTTTAGGGTTTAGGGTTTGGGGTTAGGTGCCTGAATGATTAAAAAAAGGGTTTTGGGGGTTGTTATAGAATAATGACAAAGGGACCATCAGGGAATATTTTTCGACCCCTGTATTTTATTAGGTGAACCTTTAGTGTTTGGGGTTTAGGGCTTGGGGATTGGAGCGTGTAGCTAATGATGTGAGCAAACCCTAAACACTTGGGTTTAGGGTTTGGGGTTTAAGGGTATAGGGTTTAGGGTTAAGGGGTTAAGGGGTTTAGGGGTATAGGGTTTAGGGTTCAGGGGTTTGGGGTTTAAGGGTTTGGTGTCCAGGGGTGTAGGGTTTAGGGTAAACAGGTCCAGAAGCCAAATCGCAGCTGTGAAACTTTGAGGCAAGTTAGGCTGTTACATGGGGGACCCCAACATACCCCTTATACCATATAAAACCTAAGGGCCATACTTCAGAACCCCTCAAATTAATCCACAAAATTGTGAGAAGGCGTAAGGGACCAGACTAAGGGATCATGTCACCTCCCTTAGTCCATGGTATACGGCTTGGGCCCTGTGAAGCCTGCCCTCCACGTTTCCCATAAACCCGAACTCTGCGCCATCCCAAAAAGTAACTTTCCCATACCCTGAACCTAAGCCCTAAACCCTAAGCCCTAAACCCTGAACCCTAAACCCTAAACCCTAAAACCCTGCACCCTAAGCTTAAATGCCCCCCCAGCCCCGCCCATCCAACGCATGGAAACTACCTGTTCAAGGGACCCTCTTGGGGCTCTGAGGTGGTTCCCAAGGGTTGGACGACCCTCGTTGAAGACTTTCTAAAGGAATTCTGAGGGCCAGATGTTGGGAGTATACTGGGTGAACCCTTTAAGGTTTAGGGTTTAGGGCTCAGGTCCATATGGGGGCTTCCGAAATTAGGGGTACCGTATTGGGGTCCTTATTTGAAGGGGGTCTTACTACTTGGGATCTATATTGGGGTCCCCTATTTTCGTAAACCCCCCTATGTTGGGAGTATATTCGGGAGCCAAGCATAGGGCTCAATTTGCATGCCGAGGCCAAGGCTGCTGGACATCGCGGGTGGAAAAACAAAAGGCGATGGCGAGACTGTGCAGAAGCCACTTTGAAAAAGTCTTGGGATGCGATGCGGCGGCGAGGTACAAAAATCTGCAAAATGATGATTCTGCCGTGCTTTGAGCAATAACCCCTACTTGCATAAGAGGGCGGGCATCACATCGCCGAACAACAGCAGCAGCAGAATACAATTTCGCAATCACACATCTCATACAACGACATACATCTTCACAGTCACTTGGGCATGAAAATAATTGTAACACAGGCGTGGAGCAAAACGGGCGCCGCCCCCCCCCCCCACGGCGTCACAAGAAATAATTAGGTGGGGGAAGTGACGGGCAAAATCTTACCCAAAAAATTAGCTCCATTACGCGAGCCCAGAAAGCCTCGGAAGAGCCCATCCACAAGGAAGGAATCTTCCTTAATTAATTCAGAGGTATTGGGCTCTTTGGGTTGTTCCAAACACATGCCCTCTTGTTGCGCGTGGGCGGCAGGCGCGTCAACATCAAGACGCGACGATGTTGGGGGAGCCAGGATCGACGCCACCAATGGCGCTGCAGCACCACGGATGAGTCGAACCATGGGAATGGAACTAGTGGAACAGCTTGTGGGACCGTGATGGTCTAGCGTGGGCTGCACTCCACTTCTACAACTGCGAGATCGACGACGGCGCCTACTCATTCGCGACGGTCGCGGCCCTCCAGATGACACCTAGAGCCAGTTCCTCCACAGACAGAATGAGACCCAGACCCTCAAGGACCTGGTCACTCAGTGGATCGGATCGCGTCCCTACACAACACCATAGAGGCCATAGAGGAACTCAACGGATGGGTGCAGTACACCATCGACTCAACACCACAGTCAATCCAGCAACGCATGGACGATGTCACTTTTCAACCCAAGCAAAGCGAACGGCGCGCGTCAACGAGATCCAGAGTGAGCTGCCTGAAGACGAGGATCACCAGATTGAAGCGCTTCAACGTCGGCAACATCACACACCTAAACCCTAAACCCTAAACCCCAAACCCTAAACCCCTAAACCCCTAAACCCTAAACCCTAGGCCCTAAACCCTAAGCCGCCCCACCTCCAGCTCCACCGAGAACCCAGAACGCAGGAGAACGCAGGGAAGAACCTGAAAACTGAACGGAGGAACAAAGGGCCACCAGATCGCCTGTTCCAGATGCTCCCCGAACTGCGGGAAGAACGAGAATCTTCACTCCAGACCCCAAGAGGACATAAAAACCACGACAGCTCGAACTCCGTTCGAACCGACAATCGAGCCAACAAACACCCTGCGCCTCGAGAACAGCCACATCATGGAGGCCGTCGATGAGCAGAACTCCGGCGCCTTCAGTCTACCTGACGCCAAGGCTGAACTCATGTTCTTTGCTATGGTACAGGCTTGAGCCACCTCACAGAATTTTTGAAACGTGTTCTAGTATGTGTTGCCATTTTCACTTTGTGAAAAATGCCTGTGCCGACCTATCTCACCTACCTCCGACGCCTTTTTTGGAGTGAGCAGAAGAACACCCGCCACGTGCAAGTCGAGAAGCCATGACCATATACAGTTTCATAGAGAATTGACATGATGCATGTGGACGTGACATGAGAACATAAACCGGTGAAGCTTGATCAGAAAAAGAGAACACCGTGATAGGAAGTGTGCAGAGATCGTCGTGAGTACGCAGAACATGGGACGACATGGAGAGTCAAATCTACGACATCAACTCCACTTGATACCAAGATCGGATCGAAGAGATGCTGGTCCACCACGTCCGCCTCCGGACAGAAGTCCACAAGATCGGGCTCGACATCGCAGACTTCAAAACTTAAAGATCCTCACGTCGGCAAAGCAAAGTGAAGCAAAAGCCAGGATGAAAGCTCACCGCATCAACCTGATCGAGGACCATACCATGATGGGTGTGTTGACACGCCGCGACAACTGCATCAAGGAGGAAGCGATTGAAAAGCTGTTCCAAGTCAACACCACATCACTATTGGTCAGATCCAACATACGGCAACTGGACCTCATCCAGGCCTTTGTCCACGGCTACATTGAACACAACGGCGCTGAACGGAGTGGAGGTCATCAACTGGTTCACGCCCAACACCATCAAACTCCCAAAGAACCCGCACAGTGAGCGACTTCATTGGCGTGGTCACGTCCGGAGAATAACATACACGACACACTCGGTCCATCCCTTCTCAAGCCCCCCTTCGTCCTCAAATTCAAGCCCCCCCCCTTGAGCCCCCTTTACATAATTCATTATGCCGGCGTAGACCCCAAACAGTGAGGAGGGCCAGAAAAGGCCAAAGAAGGCCAGAAGAGCACCGACATTCCCGAGGACAAAAAGTCACCCAAGTCCTGTTACAGGACAACAGGGTGGCCTCCAGAACAAAAAGTACAAAAGTTTGTGGGGGGCCGAATTCGCTTGGGGGTCAAAAAGATGCCAACCACTGGAGATTCGGCTTTGCACGCGTGTGGAACTTGGGGTCAAAAAGACCCGTGGCCAACCACTGGGGCCTGAAGAGCCCACAAGAGACCGGAACGGAATTCGTGCGAAACCACAGCCCCGTCCCACCGCGTGCGCCGTTGCGGCCCCCCCAGAAGAGGCCAGAAGAGGCTCGAGCAAAGCCAGAAGAGGCCGGAATTCACGCGAAACCACAACGCTACGAAATTCGCGCGAAACCACAGTGGGAGTCCCGCCCCACCGCGTGCGCCGTTGCGGTCGGCAACCTACGGTGGCCCCCCAGAAGAAGCCTGAAGAGGCCACGAGAGGCCGGAATTCGCGCGAAACCACAGCGGGAGCATCGAAATGCAACGGAATTCGCGCGAAACCACAGCGGGAGCATCGAAACGCAACGAAATTCGCGCGAAACCACAGCGGGAGCGTCGAAACCAAAGCCCCGTCCCACCGCGCGCGCCGTTGCGGTCGGCAACCTAAGTGGCCCCCCCAAAAGAGACCTGAAAGCGGAATTCGCGCGAAACCACAGCGGGAACATCGAAATGCAACGGAGTTCGCGCGAAACCACAGCGACAGCATCGAAACGCAACGGAATTCACGCGAAACCACAGCGGGAGCGTCGAAAACCAAGGCCCCGTCTCACCGCGCACGCCGTTGCGGTCGGCAACCTAAGTGGCCCCCGCAGAAGAGGCCTGAAGAGGCCACGAGAGACTGGAATTCGCGCGAAACCATAGCAGGAGCATCGAAATGCAACGGAATTCGCGCGAAACCACAGCGGCAGCATCGAAACGCAACGGAATTCACGTGAAACCCCACCGGGAGCATCGAAACCAAGGCCCCGTCTCACCGCGCGCGCCGTTGCGGTCGGTAACCCCCCAGAAGAGGCCTGAAGAGGCCACGAGAGGCCGGAATTCGCGCGAAACCACAGCGGGAGCATCGAAATGCAACAGAATTCGCGCGTTGCCGTCGGCTCAGCGACAGCATCGAAACGCAACGGAATTCACGCGAAACCACAGCGGGAGCGTCGAAACCAAGGCCCCGTCTCACCGCGCGCCCCGTTGCGGTCGGCAACCGAAGTGGCCCCCCCAGAAACGGAATTCGTGCGAAACCACAGCGGGAGCATCGAAACCAAAGCCCCGCCCCACCGCACGCGCCGTTGCGGTCGGCAACCTAAGTGTCCCCGAGAAGAGGTCTGAAGAGGCCACGAGAGGCCGGAATTCGCGCGAAACCACAGCAGGAGCATCGAAATGCAAAGGAATTCGCGCAAGACCACAGCGGGAGCATCGAAACGCAACGGAATTCACGCGAAACCACAGCGGGTCGAAACCAAGGCTCGTCTCACCGGCAAGCTCAGTGGCCCCCCAGAAGAGGCCTGAAGAGGCCACGAGAGGCCGGATTTCGCGCGAAACCACAGGGGGTGCATCGAAACGCAACGGAATTCGCGCGAAGCGGGAGCATCGAGAACGCAACGGAATTCGCGCGAAACCAAAGCAGCGGGAGCGTCGAAACAAAGGTCCGTCCCACCGCCGTGCGCCGTTGCGGTCAGCAACCAATTCCTTCACCCTGAACGGAAGAACCCCATTTAAGGGAGAAAGGAGACAAAGGGAGACAAAGGGAGACCAGTCTTCGTGTTGGATGCCTGGTGCTCATGTCGCTTATGCGAAGTTTCTTCGCGTTTCTTTTCAACACTTCAACGAGTTTCTTGCTTACTTCGAATTCATATCTTTCTTTTCCTCCAGGCTCCTTTTCAAGAATCTCCGTCTCGCAGGGCAAGAACGCAGTGAGTCCATTGCCTCTGCCAAAATTGTGCCCGTCATTCACATCTCTTCTCCCATCAAAGTTGCTGAGGAGCTTCTCAAGCTCGGTAGTATTCTGATCCACGAAAAGAAAGCGAATATTCAGCTCCTTCAGCAGGTCGCAGAAGCTCCGCGCTGGGCTAGCAAGCCGATTAACCCGATCTCTGAAAATCCGAGAACACTTCCTTCACAACCATTCTACCACCAGCAAAGATTGGGCAAGGCAGGCTTTGCGATGTTAGAGGTATTGATGAATACGACCCTCTTGCAAGGAAACGCCTTTCGCAGTTTGTGTGGCACAAATATGAGATTGAGCTGCGTTACCTCGTCCTTGATCAGGATGTCCCAATTGTATTCATCACAGGCAACTGTGATGGAGTTGAGCCGCTCACACAAGCACAGCATCTGTGGCACACCCTGCAACACCTTAAGCTCCTGCAAGAGTGGCAGTACCCACAGCAGCTTGACCGGCCGCTTGATTCCAATTGCAGCACTTCGCAATCCCAAACTTTGCAGTACATTCTTGCAAGAGTTGAGGGTAAGACTGAGATCACCCTGCCACTTGTCCTCAGGAACAGGTGCTCACTTGACATTCACCCTAACAGGAAATCCGATGTCATTGTTCCGATCCATCAGGGGGCTACCCTTTTTTTTCGAGATGCCACAACTGTGATATCCTTAGCCTGCTTAAGCTTCATCCGGCCTTCGCTTTCCCTGTCTCTATAGTTGGCCCCAACGCCGCCCAACAAATTGATAGCCCTAGGCCTCTCGAGCGCCCTATCGGCAGCCAGAATATCACCAAAGGAGTTGCCGCAAAGCAGCCAGCACGCCAAGGAAGGGTATCCTAGCGGCACTTCATCACCTCCGAAAGGTTACGATGAACAAGTCATTAATCCCCCTTCCGAAGGGCAGCCCCAATACCCTGAACCAAGAAAGCAAAGATCAGACCCGAAAACGCGACGCTGAAGAGGATGTTGGCCGACCCTTTAGCATTGACCGGCACACTGCTACAGTCCACAGGTTTCAGGTCAGGGAGCCAGATACCTTTAGAATGAATGTTCACCAAAACCTGGCAGGACCCCATTGCTCCATCGCTGTTGCTTACCGACTCATCTCTTTGGCCCAATGAGGCCTGCAAGAAGTTCTTGTACTACCATAAGCAAGCAGCCCTCGTCCTTGCTGCTTGCGGTTACAGCCTTCAAGAGATTGTTAGAGCAAGGCTCGACACTGCCGCGGTTGGAACATACACTGAGCTTGCAAATAATCAGCCCTTGAAACTTCAGAGTTTCACTGAGGTCTACACCAAGGCAGTCTCTTTCATCCCCAACAATCTCCCATATAGCCTTCTTTTTAGAATTGACTGCAAATGCGCTAGATGTGTGCAGCCTTCACCCATAGCCGCCCTACCTATTCATGACCACGAAGATGAGAATCCTCTTTGTGGACAGCCTTTTGCAGAAACTGGCAATCTTATTGACCTGACTATTGCTCATGCACACCAGGAGTTGGGACCCAGAAACGACACGTGCACAATCAGCGTGAAGTCGTTCCCGATTAACTTCTGTGTACCAACGCAAAAGATCAAGCATGCCAAGTTTCTGCAAGCCTGCAGAACTGCACAAGATCTCGATAGCTTCTTAGAAAACACTGTCAGGGTGATGAGGCATACTTATGTCATTCTTGGGCTAGTCCTTTGCGACCGGAAAGCCCAACAATACCTTGTCGTTCATCACGTCAGGACTCAGCAAGACCAGACTATTGTTCTGTATGACTCCATTTACGGAGTCAGACATGAAAACGTTTGGAGTACCTTGTCCCACTATGGTGACTTAGTCATAGAAGCCGTCCACATCAGGAGCACTCACTTACAATCCCTGCACCCTTCCACCTCTCTTCAGGCTTCTCTTCCGGAAATTCTCCGACTCCACGCACCCTCGGACTCAACACAGATCCCAGATACCATTCCAGACTCCTACACGCCAGAAAAAGTCACTCCCTCCAAGGGAACACCTAATGAAGGCTATGCTTTCAAAGCACCGGCCCTCACGCAGAGGGAAGGCCTCCAAAAGAGCAGTAATCTCGCCCACCTGCAACCAAGAAGAAAAGATCTCCCACGTTGCGAAGACTAATCCTGAGACCTTCATTATCCATAGCGACGATGTTTCGCAGGAATGTGGCCAGCAAGGAGAGCAAGCCAAATTACCAAGCGAGCGAAGTCCATGTAGCAACGCTGTGCAAGATAAGCCCCATTCCAGAATCAGCCCTAAGGAACCAAAAAACGAGCTTAAACGCAAGGATAGAGGTACTAACGCGGCCAGTACCTCTGCTACTCCTGAAGAGGCTCGCATCAAGGCTATGCTTGGGGTTGAGCGATATATTGTCCTCAGTCTCTTTGACGGATGCGGGCCGTTATTACTGAAGCGCTTAAACAACACCCCATCGCTGCGGTTTCTGCCGAAAGTGACAGCCATCCAAGAGCCATCATATGTCACAAGTTCGATTACAACAAGGAGCAAAAGTGGGCCCCTGAAAAGTGGCAGATTCCAAGCATTGCAATTGGGGATGTATGGCAACTACTGCAGGAGCAAGATTGTCTGCTCCTCAGGCAGGCGGTTTACTTTTTGGGAAAAGTCTCGCCACAGAAAACTGCCATCATTATACCCGCTGGTTCACCCTGCCAGGACCTCAGTATCGCTGGCTTCGCGGAGGGTAATCTTGGCTTGATCGGAGATAGATCCCAGCACATGCTTGTTATTTACACCATCTTGCTCGCGTTGAACACTATTGACCCTCAACTCTCTACATGTGTTCACATATTGCTAGAGAATGCGGGATCAATGAAGAGCATTCACAAGGAGTTCATCACCAAACTTTTCGGCATTACGGAAGGATGCAGTCATATTGTCGCTGGCTCGTCTTTTGGCCATGTTGAGCGGAATCGAATTTTCTTCACCAGACACTCCAAACTTGCCCCGCTCAGGCCAAGACCTTGCCCGTGGTTTTCAGGTTGGAGACCTGTGCATGGCTCCGATTATTGTAACGTCAAGCCTGACGTTCCACAAAGCCATGGCTAAGGCCGCGAGACTTTGACAAAGAAAGTGGCCTTCGCCTCACTGCATATTCATATCATCCATCCAACCTCCTTTATCATGTCCCTAGCTTTGGAGGAGCACATATGTTTGCGGAACGCAGTTCACAGGCCATACGCCAGGGTCATGGTATCCCGAACATCCCTTGGGTTGATTATATGAAGAATGACCTCAAATCGAAAGCCTTCCAGCATAGTGTACAAGCCTTTGCTCTTCAGCCCTCGACTAAGACTTTGGATACATTTGCGCCTGAACACCATGAAGCTCTCAGAGCTGAAAACGCCTTCCTCCTTGGTGAGGAAGGAATCCCACCCTTTCGAGTTGCTCACTATGCCGAAATGCTAAAGGATGCTGAATTTGACGAGTGGCTTGCTGAACTTGTTCCCTACATCAATGAAAAATGCCTGGCTTCTATAGTAGGCAATTGCTTTTATCCTGGCGCCCTCCACGCAGCGTTGCGCCACTCCTCTCTTCGCTCACTCCTTGGAGAACCAGTTGAGCTCGCTTGGAAAGCCACTCCCTTTTGACAGTTTCCTACAAGAATGGCAGGCTTATTGCGAGCGTATCTCTAATGAAAGACGTAAACTGCTCTCTTCATTTTTTTTACCGGCGGCCATTACAAAGAAGATAAAAAAAAAGGGCCGCAACAAAGATTAAAATATTGTGTTAGTAATTTCTAGAAAATATATAAAAGAAGTGTAATAATATTATACCGTATGAAAAGATACTAAATTACTAATAAAACTACATCATAATTAGGAAAATTCACTAAAAGATTATAAAATTTCAATGAAAAGGAATGGAGAGAATGAACGAGCGAAGTGAGCACGGGTAAACAGGAAAGGGGGATTTCTTGGTCATTTGATACTAACTCTAGGGTCTAATCACCAGGCTAGTTCACAGGCTGATGATAACACACCTAAAGACCTAGCCTATAGTACCACCTTCACCATCTAGCACCAGGAATCATGGACAGGCTTTAACTCTAGGAATTAGTACTAAGACCGCCAGTGAATAACCCACCCTCGGGACCCCAACCATCAGATACTAAAAGAGCACACATGACCAATATTATGATTGCGTGAAAGAAGCGAATGCGTGAACAAAGTGAGCAAAGAAGCGAGAGAACGAAGATCATAAGATTTATTGTATTCGTTCACTCCTTCTATTCACTCACTACAACTCTATTATTACATCACTTCTATCTTCTTCTAATACATTTAAACAGGCGAATAAATTTCAAAAGCGTGCGTTCTTTACCTTTTAAGTTAATATTAGCCAGCCCGTGAGCACAAGGAAAAAGATTACGAAGAGAATTCAATGAACTTTATTACAAGCGAAGAGAACACGAAGCGCGTGAATGAAGTGAATGAATAAACGAAGTGGAGAGAGCGATTAACCTTTACTTTTCCTATTGTCCGGGGTTGTGAGTGGTGAACCTGTGATAGAAGTACGAAGAGAATGAGTGCGTAAATTTAATTTGAACTGTAAACTTGTGCACGATTTCATTCTTAAATTGAACGCACGATTGAACGAAGCGTTTTCACGGGCCAAGATTAGTATCTTCACGGCCCGTCATGTAAAAAATAATATAAAGTGAAGAGAACAATGTGAATAAGTGAACTTATGAACAAGTGAATTGACAAGAAGAGAACGTAGCGAAAGACGCGTGCAATGAACAAAAGAACGCAGTGAACGAAATACGCGTACCAAGACAGATGATTCAGGAAGTGAATGGTCAATTAAGCTTGTAGCGGTACCTTTTTCCCTATTTGGGTTTAAGGTTCCCTTATAAAGTAACCAATCCCAAAAAGAGGTGCCCTTATTATAATGTGGTTACTGGGCAACTAATAAGACAGAGGCTCATGTCGTCCACAAGGCATAAGCCAAGGCTACTGCTATAATTTCCTATTAAGTATATGGGCCAAAACAACTACGATTCCTACTAAGATATATGGACCGTAACCCGTTTAGGTTTATTGGTCCCCAAGGAAGAGAAGGGAAGGTTCTCCGGCACTGTGTACCCTTTTCCCTTTTGGGATTCAAGGTTTCCTAAAAGAAACCAACCCAAAAAAGGGTGCCATTATTTGCTGCAGATCCGGACAGGGTATTGCAGTCTACTGCTGGTTGTGTTCGGGCTTCCACGCTGCGTTCGAGAATTAGGAAGTGGTGCAAGTTTTCGCTCTGGTGCCTGGCACTTCATGACAAGCATTTCCCTGCACATGGGGGTTCTTGTTGATTACATTGAGAAGCTACGCGATGAGCCTTGCAGCAGAACAGGCATCTGCGGTTGCCTTTATCAAGAAGGCAGGTGGCATCGACAAGGCTAATCATTTTTCCAATCATCACTTGGTCTTGAATCTCGTCAATGTCAGGACTGCTGAACTTAAGGTTGATGCTCCAGCGGTGGAAGGAGCTTCTTTTAATGACATGATCATGACAGCGGAAGGTCTTTGTGGTTTCTTTGATAGGACCAAAACTAGCGGTGCAGGCAAGAATCAATTTTCTGCCTTTCTTGTCCGCACAAGAAACCGCTGCAAAGTTGTAACAACAAACCAAGCAGATCTCACGTAGATCGGAAGACTCAACGATCTTCCAACGTCCAAGATACTTCTTGCGCTCACGATCAACTCCAGTCCAAGTCGCCAATGTAGGAAGAAGCGAATCCGAAGAGATCAAGTACTTCTTCGAAGACACCCAGTCATCCAATCGCAGCACCGGCTTCCGCAACAGTTTAAGAAGATGCTTGGCAAGCGAGCACACATCACTGTAGCTGGCCATAACCGCTTTACATGCATTAAAATGTCTTGTGAGCCTAGGAATCATGTAGTTTCTTTCAAAGCCGAACTTTGAAAACCCTTCCAAATTGCAAAACCCACAGCGAGTCAATTCTTGCAGGCCAGCCATGCCCGCAGCAATGTATTGGCAAGATACAGGAGAAATTGAAGTCATTTGGTCTGGAGGATGCACTCCTCCGAGCATGCGACACACACGCTCCGCTGTGAAAACACAGCAGCAGCGCGCTGAATCTTCTTTTTTCTTGCGACTTGAGCCAAAGTTATGCGGCCTTCCGGAAAAGTTTTGGGCAGCAGTTCAAAAGGTCGAATCACTTTTGAGCCTTTTGGGTTAAGAGATGTTTAAGGCATTTTTTAGAAAAATTTAGGCAGCAATTGGGGGCCCCACTAGCAGCCGTTTAAGAAGTCTAATCACTTCTGAGTTTGACAGGCCAATTAATCTGGCCTTTTGGAGAAGACTTAGGCATTATTTAATAAAGCAGCTCACTTCCTTATCACAGAGGCTGTAACGAGCAGATGTGTCCATTGTGCTGCGCAAAGATCGACCAGCAGATATCCCTTGTATTTGACACACTAAGAGGGTGGCGCTGTCCACAAGCCATAGTGTTTGTTAACAGAATCGCGCTGGATTGTGATAACGCACTTGTGGCAAGAAGTCCTCCACCAAGCACTCCCCAGCAAAAAACAGACTTCTTGTTTCTGCTGGTTGTTCCAGGCACTTTTCCAATAGATGCCGGGTAAGAACTGACACAAAAAGGCCTTCGTTCAATGCAACTGGCACGTCACAGTTTGAGACAGACCAGAAACTTAGCAAACCCAAACCCCATGTGCAGAATGCTAAATTAACAAGACGTCTTTGGAGCCCCGCAGTGCGCGGTTGCAACAGACAATCTGTTTGTGGCATACACGCCATTTCTTGGCGAGGCACTGACAGAGGATCACCGTCGGCGCTTGGCTGCTTTGGGGTTTGCGCTTCCGGGATTTGTTGGGACTGGCAATGCACCGCTACGAAACTTGGGCACGAACGATGATGCTGTGGGAACCGCTGAATGGTGGCGGTCTTTGCCGGGCGAAGAAGCTGATCACCTTGAGGTTCAAGGAGGCGACGTGGGGGGTGACATTTGTGACGACCCTACGTCTGATGAGGACGAAGATGGTGTAAGAAAGCCACTCTATGGGCATGGCTGTCTGGGTCAGGGGCCTCCGCTGCGGTCTCGACTTTCAGGCCGAGTGCGTTGGTTCTCAGATGGACACGGACTGGCTTCACCAGGGCGCTGGCCTTCCCCGAAGAGGCCCACTCCTGCATCACATGGCTGTCTTTCGCTTCACAAAAAAATCATAGACGGTCTCCTGGCTTTACTGTCGCGTTCACTGGACATTAAGAAGGTCGTCTGTGCCTTGGCCACGGGGAGGATGACATCTTCCCCCTTTGCATCGGGACTGATCGATTCTGGGAGGACGCTGGTTTTTGATAAGCTTCGGCAGGCAGGGGTTACCGCGCAGATCTCTGAAGTTCCGGACCGTCAGCCATTTTTCCTTTGTGCCATTGGTGAACTGCTGCGACTCGCTGGCGACCCAGACTGGAGGCGGTATACCGAGGCGACGTGGTCCTTTGCTGCAGGGGTCCCTCTTGGGGTCGGAGTCCGACTTTCCCGGACTCCGGCTCTGTTTGAACGCAAGCATAAGCATCGTGCTTTTCCGGGGGTCGATGAGCCGCTGCCCGACTTGCCGAGGGAGCTGCCGGCCGCATACTTTCTCTTTCAGGAGATATCTCTTGTGCACATCGTTTAGTAAAGGTGAGGCGGGCCGATTGGGCCAGACAGGCCTGTCGGGCATCACGTCATGACAAAGTGTGCCTCAACGCTGTTGGAACCTTTGGCGTCTCATCTGCGAGCTACTGGTGGTATCGCTTGTTTTCTGGGTTGGGACGTTTGCTGTACTACTGCCATGGGGTGGATGAAACGACGCTCCTATCTTACGTGGACGACTTACTGTGGATTACCCAGTCTTCGGATGGCTTGGCGCGCATCCTGGCATCGATCCTTTTACTTGAGATTCTCGGCGTGCCTTGGGCTTGGCATAAGTTCAAAGGGGGAACGGAGCATTGCTGGATTGGATTTTCGATCTTTGCGCACAAGAGGCTTCTGGGCTTTTCCCAGGCCCGGTGTGACTGGGCAGTGAATTGGATACAACGTGTCAGGGCTGATGGCTTCGTTAAGATTGCGGACTTGGAGGCGGTCATAGGACGCCTTTCATTTGGCTTCACTGTTTTACCACTATTGCGCCCTTTTCTGGGGCCGCTCTATGCGTGGGTGAGTGCAGTGAGACATTGCCATACTTTGCGGCTCCCGAAAGCTGTAGCTATGATTTTGGCGTTCATCGAGAAGGTGCTTCTTCAAGGGTTCCGTACAATCACTGTGCCTCGGGCCAAATCTGCCCCTCAGGAACTCTTTCGCACGGATGCAAAGGCAGAGGGCTCGGAGATGTGGTTGGGAGGTTGGGCCTGCAGTGATGCTTCAACGCCTTGGGAGTGCAGGTGGTTTGCTGAGAAAGTCCAGCATACTGACGCTCCTTGGTTTTATCAGGCTGGCCAGTCATACCGCTCCATCGCTGCACTAGAGCTTTTGTCGACGTTGGTTGCTGTCCATTTGTTTGCACCTTTGCAGCCGACGAGCGCGACTTTTACCTGCTCTGCCGCGACAGACAATCGCGGCAACAGTTTCTTGACATCACGGTGGCTCACTACTTCCTTTCCTTTATGCGTGGTGCTCATGGATTTGGCGGCAGTTCTTCAGTCCAAGTCGCTCATGCTGGATTTGCACTGGGCCCCTAGATTTCAGAACACTGTGGCAGACTCTCTTACGAATCAGGACTTTAAAGATTTCGACCCGTCCAAAAGGGTTCGCTTCGATGTATCTCAATACCGTGGTTTGGTGCTGCGTGAACTTCTAGAGTCTGGCGCCGAACTTTACACTGAGCGCAGCTTGCATCTTGGAAGAAGCGAAAGGGTGGCATTTTGCCACAGAAGAAATCAAAGGCAGAGAAGCTGGCTGCAACCGACCCGTGGAAATGATGTGCGTTGCTGCTCGTCATTCTTGCGAAAGGGGGGGCGTGTTCAGGTTGCGAGCTGCAACTTGTTTGTATGTGGCGGTATGTCACGTACAGCTGCTCCCTTCTCACACAACTGCACGTTTTGTGATTCGCGGCAAAAATGGTCGGTGCGTGTGCCTTTGCTTGTCACGGACAGTCATGACAGTCATGTCCTTGGCACGTTCTGTTGGGTCGGCTTTTGGTTCTTTCTTGGCTTTCTTGTAGCGCGTTGAGTTCTCTTGGGAAAACTCCTGCCATTGAGTTTTACCTGTTGGGACACACAACCTAGAAACACGCAGAGTGGACTTGTCCAGCGGAGTGTGTTTCATGTTGTGTGTATTCTTGATTTTGGGTGCATTTATTCCAAAATCACGTTTTATGGGTCTTTGCATAAACAGGGGTGGTGGTTTTGCTTAATGCACCACCTAAAATGCTTGAAGATTGCGGGGGGTCCGCGCATGTTCAAGCTGGTTTTGCTTAATGCACCACCTTAAATGCTTGAAGATTGCGGGGGGTCCGCGCATGTTCAAGCTTGCTGGCAGCAGAGAAAATTTTGTTGCCCACCCACCCATCCCTGGGGCGTGTTCAGGTTGCGAGCTGCAACTTGTTTGTATGTGGCGGTATGTCACGTACAACTGCTCCCTTCTCACACAACTGCACGTTTTGTGACTCGCGGCAAAAATGGTCGGTGCGTGTGCCTTTGCTTGTCACGGACAGTCATGACAGTCATGTCCTTGGCACGTTCTGTTGGGTCGGCTTTTGGTTCTTTCTTGGCTTTCTTGTAGCGCGTTGAGTTCTCTTGGGAAAACTCCTGCCATTGAGTTTTACCTGTTGGGACACACAACCTAGAAACACTTTTTGTTTTCTTGAGTGTTGATGCAAACAGTATCGAATAGAAAAAATCTTGTTTGTCAGTGAGTTGATTTTCAATTATTATTGAACTCAAATGGGTTCCAAAAGCAGCTCAATTCTGGGCACCGAAAACGGGCCCTAGATTTTGGATTTCCTGTGTGAACATGCAAGGCCACCCAGGTTGGAGCTTCAAATTGGAACCCAAGTTTAGGAGCCATTTTTGGGCCCAGTTGCGGCGTTTTTTTCACACACGGGAAGCCAGATCTTCTGGCTTTCACAGCTCCTCGTTGCGAGAAAAACAAATAAGCCTCTCAGTCGGTTCCAGTCTAAGTCTTGTGTCAGTCTTCCCCCAAAATTAGAACAGCAGGCAGCAAGGCGGCAAAGTGTGAACTTGCTTGGAACCGGAACTTTCTCTAACAGTGCGAGAAAGATCGCACGCGAACAATGCAAGATTGCTTTGTCTTGAATGCCAGCTAACTTGAATGCCAGCTAAAGACAAGTTTAGCAAGCCAAGAACACGCGTATCGACGGCGTTTTTTGTTTTCTTGAGTGTTGATGCAAACAGTATCGAGTAGAAAAAATCTTGTTTGTCTGTGAGTTGATTTCAATTATTTTTGACCCCAAATGGATTCCAAAAGCAGCTCAATTCTGGGCACCGAAAACGGGCCCTAGATTTTGGATTTCCTGTGTGAACATACAAGGCCACCCAGGTTGGAGCCTCAAATTGGAACCCAAGTTTAGGAGCCATTTTTGGGCCCAGTTGCGGCGTTTTTTTCACACACGGGAAGCCAGATCTGGCTTTCACAGCTCCTCGTTGCGAGTAAAACAAATAAGCCGGATGCTTGCCCGACAGCGGAGGAAGACCGACCAAAGCAGGTCGGCGCCTCTGACAGCGCGGGCCCACCGAAGAAAAATCAACACCTCCACCACCCCCACTAGGCCAGGCCATTCGCGAGATGCCCCCTCCCGAGGGCAGGGGTCAGCAGGCCAGCCCGCGCTCCGGGGCTGGACCACCCTTGACTGTGTATGCTTGTGCCCGTCCTGCAACCCTGCGTCACACCCCCCCTGCGCCCCCTTCACCCAGGCGTACAGAGGGCCCCTTTGCTGTCCTTGGATGATTATGCCATTTGCCCTTTATGCGCCCGCCTGTGAATTCGCCCCCGAGCTGAGGGAACTGTGTGCTTTTTCGACCAAGCACTCTCTGCATGGCCCGCGATGCACATGCCTGCGACGCACTTTGCTATCGGGGTTCCCTACTTCGTCTTCGTCGTGAACTGAGAGGGGCCTGTTTCACTCTTTGCACCTAGTAAGGACGGAATTTGTCTTGTTGGTGTTTGGTTTGTGTTGTGTTGCCCGGCGGTGTCTGTTTTGCTGATAACTTCTGCTGTAGTTAAGTTGCACTTCCGACTCAACCCACAAGACCGGCCTATTGTGCTGCTGACGCAGTAAAGAGGCGCCCATTTCAAAAAAAGCGTCGCCCGACTTACCCGTAACTTGGACTTCGTCCTGGCAATGCTGCTGGCCCGCCAGTTGAGCTGCAGGTCTTTGTTGGTGTTTTCTGTGGATAGGAGTCACGCTTCAAGCTCTGAAAAGTTGACCAATGTGGCTTCAACGTTTTCTGCTATTGTGCAGAGTCGTTTGCGAGACATTGCAGAATGAAAGCTTTTGGTCACGTTTGTCTGCCGCGAAACGCGTCGTGTGTTCACACATGCACGTTGCGCAACGCGTTCACTTTTGCCTGTCGCGCACGCGTTCACTTTTGCACGTCGCGTGCTGTGGAGGCCCGTCCTGGCGAAGCCAGAATTGCTTGTGTTTTGCGGCCCTGAAAGCGGGGTCGCCCGACTTCCCCGAAACTTGGACTTCGTCCTGGCAATGCTGCTGGCCTGCTAGTTGAGCTGCAGGTCTTTGTTGGTGTTTTCTGTGGATAGGAGTCGCGTTTCAAGCTCTGGGGAGTTGACCAACGTGGCCTCAACGTTTTCTGCGGTTGTGCAGAGTCGTTTGCTGGACATTGCAGAATGAAAGTTTTTTGGCAGGCTTGGACTTTGAACAGCAAAGATATTTAAGCGTGTTGCAGGCCCGGATTTCAAGTTGCCATGCGCCCAATACAGAACCGAGTCCCCAGTCAGTAGGGGTTCCAGGGCCAGACGCAGCTGCCAGGCATTGCAATGGGGGGACCTGTCGGAAAGAGACATTGGAAGTGTTCGAGGTCCTGGCTTGCAACGCACGCTGCGAGTGCATAGCGCACAGCATCAAGGAAGTGGAGCGGAGCGGTAGTCGGGTCAAATGCCTGATATCGTCGGTGAACGTGGGTTTGGAGTGGGTGTGACCATGTTTTGAAGGGGCTGAGAGTAGCGGTGGGTTTGGGGTGGGTTCGGCGTGGGTTTGGGGTGGGTTTGGCTGGGTTTGACCATGCTTTGAATGGGCTGGGGTGGGTTTGACCGTGTTTTGAATGGACTCGGGGTGGGTTGGACCTGTTTAGGGGGTGCGGGTGGGTGGTTCCAAATTGTATTGCGGGAGCTGGGTCCATTTCGCGGCCCCGTTTTTGGGGCCGCAAGACGTGTTCGAAGCAGCTGTACGCTCGTCTTTGTAATGCTGCAGTGAGGCAGAGTTGCAACTGTGGAGGCCCGTCCTGGTGAAGCCAGAATTGCTTGTGTTTTGCGGCCCTGAAAGTTGGGTCGCCCGACTTTCCCGTAACTTGGGCTTCGTCCTGGCAATGCTGGCCTGCCAGTTGAGCTGCAGGTCTTTGTTGGTGTTTTCTGTGGATAGGAGTCACGCTTCAAGCTCTGGGGAGTTGACCAACGTGGCTTCAACCTTTTCTGCGGTTGTGCAGATGAAAGCTTTTGGCAGGCTTGGGCTTTGAACAGCGAAGATATTTAAGCGTGTTGCAGGCCCGGATTTGAAGTTGCCATGCGCCCAATGAAGAAGAAGATTTTGGGGAAGGGTGACATCCCCAGCGAAAGGGTTGTGCACGTGGGTTTGGAGTGGGTGTGACCATGTTTTGAAGGGGCTGAGAGGAGCGGGTGGGTTTGGGGTGGGTTCGGCGTGGGTTTGGGGTGGGTTTGGCTGGGTTTGACCATGCTTTGAATGGGCTGGGGTGGGTTTGACAGTGTTTTGAATGGACTCGGGGTGGGTTGGACCTGTTTAGGCGTTCCTGTACTGTATTCCGAAGTCCTTGTCGCTTGCCTCGGCTTAACCTGCTTGAGAACACAGCGAAGGTCACTTTCCTGCTGCGTGATGGAGGCCCTCCGCCCCCGTAGAGTCTTAGCAAAACGGACCAAGGTGGCGAGCCTCGCGGCGGAGTCGTTGTGTTCCCGAACTAAAAAACATTGTTTTGTTATTCCGGGAAACCTAGGACTCCACGGCGCTCTATTGGTAAATTGCAATTTGCGAGGACTCTGCCGACTCTGCCGAGGCTTGTCACGCCGACTCCGCCAGAACTACTGTAGCGACGCCGCGAAAGTGGGCAGGGGTAGAGTTGCGGGAAGAGCACGTGACTAGATTAGCTGGAACTGTATCAAATAGTAGAAGCAGAAGGCAGTGTGCGGGTGAGGCTTGCAGCTGTGACACTGTGACCTCCAAATCTGGGGTCGAAAAATCTAGGCAATTCTGGCTTCGTGTGTGTGGGCCTCCCCCTGTACGACGTGCGCATTTTGCAACATTTTTCAAGACCATCCCCGATGATGGCGTCACCCATAGCAGAATGTGTTGAGAGGCAAGCGGCTTGTGAGCTGTTGCAAAGTACATGTGTCCACCATTCTCATGAGTGCTTGCCTGGCATGTGTCCACCGTTCTCATGAGTGTTTGCCTGGCATGTGTCCACCGTTCTCATGAGTGCTTGCCCGGCATGTGTCCACCGTTCTCATGAGTGCTTGCCTGGTTTTTTCCTTTACATTTCTTCTCCGGAAGATTACGAAGCCTAAAAAGCTCGTAGGATGATTATTGAGCAGAGTTTGGGCTGATTATTGAGGCAAACTGCTTGAGGAAGGGTTCAGGATGATTATTGAAGCTAAACTGCTTGCGGAAGCGTTTAGGATACATACGGTATACATATAAATATAAATATGTATATATGTGTATATTTATATAGAGCCTAAACTGCTTGAGGAAGCCGTGTCATGTTTGGGCAGGGGTTATGCTGTGTGCGTCCGAAAATTGCCCTACTGCGTCATTTGCGCTCCAACGCGTTGCCAGGCGTGGATTTTCATTTCAGGACAGAGCCGCAGATGCAAAGACGTCTGACAAGAACGGACAAGGAAAATCAGCTTTTTTTGTGGCGGGAGGCGGGTTTTGGAGTCCAAAGATTGATGCACGATACTTTTTTGAACTTAAGGTGGCGCGGTCGACGGACGTGCGGGGCCGTTTTTATCGGCAATTCTCCCAACAAAATCGCCCTGCCGCGTCATTTGCACTCCTACTCGTTGTCAGGCGTGCGTTTTCATCTCAGGAGGGGCTTGCGGGTGGGCGGCGGGGTTTAGGCAGTCAGAGCATGCAGAGGCTTCTGAAAAGTCGCCAAGTGCCCAAGGAAAATCAGTTTTTTTCTTTTTCTCATTATTGGGGAGGTCCAAACATTGATACACGTTATTCTTTTGATATCGAAGTGCCGCGCGGTCGACGGACGCGCGGAGTGCGAAACGGTGCCGTTTTTACCGGCAATTCTCCCAGCAAAATCGTCATTTGCACTCCTACTCGTTGTCAGGCGTGCGTTTTCATCTCAGGAGGGTCTTGCGGGTGGGCGGCGGGGTTTAGGCAGTCAGAGCATGCAGAGGCTTCTGAAAAGTCGCCAAGTGTCAAGGAAAATCAGTTTTTTCTTTTTCTCATTTTTGGGGAGGTCCAAACATTGATACACGTTATTCTTTTGACATCGAAGTGCCGCGCGGTCGACGGACGCGCGGCGTGCAAAAACGTGCCGTTTTTACCGGCAATTCTCCCAGCAAAATCGTCATTTGCACTCCTACTCGTTGTCAGGCGTGCGTTTTCATCTCAGGAGGGGCTTGCGGGTGGGCGGCGGGGTTTAGGCAGTCAGAGCATGCAGAGGCTTCTGAAAAGTCGCCAAGTGCCCAAGGAAAATCAGTTTTTTTCTTTTTCTCATTATTGGGGAGGTCCAAACATTGATACACGTTATTCTTTTGATATGGAAGTGCCGCGCGGTCGACGGACGCGCGGCGTGCAAAAACGTGCCGTTTGTACCGGCAATTCTCCCAGCAAGATCGTCGTTTGCACTCCTACTCGTTGTCAGGCGTGCGTTTTCATCTCAGGAGGGGCTTGCGGGTGCGCGGCGGGGTTTAGGCAGTCAGAGCATGCAGAGGCTTCTGAAAAGTCGGCAAGTGCCCAAGGAAAATCAGTTTTTTTCTTTTTCTCATTATTGGGGAGGTCCAAACATTGATACACGTTACTCTTTTGATATGGAAGTGCCGCGCGGTCGACGGACGCGCGGAGTGCGAAACGGTGCCGTTTTTACAGGCAATTCTCCCAGCAAAATCGCCCTGGGTGTCCTTTGCACTCCTACTCGTCGCCAGGCGTGCGTTTTCATCTCAGGGCTTGCGGGTTGGCGGCGGGGTTTAGGCAGTGAGAGCATGCCGAGGCTTCTAAAAAGTCGCCACCTGCCCAAGGAAAATCCGTTTTTTTAATTATGGAGAGGTCCAAACATTGATACACGTTAGTTTTTTGAACTCGAGGCTTGCGTGGGCGGGGGGCTGAGGCAGTCACAGCACGCAAAGGCTTCTGAAAACGTCGCCAACGGCCAAGGAAAATCGGCTTGTGACCGCCGCCGAAACCTGTGGAGCGCCAATGTCTCGGACCTGGAAGATGGCACCAGCTGGCTTTGTGCGTACAACCCAGCATTCAGAGGCGAACGGGTTTCAGGGTTCAAGGGCTTGAGGGTTGACATAGTTTACTTTTCAGGGCTCCAGAGTTGGCATCTAGGGCTTTCTAGGGTTTAGGGCATCTGTGCTTTTGGCGTTGGGGGTTGAAACGGTTTAGAAATAAGGGGTTGGAGCTTCAGGATTTGAGGGTTGAGGGGGTGTCCTCTTCAGGTAGTTTAGGGTTTGAAGGTCGCATATGGGCGTATAGGGGTTTTCGTCCTTTTCCTTTATATCTTGCGGTTCGACTTCGGATTTTGTGCTTAGGGCTGCGATTTGAAAGGACCTGTCAAGGATCGTTCGTGGATGCAGCTGCCGCCGCATTGCATTCAGCTCCGACGTAGCCAGAGGTTTCAGGCATGTATGCTTCAGGGTACAAAGCCCTAGACCCGGAATCAAATGCCCAACAGCCCCGGTTTTTAAGCCCTGGATTCAAGTACGGGCTCAGGGTCAACCCAAACCCGAAACCCCAAACCGACCTGGCCAAACACGATGCCTGGAGCTTGCACGAGGACGGCATCGACGTCCTCATGCGCCGGGGCACTTCAGCGGGGGGGTTCGATCAAGGCTTGAACCCCGGTTCAGGTTTGAGGGGTTTTAGGGTTTAGGGTTTAGGGTTTAGGGTTTAGGGTTTGGATTAGGGATTGGTCAGGTCACTTGAGGATCTTTAGGGCTCCCGCAACTTCAGATCACTTTGGGTTCGACTAGAGATGTTCATGCTGTTTTAGGGTGTTTTTGGAGCGTGCTGCAGGCTTCTATAGGGTCTGGCTTTTCAGTGGTTTCGTCTTTGGTGTTGATAAGGCTATGGATTCCCATAGACGACAAGCGTTCTGTCGGTCTGTGGAATTTGGCATGTCTTGTGGGCTTGAGGACATGAGGGGCTCTGTAGCCCCCTTAGACCCTTTCCGCTGGTTGAAAGCCAAACCTGCGCCTGAATCTCGCGTCTAAACCTGCAGGCGTTTGTGTCCAGGTGTCCATCGACTGTCAAGCTAGACTGGCACCATCATGGAGATGGCGAAGCCTCTTGCGATGCTGCCATGCAGCGTGCAAGAAGGCGACCTCGATGAGCAGCGCACTCGCTCAGGCTCGCAGCTTTCAAGCCCCAGCACTAGGCTGCAGGAGGAGAGCAGCACTAGGTCTTCGCTGGAGAATGGACTTTGCAGGAGGAGGCGAGCAGCACTAGGTCTTCGCCGGAGACGGGGTCGACCGAGGAGGAGGAGGGGTCGACCGAGGAGGAGCAGGGGTCGATCGAGGAGCAGGGGTCGATCGAGGAGGAGGAGGAGGAGGCGGTTCAGTCCAAGCCAAAGGATGGAAACGTGAGCCTGACCAAGGAGCAAGCCCTGCAGATGCAGGTGGAATTGATGGCCCAATTCGGTGCGCCAGCCTTTCAGAACCAGCTCCATGCACTTGCCCGCACACATGAGCCCGGCAGCAGCAAGTTTCGGTCGGGCCTGTGCAAGATGGTGCGCTGTGTCCAGCTCGACGTCATCCCGAGGTACGGCTTCAGCGCATCTGATGAAGGAGTCGAGAGCATGCTTGTCCTCTTCCGATCGCTGGCGAAGGATCCCAACATTGAGGTCAATGCTGTGGTCATCAATGACATGCTGCAGATGAAAGTTGCGCCCATGGAGACGAACCACAACAACAGGCTCGTCGGGAAACCTTTGACCAAGCATCGTCTCCTAGACATGCTGCGTTGCCAACTCCACGAGTTCAGCCAGGCCAAGTTCCAGAAGGACTTGGAGAAGCTGAAGACGTGTCGAGGATGCCCAGTACTACCCTTATTCCCTTTTTTTGGGGGGCCTTCGGCTCCCTTATAAACCCGTTAAGCTAAAACGGACACCCTTTTTAATCTTAGCTTACTGGGCAGCCTAGGCGTGCCGACTACAACTCCGGCCGCGTCTTCGACAAAGCCAAGCCACTGGAGCGAGCCTTTGAAGACCCGGAGGGTTATTTCCATCTCGAAGGCCGAGCAGACCTGGCTCTCGAGGTTCACAAACTCCTGCTGCCCAAGTATGGCTTCGAGCCCTCCAAGGAAGGCGTGCAGGACATGATCCGCCATTGTGCGCCTTTCGTGCAGGATCCTGACGTGGCGGATCTCCTGGACCGCGTGAACGAGAAGCTGGGTATGTCGGCAGCCGCCTGCCAACGTTTCAGGAAACTCATCGCGCAACTGACATGAGTTTGGTTCGATTCCGCAGAAACCTGCTGGAGTGCAAGGTTTTCGGGCTACCTGATCAGTCCCCGCTGACAGTCCCTGTTGCCCGGTGAAGGAAGCACGGTGCAGACAATTCGCGAACCCGGAGAAGCGTTTTGAACTTGGCAGCACTTTTTGTGTTCTTTAAGGAGATACCAAGGCTCCAGAGATGTTTTTGAAGGTGTGGAACAACTCGTTTCTCAGTTGGACGGCTACCGGATTCGATCATTCCTCCCTGTCATGAAGGGAAGGCTTTTAATGTTTGCAAGGCGCATGGACTACTGGGGAAGCGCCCCGGCACCTTTCATATTTTCCCTGCGTAGGTTGGAGAGGATCACACTCAGGAAATGTTTCTACTATTTGGTTAAGAACCCAAAGGAATAAAACATATCAATTCCCATACTCTCCTTACTCCTTCTCAGGAAGAACATTTCAATTTTTTGGGGGTTCAAAAGCAATCAGCAGGCCGCCAGAGGGTTTTCATGCTCAAGGGGAGCGATGCTCACGCTGTGCATGCCTGGACCGATTGTGTAGCTGTAGCTGCTGTACATCTACTTACTAGGGTTTAAGTTTAGGGTTTAGGGTTAGGGTTTAGGGTTTAGGGTTTAGGGATGTTTAGGGTTTAGGGTTTAGGGTTGGGATGTTCGTTTAGGGTTTAGGGTTTAGGGTTGGGCTGGTGGGTTACAAGTACAGTTGTACATGGTTAATAAGTAATTACCATGAACCTCCAAGCACAGGTCAGGCATATGGACGGCGTGACACCAGACTTGTTTGATCAGTTCGACACCGTGGTTCAGCTTTTCCGCAATTTTCAGGGTGAGGCTGTGCCCATGTCGGCTGCTACCATGCGAAAAAACCTTTCAAGGTGGCTTGGTGAGTGCTGCAGTCTTGCTGCGAGAGCCTGAGAAGGAACACGTCAAGTGTTAAATCAGAGCCTACAACAGCAGTGCTGCAAAGGGAGCCACCCTCTAGCCTCATAAACCAAGAAAGAGAAATTAGAGGTAAGGTAATCACCGATTCCTGCTGGACCTGGGTTTGTGAACCTGCACTTTTGCGATTGTGGGCCATTGTGGGTTTAGGGTTTATAGGGTTTAGGGTTTAGGGATTAGGGTTTGGGGTTTAGGGTGAATGAGTATACACTTTAAACTGTTTGGGATACTATAATCCCCTGTAGAACTGAAAGTGTACACTTTCTGGGGGCTTATGAACTCAGCAATTAAGTCTAGCTGTCACGAAACGAAGGTGCCTTTGCAAGACCCCTTTGAAAGCTCGACAAATCTCAAGGCGAGCTGGACTTGTAGTGACTCACCGCACGCGTGTTCATTTTTACATTGACATGTTCCTTCCGTGACATATTGTCCCTACCAGTTGAGGCCATCTGTGTAGTTGATATGGAGAAGCGTGTTGAACTTGGCAGTCATAGGGTTTAGGGTTAGGGTTTATTGGGTTTAGGGTTCATGGGGCCTTCGGGTGTAGCGCTATCTCGGAGACAGTGTCGAAAGTGTTCTTGTGCTTCGGTATGGGACAAGGGATCACGTGCTTGCACTCAAGGGGGCCCATGACGTGGATCCCCAGTAACCTAGAAGTTCAACAAGGCTCCCTTGTTGGTATTGAGGAACCTAGGACCCTCCCCCACTCCAGAAAAAGAAAGAAAAGGGGCGCGCTGGGAGGCGCGTTTGTTTTTTTTGCTGCGGGTGCGGGGGCGCGTTTCTTCTTCCCGAAAGCATCGTGAAGGGTTCTTCCGTGCGGAGCCCTCTGACCCAACAACATAGACTGAAGTGCACAGAGGTGAAGTGCATAGATATAATTTTATATTATGAAAACCTCAAAACCTCTGTTCTTCTACTTTAATACGAAAACCTCTAGGTCTCTAGATTTTGTAACGAAAACCTCTATCTCTTTCAATTTTGTCTATATTGTCATTGTTTCCTCTGTATTTAATGTGGAAGGCATGAGAGAGGAAAACGTGAGAAATTTATTCTCTGTGTTATCTCTCTATTTGAATTCCCAATAAGGGTCCATGTACCTATATTGTTTATACTTGGGCCCGAAAGCTGCTATATGGGAAACCCTTTCAGGCCCAAGTATATACTATATAGTTACATGGACCCTTAGGGAATTGCAATTCAAAGTATGTTTGTTCCTCTTGCCCTCCTTGATGTGGAGAACCATTTTTTCGCTGTGTTGTAATCGGAAAACCTCTATTTTTCTCTATATTTGAATATGAAAACTTCTCCCTTGTTTCTATGCTTTAATAGGAAAACCTTTATTTCGTCCATATTTTGATGTGAAAACCTCTATTTTTGTTTATCTTACTCAAAAAACTTCTATTTTCTCTATATTTGAATATCGAGACCTTTTTTCTTTATATTTTAGTATGGAAATCTCAATTCTTTCGCGAGATTATAGTATGAAAACCTCTATTTCCTCTATGTTGCCGGCTTTAAAAAGCGGGGGGGTTGGTGGGGGTGCCCCCCACCCATTTGCAAACACAATGCTCGTATCACGGGTTTGGAAGGGCTTCGTATGCTTTCAAGCATGCTTGCCCGGCCTTAGAAAAGCGGGGGGGTCAGGCCCGCCCCATTTGCAAACACAATGCTAGCATCATGGGCTTGGAAGGGATTCGTAAAGCAAAAAACACGGGGTCCAGGACTACTGTACCCTAAACCCTAAACCCTAAACCCTAAACTTCTCAACCCTGAACCCTATAAGCCCTAAACCAGAGATAAGGGTTTCCACGTCAGGGGCGGCCCCTTGGACCTCAAGGGTCCTGACGTGTACGTGCACCACACTTGGAGGTTCATGGTACTTAGTAACCCAATTCAATATTAACTGTACTTATATCCCAATTATCACCATATTAGGGCACTTAAGGGGCATATAAGTGGGTTATAAGTACAGTTCTACATGATTAAAAAGTAACTACCATGAACCTCCAAGCACAGGTCATGTTTGCAAGGCGCATGGACTACTGGGGAAGTGCCCCGGCACCTTTCATATTTTCCCTGCGTAGGTTGGGGAGGATCACACTCAGGAAATGTTTCTATTATATTGCTAAGAACCCCAAAGGAATAAAACATATCAATTCCCCATACTCTCCTTACTCCTTACCAGGAAAAATATTTCTATTTTTTGGGGGGTTGTTAAGCAATCAGCAGGCCGCCAGACGGTTTTTTTATGCTCAAGTGGAGCGATGCTCACGCTGTGCATGCCTCGACCGGTTGTGTAGCTGTAGCTGCTGTACATCTACTTACTAGGGTTCAGGGTTTAGGGTGTTATTAGGGTTTAGGGTTTAGGGTTTAGGGTTTAGGGTTGAGGCTTTAGGGTTTAGGGTCTAGGGTTTAGGGTTTGGGGCTTAGGGTTTAGGGTTTAGGGTTTAGGGTTGGGGTGTTCGTTTAGGGTTGGGCTGGTGGGTTATCAGTACAGTTTTGCATGGTTTAAAAAGTAATTACCATGAACCTCCAGGCACAGGTCAGGCATATGGACGGCGTGACACCAGACTTGTTTGATCAGTTCGACACCGTGGTTCAGCTTTTCTTCCAATTTTTTTACAGGGTGAGGCTGGGCCCATGTCGGCTGCTACCATGCGAAAAAACCTTTCAAAGTGGCTTGGTGAGTGCTGAAAAGGCAGTGCAGTCTTGCTGCGCAAGCCTGAGAAGGAACAGTTCAAGTGTTAAATCAGAGCCTACAACAGCAGTGCTGCAAAGGGAGCCACCCTCTAGCCTCATAAACCAAGAAAGAGAAATGAGAGGTAAGGTAATCACCGATTCCTGCTGGACCTGGGTTTGTGAACCCGCACCCTTGCGATTGTGGGTTTAGGGTTTATAGGGTTTAGGGTTTAGGGTTTAGGGTGTTCCAGAGTGCCGCGGTCCCGACCCGCGCAGGGAGTGGCGGCGGGTCGGGCCGCCTCGGTGCAGCGGATCCCACCCCAGCCACCCAAAGTACCACCTTTTCGGTTTTAGAGCGGTCTACCCCGACCCCGCTATTAAGGGGGCTTTCACATGGCCGGGATGGGCGTGTGACTGCTGCTGTTCTTGTTGCTGCTATTGCTTGAGCCTACACTTTCCAACCTCTGGCCCATGAAGGCTCATGTTGTATATACTGTTGGGCAACCCTGGCGGGGGGCAACCCTGGCAGGGCAACCCTGGCGGGGGCAACTTTGGCAGGGGCAAACCGGTGGGGGCAGGCAACCCCTGGCAGTGGCAGGCAACCCTAGCCAGCAGGGTTGGGGGTGGGGTCGCCCGCCAAGCCTGCCTAAAATTGCAAGCCTGGCAGGGCAACCCTGACAGGCAGGTGGGCAACCCTGGCGGGGGCAACGCTGGTGGGGGAACCGCAACCCGGCGGGACCTTGGCGGGGGTAACTGGCAATCGCCCAACCTGGCGTGGGGAACCTGGCGCGGGCAACCCTGGCGGGGGCAACCCTGGCGGCCCTGGCGGGGGCGACGCTGGTGGGGGCAACCTGGCGGGGGGCAACCCTAGGGCAACCCTGGTGGGGTAACCCTGGCGGGCGCGCGGGGGCTTCTTAGGCCCCGACCTCCCTGCCGGGGTCGCGCGTCGGGGGTTTAGGGTTAATCCATTATTACATTGTGCCCCATGGCTAGCAGGGATGCATCAGGTGTGGCAAGCTCGATCTGCTTGGCAAAGCAAGCAGATCTCGAAGCGGTAGCGTTCAGTTGTACCGGCCGCCGCCTGGCGCGGGCGGCCTATGGATTAGCGTTCAGTTGTACCGGCCGCCGCCTGGCGCGGGCGGCCTATGGATTAGGGTTTAGGGTTTAGGGTTTAGGGTTTGGGGTGAATGAGTATGCACTTTGCACTGTTTGGGTTACTGTAATGGTACCTTTTGGGCTTATGAACTCAGCAAGTAAGTCTAGCTGTCACGAAACGAAAGTGCCTTTGCAAGACCCCTTTGAAAACTCGACTAATCTCAATGCGAGCTGGACTTGCAGTGACTCACCGCACGGGTTCCAAGGACAGGTCCGGCGTATGGACGCCGTGACACCAGACTTGTTTGATCAGTTCGACACCGTGGTTCAGCTTTCTTCCAAGTTTTTACAGGGTGAGGCTGGGCCCATGTCGGCTGCTACCATGCGAAAAAACCTTTCAGAGTGGCTTGGTGAGTGCTGAAAAGGCAGTGCAGTCTTGCAGCGCGAGCCTGAGAAGGAACACCTCAAGTGTTAAATCAGAGCCTACAACAGCAGTGAGGCAAAGGGAGCCACCCTCTAGCCTCATAAACCAAGAAAGAGAAATGAGGGGTAAGGTAATCACCGATTCCTGCTGGACCTGGGTTTGTGAACCCGCACCCTTGCGGGTTTAGGGTTTATAGGGTATAGGGTTTAGGGATTAGGTTTAGGGTTTAGGGTTTAGGTAGGGGGACATTTCTGCCAGTCATGCATGTTCATCAAGCTTTGGAAACCCCAAACCAGACCCACAAGCCACTCATTGTAGGCGAAAGCCTTTGGACCCTCAACCGCCGAGTCCTAAATCCCTGCAAGGAGGGGCCCCCTAGTTATCAGTAGAGTTAGAAGGGTGAGCGCATGAAGTTGGTGAAGTACGAGGGTTACTACATTGAAAAGGGAAGAGAGTGTCCAAAGCCGACATGCAAGTATTCACCCCATGATGCAGTTGACGACTGGCGTAAGCAGGTGGTCGACTGCAACTTCTTCGGGACATGCGAAGAAGCTAGTGCTGCCTTTAAGGGGGCTTTCCCTCTCCTCACACTTGGCATACTGGCTTGGGTCGGAGTCTAATCGATTGTGAAAATTGACTTGTTGTGTTCATCGTGGAGGACTGGCTCGGTTGCAGTCTAGAACTCCATGGTTGCACTTGGAGTGGTTCCATTGCATAGGAACTGGACTGCAAAGCAGGCAGTTTTCCGGTGCATGTTTCTGGCTGCTTGGGCAGCCGTGCTCAGGCCGGCATATCCATTCATGACACACCGAACAAGGGTGTCAAGTTCACGACGCATGACTCGCAGATGGATAGATGGGTGTGCACCAGGGGTTCGACTTTGCAGTTGTAGTGCCACTATGTCGCTATGTTCATATATCATATAGTTCTTAGATTTCTTGGGTATCTTGGAATCATGCAGGGGACACGACAGACGGCACGATAGACCCCAAATGGATTCCAAGTGCATCCTGGCAGTATCCGACTGCTGCCTGAATTCTGCACGAAATCACGAGGCTCTGCACCGTCACCTCAACATCCTGAACGTGCTCAAGCGGTGCTCTTAACATGCAGAGGGAACCATGCTTGGAAGCTATTTGCCTCGAACCTGTTCAATTCATGGTGAGCAAAGCGCCCTGATATGGATCCCTAGGCTACAATGTAGGTTTAGGCTACAATTTAGGGTTCAGGGTTTAGGGTTAAACGATGAGTCTTTTCATGTGTTTAAAAGTTCTTGGTGGAACATGTGCCTTGACCGCATCTCGCTGCATGATGTATGAAACAAAGCTGCAATGAAGGCATGTTCTGTTGTCGTGTTGCCCGGTTGTCATCTAGCCTGTTTTCGATAGTGGTTGGATTGGCATCTGCCTGTGGGTCGCACAGTTCCGCCCAGTCGGTTCGCCTAAAAATCAGCACATAATCCAGAAATAGGCATTCCAAGTCTCTTTCTCTTTGTCCTTTTGGTGTCTAGAGCTCTTGCCCAGTTCGCGCAGAGGTGGCTCCAGCTGCGCGTGTGGCGCCCCCTCTGGGCCTTCGCTCGTGTGCGGGAGGCGGTCGTGCGGAGGCTGTGTCAGATGAATGCACAAAACTCTGATTGAATGCTGGTCCCCAACTACATCGAAAAGGGGATCAGATCCATTTTTCTACCTATTTTTGGGTTTGCCTGGGTGGCCGAGGATCCTGGAATTCAAAAGACTGCGGCAGTGCGGTGATGCACGTTGCAGTTCTGTGTATTGCGCGCTTAAGGATATAGGATTTTCTGGGATGACACGTGACTAAGTTGAACACTGGCGAAACACTGAAAGCTTACCAGCTAGAAACACCATGGTTTGTGGCACGCGCTGCAGAACCAGCCTGCGTCGCGTGCGCTGCGGGGCCCCGGTGCTTTGACGTTTGGGGTCTGCACATGCGTTCAAGATTGCAGTAAACGCACATATATACATATTATATATATATATATATATTATATGTAGATATGGTATAGTAAATAGAATATATGTTTCAGCAGATTTTGGCGAAAAGAGAAGTTGCGGGCCTGATGGCTTTCGGGGCTTGGTATTTAAGATGCAGGGTTTCAGCGCCTAAAGAAGCCCTAAACTACTAAACTTATAGGGTTCTTAAGAGGGGGGGTTGGTTTTCCAAAAATGTGGCGCGGGTGCCGATCCTCTGCAAGCCATGATGAATCATAATAAAGCAAAGTCGGGTTCCAGGTTTGGGTCAGGCTTAGGATTGAGAGATATTGAGAGTGTGGGGTGTCAGGATCGGAATATGCAGAAGACAAGGTCAAACACCTGATCCCGTGCATCATGTTCTAGTGTCTGCGCACTTTGTCTGTAGGCTTTTCCCCGCGCCGCGCTCAGAAGCAGGAGCCAGGTGGGGTTTGTGCGCCCTCACAAGTAGCGGTACGCCCTTGATTTGCATAGGTTACTGATTTTGACGCCAATGGTCGTATCTGAACGCTCTTGTCAGGAATGTTCTTCGAGCGTTTGGGAATGGTTCAGGGG
Source organism: Symbiodinium natans (assembly GCA_905221605.1). Classification (NCBI taxonomy): domain Eukaryota; class Dinophyceae; order Suessiales; family Symbiodiniaceae; genus Symbiodinium; species Symbiodinium natans. The sequence goes on along the minus strand of CAJNDS010002066.1, from coordinate 460,389 downwards.
TTGGGGCTTTGGCTTTGACAGACACCGCCATCCAAGCCATGGGTGCCTACCGGAGTGTCCGCGGCTTCACGATTTGCCTCACGATCTGGACCTTAGTAGCATCACAGGAGCTGTTCTCGATCCGCAGCGTGGTTGCACCCAATAAGTGCATCGTTGTCGCTGAAGACCGTTTCGTTGAACTTGGAGACTGTGACGGCAAATGGGCTGATCGTCGCATATGGTATTTCAACAAGACATGGCTTGTCAACAGGAACTACACCTACGACGGTGGAGTGCTCTGCCTTCAGTTTGACAGCTCGTACTTTTACCCTGACCATGGAAGACCTCTTCGGGTAAACGTCTGTATAGAAGGCCAGCTCAACATGCATTGGTATTGGGCAGGCGGCCGCATCAGACACCTTCATAGTGCCTACGTTCTTGACCTTCCGGGCATCAACATTACGGACTTCGCGCCCTTCACGGCGGAGGCCCAGCATGTGGCAATAGAAAGCAAGGACAAAAACTGCAAGAATGACAGTAAGGAAATCGTAGTCATCACGGTGGAGCAAAGTTTGCGTTCAGAGGGTCGTAGTTTACGTCATGGTCGTTGTCATAAAAAAGAGCTGAAACATCCCGGAGGTCTGGAGCCGGAGCGGGGACCCCCAAGTCCAGCTTGGAATAGAAACTCAGCTGGTCTGGAGGGTAAGTTGCCAGCTTAGGGGTTCCGGTTCCCGGGTTACTTGGGTTATAAGCACAGGGTTAGGGTTTATGAGGGTTTAGGGTTTAGGGTTCTTGGGGGTGCAGGGTTTAGGGTTTTGGGTCTAGGGTTTAGGGTTTGGGTAAGCGTTTGCACCCTTGGGGTTCCTACGTAGGAAATTGATGGCCCCGGTTGGCGTGCCTAAATGGATGGCCTGGAGGCTCCTACTGGGTTTAGGGTTTAGGGTTTAGGGTTTAGATGGGTTTAGGGTTTAGGGTTTAGAGTATACATGGAGGCTCATGGTACGTAGAACACAGAACCCTAATTATAACTCTACTTATAAGCCCCCTCAGTCCCCTAAGTACGTAATAAGTAGACTTATAACTGTGGTTATCAGTACCCATAAACCTCCAAGTAGGGTTGAGGGTTGAGGGTTTAGGGTTTGGCTTGGCGTGGGTTTTGGGTTTTAGGTGGGGGAGGTTGGGGAGGATACCATGAAGGGGGTGACTGCTGACATGGCAACATATATATATATATACACATGCACACATATAATTGTAGGCTTTGGGGTTTTCAAGGTGGTCATCTAAGGAAGACTCGTACAGCCTCAGTGACCAGCAATTCTTCGCGCATGTGGAGACGACCCTGGGGCCTCCCGATGGTTTCGAAACTGTCAGACGCGAGGCGGAAGAGGTGTTTGAGGTGTCGATACCCAATGTCTGTCCAGATGGATCGATTGGTGAACGAAATTTGTGTGCATTTGAGCATAAGTTGGGCACAGGATTGTTGTGCGAAGGCGGCCCTGTTAGCCGTCGATGTGTGTGTTTCAATGGCTACTTTGTTCACGTGATTGCACGTACAGCCTTCGCACCTGACTGGGGCCTGTCGCAGTACACGTGCTGTGAAGGGGAGGGCACCTCCGAACCGTGCGGAGATTGGTACTTCCTGGGCCCCCTTGCTGCTGCTGTGCTTGCGCTGGGGGTTGCGGGTGTGGTGACAGCAACTCTTATGATCCAGTACTGCCCTCCGACCATTGCCCCGGCCAACGAAGAGGACCTCCAAGTTCTGGCGCCCCAACATGTCCTTGACGGTGCGACTTTGCACGCAACCGTGGAGCCGGCAAAGTGGGGTGTGAGCCTGGGTTGCTCTTAAGGAAAATTAAGTTGTTACAATATGAAGACATACTACATATTTTCGGGGTCTCCATATTTTGGCAACTTCATCTCAGCAGTAGCCAAGGAGCTTGGATGATTTGAGGCAATTCAAGCGCCTGGTGCATCATGGCATTCAATCTGGACGAGTTCGCCCCACGGACTTGGACCCATTCTCCATAGCAGACATCACTCAAGGGCCCACAGCCTATACGGTCAATGAGCAGCTGATCAAGCCGGTTACAGCAGCCGCTGGCAATGTGAGTTGGGCCTTAATGAAGTATCCTGCAGGCTTGTTGTGTGAAGTCTTCGTCACGCACGCATGGGCGGAAGGCATCTTTGACTTCGTGGACAAAGTGGCGCACTCATGGCCGCGGGGAGCCGTGGGAGCGTACGTGTGCTTCCTCTCCAATCCTCAGAACCAGGACATCGCAAGCTTGATCCAGAACCCCAGGGAGTCACCTTTTGCCAATGCCTTGCATCGCTCGTCATCCGTTCTCGCGATGCCAAACCGTGCAGTTAGCATCTACACGCGCGTCTGGTGCGTGTACGAAGCATTTTTGGCGTCCTCATGGGATAAGCCGATTCGGATTGCAACCCGACCCTCTGTCAGCCAATGGCCCAAAGTTGTCCGCGTGCCCTGTGCTGGCCTCGCAGCCTGCGGAACAGGGATCCTGGTCGTCATGTCCCAGGCGACAGGGTTGCTGTTAGAAGGAGTTCTGTTTTTCGTTACCGCAGTTTTTCGGCCATATAGTGCCGCGTGGGGTTCCACCTCGTTGCTTGGGTAACAGAGGCATTTTGTTCCTTAGCAGCCCAGGCCAAGTTCTACGGCTTCACCAGAGCCTCGCAGGATTTACTCACCATCCTCGACCTCGCATTTCTGGGGGTGGCGGCTGCATGTGGAAGCCCTTTGCTGGCGCTGTACTCGTTTCGGAAGCTCCACTCGCCCGTGAGCCAGATGGCAATTTATGGCATGACCATTTTTCTCGCACTCGCTCTGGCCATTCGTCTTTGCGTCCACGGGTTCTTGGATGCGACGGTAATGATTGCAACTCTCACAGCATTCTTGGGCGTGACTGGGTTGGAGGCAGACCGGCAGCGTGCCATCGTTGCTTCGAGGCAAGCAAATGAGCTTGGGAAAGAGTTCACTGGCACGGTTCGGAATGCCACGAGCTCCAACGAAGATGACTCGCGTAAAATCTTCACTGAGATTGAGGAAAATGGCCAGGCGGAAGCCATTGACCAAATGGTGGGCTCACTAATCGCGACCAATATCTCCACGAAGCAGATGCGCCTAACCATGGAGGTTACTGGCCGACTGGGTGATGCGTCGCGCTGGAGCAGGACCATTCTGGTCCTCAGCCTCTGCTTCCTGATCTTCCAGTGCCGGCAGGTGCACGCGTATCGCTTCAATGAGACTTAGGGGTACTTGGAAATAAAGGTTAATTTTGGGTATTATAATTCCTAAGAAACAGCATTAAAAACATATTTTTGCCAGGGTTCCAAGTTCAGTACAGGAGAGTGGCGCTGCCCTTGGATGGCTTCTGTTGGGATCTGCTTGTCTCGAAGCCCTCCTCTGGCCCTTCATCTTCTTTCGGCTCCCGATTGAGTCTAAAGCCTTCGCAGACACTGGGTCCTTGTCGGTTACAACTTTACTTTTTTGTCATATTAAATTCCCAATAAGGAGAAACATGATTCTTTTTTAAAGAATGTAACAATGTAACCCCAAGAATGAAGCAGGAAAGATGCTGCAAGCTATTCTTGGTGCTTCTTCCTGGCATGGTTGGTCTTTGGGGCGGTCTCTCCTACGACGTCGCCGCCCACCTGGGTGTCTTGGTCATAGTCGGGTCCAGGTAACATGTAAGAGTACTTAGACCAATAAGGAATAGAAATCTAAATCTCTAATACTATCCCAACCATGCACTAGGTGTGATCCCGCTCATCCTCGTCATGACCATCCTCGGACCTCTGCGCGTATCACGTCTGCCTCTTGTTGGGGCCCCACTGGTGCGCATGCTCTTTGGACGAAGCCCCTGTCGAGCGAGCGGGCTGAAGCGTGAGGGCGCGCCGTCAGTGCAGCGTGATGCTGGTGACGGTGGAAACAATGACACCTTCTCGATGTGACCATTTTCAAGTTTGTGAGTATCAAGAGAGAACTTATCGGTGGGAACAGGGCTCCTAGCATTGTAGACCCGAATGTCTTTGTTGACAAGTCTGCCTCATTTTTTGTCGTTGCTGCAAATGCAGTGGGGACTTCTGCCCTCAAGGGGCTTAGTCCTCATACGCGCCTTGCACGGGGCCTGGCCCTCCCTTTTCATATTTCATTTTGCTGAGCATTTGCATTCCAGAGATTAGAATTGGCGCCGAAATTGGCGTCGGGCATGGAAGTAACTTTGCCAAAGCCTGCCTCCCGAACTCGTAATACCAAAAGCCCTAACCCTGAACCTAATGGTGAAGTGGCTGAATAAGAGGACGGACGTGTTGAGCTTGCTGGGGCTTAGGGTGCGGTTTAGGGTTTCGGGTTTCGGGTTTCGGTTGTCGGTATGGTTTGTGCCTTGAACAGAGGCCATATTGATCCGTCATGCAGAGGTCAAGCGACGAAGGGCCCCTTCAAGGGGCGCTAGACCCCAGGCATTTGAGTTGCTACTGAAGCAGTGTGATCTCAGCGAGCCGTGTGCAGAGATTCAGCCAGAAAAGCACGTCTCTCGGGCACTCGCATGCTCTTAGAGCAGTGCTTGCTACTTGGACCTTGAAAGCTATGCCCGATGCTCATGGTTTGTGATGCTTGCATATGCTTGCATTCAGGTGTCGCGTGACTGTGCCGGTTCCCAGCTTTGAAAGGCAGGCTCCCTTCTCCGGTCCCCGTTTTGTTCTCGTGCGCGCTTCGGAAGCATGGCCGACTCCAAGGTGAAGGACATGGGTCTGGCCGAGTTCGGCCGCAAGGAGCTGACGCTGGCAGAGCACGAGATGCCTGGCCTCATGGCCGCGCGCAAGGAGTTCGGCCCCTCGCAGCCATTCAAGGGCATGAACATCAACGGCTCCCTGCACATGACCATCCAGACAGGCGTGCTGATCGAGACGCTGTCCGCCCTGGGTGCCAAGGTGCGCTGGTGCTCGTGCAACATCTTCAGCACCCAGGACCACGCTGCGGCCGGCATCGCCAAGGCGGGCACCGCCACGGTCTTCGCGTGGAAGGGTGAGACTCTTCCCGAGTACTGGTGGTGCACGGAGCAGATGATGACCGTGCCCGGAGCCGATGGCTGCGACCAGCTGGTGGACGACGGCGGTGACGCCACTCTGCTCATCCACAAGGGCAAGGAGTTCGAGGAGAAGTTCGCCAAGGACGGCAGCCTGCCGGACCCCTCCAGCACCACCAATGCCGAGTTCAAGTGCATCCTGCAGCTGCTCAGGGATTCGATCCAGGTGGACAAGACCAAGTACACCCGCATGGCGGCCAAGTGCAAGGGCGTCAGCGAGGAGACAACTACTGGCGTGCATCGTCTGCGAGAGATGGCGGCCAAGGGCGAGCTCCTGTTCCCGGCCATCAACGTCAACGACTGCGTGACCAAGTCCAAGTTCGACAACGTCTACGGCTGCCGCCACTCCCTGCCGGACAGCATCATGCGTGCCACGGACGTGATGATCGGCGGCAAGCGCGCGCTGGTTGCTGGCTACGGCGATGTCGGCAAGGGCTGCGCCTTCGCCATGCGCGGTGCCGGTGCCCGAGTGCTGATCACAGAGATCGACCCCATCTGCGCTCTGCAGGCGTGCATGGAGGGCTTCCAGGTGGTGACCCTCGAGGAGGTCGTCGGTGAGGTGGACATCTTCACATCCGCCACGGGCAACTTCAAGATCATCACCCTTGATCACATGAAGAAGATGAAGAACAATGCCATCGTGTGCAACATTGGCCACTTCGACAACGAGATCGCCATGGAGGACCTCGAGAAGTGCGCTGGCATCAAGGTGGAGAACATCAAGCCGCAGGTCGACCGCTTCGTGTTCCCAGATGGCCACGGCGTCATCGTGCTGGCCTCCGGCCGCCTGGTGAACCTGGGCTGCGCCACGGGGCATCCCTCCTTCGTGATGTCCTGCTCCTTCACCAACCAGGTGCTGGCTCAGCTGGACATCCTGGAGAACTGCACCAAGGCCAAGAAGTACAAGAACGACGTGTACCTGCTGCCCAAGAAGCTGGATGAGAAGGTGGCCGCACTCCACCTGCCAGCACTTGGCGCCAGCATGACCAAGCTGAGCAAAGAGCAGGCCGACTACATCGGCGTGCCGGTTGAGGGGCCTTTCAAGCCAGACACGTACCGCTACTAAGTGGCGGCGACGTTTCCGATTTTGTGCATATTTTGCGCGCCATGTGCAGTCCCTCCCGTTTGGCGCCCTGACAGGCCCGCCTGCAAGTGGATCCCGAATGGTGAGGCGGACGAGTCCGTGGCCAGGTCACAGAATGTAACAGCGAGTCGTGTACAGATTTTCAGCCAGAAAAGCACGTATCTCGAGCACTCGCATGCTCTTAGAGCAGTGCTTGCTATTTGGACCTTGAAAGCTATGCCCGATGCTCATGGTTTGTGATGCTTGCATTCAGGTGTCGCGTGACTGTGCCGGTTCCCAGCTTTGAAAGGCAGGCTCCCTTCTCCGGTCCCCGTTTTGTTCTCGTGCGCGCTTCGGAAGCATGGCCGACTCCAAGGTGAAGGACATGGGTCTGGCCGAGTTCGGCCGCAAGGAGCTGACGCTCGCAGAGCACGAGATGCCTGGCCTCATGGCCGCGCGCAAGGAGTTCGGGCCCTCGCAGCCATTCAAGGGCATGAACATCAACGGCTCCCTGCACATGACCATTCAGACAGGCGTGCTGATCGAGACGCTGTCTGCCCTGGGTGCGAAAGTGCGCTGGTGCTCGTGCAACATCTTCAGCACTCAGGACCACGCGGCAGCCGGCATCGCTAAGGCGGGCACCGCCACGGTCTTCGCGTGGAAGGGTGAGACTCTTCCCGAGTACTGGTGGTGCACGGAGCAGATGATGACCGTGCCCGGAGCCGATGGCTGCGACCAGCTGGTGGACGACGGCGGTGACGCCACTCTGCTCATCCACAAGGGCAAGGAGTTCGAGGAGAAGTTCGCCAAGGACGGCAGCCTGCCGGACCCCTCCAGCACCACCAATGCCGAGTTCAAGTGCATCCTGCAGCTGCTCAGGGATTCGATCCAGGTGGACAAGACCAAGTACACCCGCATGGCGGCCAAGTGCAAGGGCGTCAGCGAGGAGACAACTACTGGCGTGCATCGTCTGCGAGAGATGGCGGCCAAGGGCGAGCTCCTGTTCCCGGCCATCAACGTCAACGACTGCGTGACCAAGTCCAAGTTCGACAACGTCTACGGCTGCCGCCACTCCCTGCCGGACAGCATCATGCGCGCCACGGACGTGATGATCGGCGGCAAGCGCGCGCTGGTTGCTGGCTACGGCGATGTCGGCAAGGGCTGCGCCTTCGCCATGCGCGGTGCCGGTGCCCGAGTGCTGATCACAGAGATCGACCCCATCTGCGCTCTGCAGGCGTGCATGGAGGGCTTCCAGGTGGTGACCCTCGAGGAGGTCGTCGGTGAGGTGGACATCTTCACATCCGCCACGGGCAACTTCAAGATCATCACCCTTGATCACATGAAGAAGATGAAGAACAATGCCATCGTGTGCAACATTGGCCACTTCGACAACGAGATCGCCATGGAGGACCTCGAGAAGTGCGCTGGCATCAAGGTGGAGAACATCAAGCCGCAGGTCGACCGCTTCGTGTTCCCAGATGGCCACGGCGTCATCGTGCTGGCCTCCGGCCGCCTGGTGAACCTGGGCTGCGCCACGGGGCATCCCTCCTTCGTGATGTCCTGCTCCTTCACCAACCAGGTGCTGGCTCAGCTGGACATCCTGGAGAACTGCACCAAGGCCAAGAAGTACAAGAACGACGTGTACCTGCTGCCCAAGAAGCTGGATGAGAAGGTGGCCGCACTCCACCTGCCAGCACTTGGCGCCAGCATGACCAAGCTGAGCAAAGAGCAGGCCGACTACATCGGCGTGCCGGTTGAGGGGCCTTTCAAGCCAGACACGTACCGCTACTAAGTGGCGGCGACGTTTCCGATTTTGTGCATATTTTGCGCGCCATGTGCAGTCCCTCCCGTTTGGCGCCCTGACAGGCCCGCCTGGAAGTGGATCCCGAATGGTGAGGCGGACGAGTCCGTGGCCAGGTCACAGAATGTAACAGCGAGTCGTGTACAGATTTTCAGCCAGAAAAGCACGTATCTCGAGCACTCGCATGCTCTTAGAGCAGTGCTTGCTATTTGGACCTTGAAAGCTATACCCGATGCTCATGGTTTGTGATGCTTGCATTCAGGTGTCGCGTGACTGTGCCGGTTCCCAGCTTTGAAAGGCAGGCTCCCTTCTCCGGTCCCCGTTTTGTTCTCGTGCGCGCTTCGGAAGCATGGCCGACTCCAAGGTGAAGGACATGGGTCTGGCCGAGTTCGGCCGCAAGGAGCTGACGCTCGCAGAGCACGAGATGCCTGGCCTCATGGCCGCGCGCAAGGAGTTCGGGCCCTCGCAGCCATTCAAGGGCATGAACATCAACGGCTCCCTGCACATGACCATTCAGACAGGCGTGCTGATCGAGACGCTGTCTGCCCTGGGTGCGAAAGTGCGCTGGTGCTCGTGCAACATCTTCAGCACTCAGGACCACGCGGCAGCCGGCATCGCTAAGGCGGGCACCGCCACGGTCTTCGCGTGGAAGGGTGAGACTCTTCCCGAGTACTGGTGGTGCACGGAGCAGATGATGACCGTGCCCGGAGCCGATGGCTGCGACCAGCTGGTGGACGACGGCGGTGACGCCACTCTGCTCATCCACAAGGGCAAGGAGTTCGAGGAGAAGTTCGCCAAGGACGGCAGCCTGCCGGACCCCTCCAGCACCACCAATGCCGAGTTCAAGTGCATCCTGCAGCTGCTCAGGGATTCGATCCAGGTGGACAAGACCAAGTACACCCGCATGGCGGCCAAGTGCAAGGGCGTCAGCGAGGAGACAACTACTGGCGTGCATCGTCTGCGAGAGATGGCGGCCAAGGGCGAGCTCCTGTTCCCGGCCATCAACGTCAACGACTGCGTGACCAAGTCCAAGTTCGACAACGTCTACGGCTGCCGCCACTCCCTGCCGGACAGCATTATGCGCGCCACAGACGTGATGATCGGCGGCAAGCGCGCGCTGGTTGCTGGCTACGGCGATGTCGGCAAGGGCTGCGCTTTCGCCATGCGCGGCGCCGGTGCCCGAGTGCTGATCACAGAGATCGACCCCATCTGCGCTCTGCAGGCGTGCATGGAGGGCTTCCAGGTGGTGACCCTCGAGGAGGTCGTCGGTGAGGTGGACATCTTCACATCCGCCACGGGCAACTTCAAGATCATCACCCTTGATCACATGAAGAAGATGAAGAACAATGCCATCGTGTGCAACATTGGCCACTTCGACAACGAGATCGCCATGGAGGACCTCGAGAAGTGCGCTGGCATCAAGGTGGAGAACATCAAGCCGCAGGTCGACCGCTTCGTGTTCCCAGATGGCCACGGCGTCATCGTGCTGGCCTCCGGCCGCCTGGTGAACCTGGGCTGCGCCACGGGGCATCCCTCCTTCGTGATGTCCTGCTCCTTCACCAACCAGGTGCTGGCTCAGCTGGACATCCTGGAGAACTGCACCAAGGCCAAGAAGTACAAGAACGACGTGTACCTGCTGCCCAAGAAGCTGGATGAGAAGGTGGCCGCACTCCACCTGCCAGCACTTGGCGCCAGCATGACCAAGCTGAGCAAAGAGCAGGCCGACTACATCGGCGTGCCGGTTGAGGGGCCTTTCAAGCCAGACACGTACCGCTACTAAGCGGCGGCGACGTTGCCGATTTTGTGCATATTTTGCGCGCCATGTGCAGTCCCTCCCGTTTGGCGCCCTGACAGGCCCGCCTGGAAGTGGATCCCGAATGGTGAGGCGGACGAGTCCGTGGCCAGGTCACAGAATGTAACAGCGAGTCGTGTACAGATTTTCAGCCAGAAAAGCATGTATCTCGGGCACTCGCATGCTTTAGAGCAGTGCTTGCTATTTGGACCTTGAAAGCTATGCCGAATCCTTCGGCTCCAGAGAGGAGATTTGAGTTTAGGTTTAGGGCTTTAGGTTTAGGGTGTAGGGTTTACGGTTTAGGGCTTAGGATTTCGGGTGTTAGGGTTCAGGGCTTAAGGGGTTTAGGGTTTAGGGCTAGGGTTTAGGGTTTAGGATTAGAGTTGGTGTAGGCCTCAGGGCTGAGTTAAGCTTTAGGGTTTAGGGTTTAGGGTTTAGGGTTTAGGGTTTAGGGTTTAGGGTTTAGGGTTTAGGGTTTAGGGTTTAGGGTTTAGGGTTTAGGGTTTAGGGTTTAGGGTTTGGGGTTTGGGGTTTAGGGTTTAGGGGTCTTCGCCTCTGGAATGTCGTCTTTACCTGCGGATGGCGTGGTGACTTGCCGTGAAGCCCAGCCGGCCTCTGCACCCCCGAAGCCACGGTTTAGGGTTTAGGGTTTAGGGTTTAGGGTTTAGGGTATAGGGTTTAGGGTTTAGGGTTTAGGGTTTAGGGAAACCCGAAACCCGGCACCCTGAGCCCTAAATCCTAGACCCTAAGCCCTCATCCCTACACCCGAAGCCCGGAAGCCCCTGTAACTGCTACACCAACGCCAAAAGCGAAACTCCCGAAACTCCTCGACACTTTTCCCCCGAAACTCCTCGAAACTTCCCCGGACCTCAACCCTTAACAATCCCAATAAACCCGAAACCCTAAAACCCTAACACCACCAAGGCTTCAGCCGCAATGTCGCGGGAAATGCTGCCGAAGCAGCAGCCATTGGAAATTCCGGGGTTCTTTTCGCAGAGGCTGGGGTTCGGGGTTTAGGGTTTGGGGTTTGGGGTTTAGGGTTTAGGGTTTAGGGTTTAGGGTTTAGGGTTTAGGGTTTAGGGTTTAGGGCTCAGGGCTCAGGGTTCAGGGTTTAGGGTCCAAGGGCTTTGTAAGTTGAAGGTCCCTTTTGGGGCTCCTTTTGTTCTCGTGAGTCACCATGAGGCCCCTAAGCCCTAAGCCTTTGTGGGTTCCTGTTTTTGGTTCAATAAGGGTTTGCCCTTTTTTAAACATAGCACCTAGTGTTAAAGCAACATCCATCAGGTTGTGTGGCCTCGCGCTTGTGATGACGTGCGTCGTTCTCTCGGTGCTGGGGTTCTTGGCCTTCGCCAAGTGCGGCCTCTGCTCGATTCGCGTCGGCGAGCACTTGCACCTGCTCTCGCATCCTGCCTCTCCGTTTTAGCCTTCCGAAGATGCCCCCTAAGCCAAGAAGCGGGGCAGTTCTCGCAATTTAGGGCACCCCTTTTCTGGGGGTCTCCTCAGTATAAGGCCCTAGATGCGATGTAACGGGCGCCACAAGATATAGTCGTCTAGGGATCATGCCAAGTGACTCACCATCCAAGGGATCCAGAGCAACTTGCCGCCACCCAGTCCGCTTGGCATCTGCCGTGTTCGGACGCCTGCCGATCCGCCGCGGGCCAGGATGTGGTGGTCGTCAGCATCGATGTTCGAAGATCTTCCCTTGATGTTCGCCTGAGCTCTGGCACTACTCTAACACTGGCGCCCACGGCGGTGCGGGAGGTCGTCTGTTCGGACACCTGGGCGGTGACTGGCTTGGTAGTGGCGTGTATAGGCGCATCCATGAGCGTGGTGGTGATAGCTGTTTTTGCCGTGATGTGGTGTCAGATGGGCCATCATCACAAATTGCTCCGCGAGCGTATTGAACAGGGCAGTGCGCAGGCACGCAGGGTCCTTTTGAGTCAAGCCCGGTTTTGAAGCTATATACTTCCCCAAAAGATTCACCAGAAGGGCCCCTAATCCGGAGAAAACTGCCCAAACGTTCTAAGCAGCCTTGATACATTCTTGTGACATGTTCAGGTCTACCGCATGGTGCTCTCGGGCGATGCCGCCTGGCATTTCGCCAACATGGTCTATGGCCCAGGAGGCCACCGGCGCAAGCAGGCCTGCCAGGGCTTCCCTTGCCTCGAGCTGGGTGTGCTTCTGCCTCTCATGCTTACGCTGATGGTGCAAGCCCAGCTTGCTGTTGCTTTGGCCGGCTTGGGCGTGGCGGCCTTCCTTGTGTCCATCCGCCTGGGCCTGCTGCTTCACAGTGTCCTGATGTCACGGGCCCGGCTCTACAAGCGGACCACAGACATCGCCTTCTGCACCCTGCCGGAGGATCGGAAGATCTGCGTGATCTACAACGGCAGCATGCTGCTCTTCCGAAACATCGGGGATATACCGGCCCAGGGGCCCATCAACGCGCAAGGGCCCATGGATGCCCCTTCCCTTGCCCAGACGCAGCTGGTGGCGCGTCACGAGGTACCGGAGGACGACGGCACGCCCATCACGGGCTGGAGCTTGAGGATCTGCTACCTCACCTGGAACCTCGAGGGGAGTTATTTCTACGGAGCTCAAATTTTGACAGCTCTCTATATATGGGGGATTGTAGGATCCCTATGTGCGCTATTTACAGCCCTCTCATCGCCCTAAGGCTCCTAGACCCCCAAAACCCCCCAAAACCCAAGGGGCCCCCGAAGCCCTAAACCCTAAACCCTAAACCCTAAATCCTAAACCCTAAACCCTAAACCCTAAACCCTAAGCCCCAGGAACAAAGACCAGGGGTGGACGCCCCGCGAGCGGTTCTTTCCCGTGGACCCGGCGAGGCTGCATGACTTCCACCGATGGCTCATGGAGGCGCCAGGGGCGCATGCGGGATAGCTCGCAACTTCATAGAACCCGGGGGGGGGGGGGGGGGGGGGTTCGAGGGAGTGTGTGTGTGTGTGTGTGTGTGTGGGTGTGTGTGTGTGTGTGTGTGTGTGTGTGTGTGTGTGTGTGTGTGTGTGTGTGTGTGTGTGTGTGTGTGTGTGTGTGTGTGTGTGTGTTTGTTTATTTCGGGTTTAGGGTTTAGAGTTTAGAGCTTAAAGTTTAGGGTTTAGGAGGCGTTTTGTCCTTTTTCTCCGGGATAGGTTTACTCGATATTGCTCTGTTCTGTTCCCTTCTCTCAACCTTTGAGACCCTAAAGACCCTAGAGACCCCAAACCCCTAGACCCCCGAAACGCCCTAAGCCCTGAATCCTAAGCCAGAGCTAGGAATCCCAGTCCTGAACCCTAAGCCCTAAACAATACACCCTCAAACGTCTGTAAATCCTAAAACGCGTAAATCCCAGAGCCCTGAAAGGACGAGCAGCAGCGGCTCTTCCGCTTCGCCGGGGCGGCGCTGTCCACGTCCCAGATGCCCGCGACCACCAGGCGCGCCAACCCCAAGCTCTCAACTGCGATTGGCTTGAAAACCCTAAACCCTAAACCCTAAACCCTAAACCCTAAACCCTAAACCCTAAACCCTAAACCCTAAACCCTAAACCCTAAACCCTAAACCCTAAACCCTAAACCCTAAACCCTAATCTTGGGATGTTCACCCTTTTGCAAGCAGTCCTTCATCGGGATGATAATAGGAGGTAGTATTAGAATATCTATTAAGGACCGTTAGTACAAGGGGAAGCCTCCCAAGCTAAGTCCTACATGAGGCGTATTATCATAAAAGCACTCCCCTTTGCACAACCGCCGTCTTCAGTGATTGTGTCGCAAGATTTGAACACCCAAAAAGGACATAAGCATAAGCATTTTTATGGGGATATCCCTACCTTATTGGGCTTCACTATAAGGGGGTTTATATGGGATATCCCTTTGGGGCCCGAAAGATAGGCCTCGAGGACTGCAATGTCCTTATTGGATCGAAGCAAAAGCTAAAGGGGTTTGGCTAGACCACAGCACAATTGTACACCGATTCCTGTTCTTCGTCCAGAACAATAGTCGGGATCGCCAAGCTCCTGCGAAACAACCTCCCTGCAGGCGTCAAAGCGCGCAAAAAACCGTGCACGACATGTGCAAAACAATAGCCCTAACCCTTTACTCACCCTAAACCCTAGCCCTAAACCCTAAACCAAAACCCGAAACCCTAAACCCTAAACCCTAAGCCCTAAATCCTGAAACCCTAAACCCAGCCAGGCGGGCTCTGGCAGGTCCCAGCCAGCGCCAGACCGAGGAGGACTTGCCCCGTCGCACAGCTGCAGGGTTCACCTGGGAGTTTACGAAGGGTTTAGGGTTTAGGGTTTAGGGTTTAGGGTTTAGGGTTTAGGGTTTAGGGTTTAGGGTTTAGGGTTTAGGGACCCCAAATATGGACCCCTAAATAGTAGGATTCGCTTGTAATGAGGACCCCAATAAGGTACCCCTAATTTCGGAAAACCCCACCAATTCATGGTTGAGTTGTTGTTGCTTGTTGTCATTCTTGACTTGTTATTGTTTGATTATTGATTGTTCTTGTTGTTGTCACTATGACTATGATTGTTATTATGATGACTCTTCTGTGCAGTGCCTATTTACTTAGTTCTCGAGCTTTACTTTAGTCTAGAGCCACCCTTCTCCTTGGTATTGCGGGCTTGGGGTGTCAACGCACACAGACTCTATGGGTGGTGGTTTTCTTCGACAGTTCTTGATTCCCCTGCAAGCTCAACGTAAATTGACTTTGTTGTCGGACATGAGGAGTTGTGAATGTTGTTTAGATCGGAAGAAGTGCATCTTGTATGTAGGTACCTGACCATACCTATGGGTAACAAATCCATTATTGCTGAGAGAGGAGCACAGTGTTTGAAGGCGCTTGACTGTTTGTGTCACTACTGCACGGCATCAGCCTAAATTTGTTCGCACATGCCTCGTGCTTAAACCCTAACGAAACCCTAGACTCTAAACCCCCTAAGCCCCCTAAGCCCCCTAAGCCCCCTAAACCCCCTAAACCCCCTAAACCCCCTAAACCCCCTAAACCCCCTAAACCCCCTAAACCCCCTAAACCCCCTGAACCCCCTAAACCCCCTGAACCCCCTAAACCCCCTAAACCCCCTAAACCCCCTAAACCCCTTAAAATTCCCAAACCCCCCAAACCCCCCCCTAAACCCCCTAAACCCTCTGAACCCTAACACCCTAAAGCCCTAAACCCTCAGTTTTGTGTGACATGCTCTCGTTGTCCTGGTTGCTTGCAAACCAAGCCAGAGACCGTTGTGATGGTTCATTCGAGCTGTCGCTGCTTCAGTTCTGCCCCCCAGGTTTAGGGTTTAGGGTTTAGGGTTTAGGGTTTAGGGTTTAGGGTTAGGGTTCAGGGCTTAGGGTTTAACCCTTACACCCTAATCGCAAAACCCTCAACCTTAAACCCTAAACCTAAGCCGGATAACTTGAGCTTCGTGTTTAGGGCTTAAGGGCTTTAGGGTTCTTGGGGCTTTAGGGTTTTTAGGGTTTGAGGGTTGCTTTGGGGTGTTCAGTGATTCTGGGTTTTTGTTCTTGAGGGCTTTTAGGGTTTTCGTTTTTTTGGTTCATGTCCTTTCTTTTTGCTTCATTATCGTGCCCGAGCCCCCGGACCCTTGACCGGAAGAGGCGCCCCAAACGCAATCCCCCTAAGGGCAGAGCCATGAGCCCCAGACCCAGAAACCCTAAACCCTAAACCCTAAACCCAAAACCCCTAAACCCTGAACCCTAAACCCTGAACCCTAAACCCTAAACCCTAAACCCTAAACCCTAAACCCTAAACCCTAAACCCTAAACCCTAAACCCCCCGCAGCAATCTGTACTGAGGCATGCTGATGCAGACGCAGGTGCTCGCCATTCACACCGACGACGGCCGGGACCTTCGGCTCCTGTCCTTGGCGGGCGAGGAAGTGGCCCGAGTCCTGGTGCCTTACTGTTGGTTAGTAGGGTTTAGGGTTTAGGGTTTAGGGTTTAGGGTTTAGGGTGTAGGGTTTAGGGTGTAGGGTTAATGAATGAGGGTACCCCTATATAATCCCTTAAAGGGTATATGTTAGGGGGGATATGGGTAACCAATAGTAAGGTACATGACGCGGAGCTTGTAGCGGACGTGCTGCACCGGGTTTGCGTGCGGCCAGAGTTCGGGGGCTCTGAGGCAGCTCAGACATCCTTGAAACTTTTTTGTCTTTGGGTTTAGGGTTTAGGGTTTAGGGTTTAGGGTTTAGGGTTTAGGGTTTAGGGTTTAGGGGTTAGGGTTAAGGGTAGAAGGTTGTCCGCGAAGAACGAGGAAGGAGAGAGCTACCTTATCTCATATAGTTTCGAAGGCATTTTCCTAACATTCAGTGGTACCGGGCTCACTGGCAGGTGAAGATCGTGCTACCCGGTGGGCAGACCTTGGACAGGATTGACCCGAAGCTCACGATTCAGCAGATTCGCCCTCTGCTTCTCAACGTCTCCTCGGAACTGGCTTAAAATAGGGGCCTTAAGAATGAGAATGGGGGTTTACCCGAAGACCTGAGTCCCAAATCCTAAACCCCAAGCCCCACCCTCCGTGGCAACGTGGCACATCACTATCAAAACTCCAAGCTCTTAGACCCTGAGCCCTAAGCCCCAAACCTGGAAAGAACATACAGAACTCTCGTGGCCTCTCATTTGTACAGAGTCCCTGGCCGAGTGGGTGCTTGACCTGCGCGTGTTTGGGCTTCCTTCTGGTGGGAGTTCTTGATTGCGCAGAAAAGGAGCAAGGTATCGTCTTAGACCCTAAAGCAATGTAGCTTGGCTGGGGCGGCTTTGCGTGGCTCGGGTTTGGGGCATGTCTTCCCACCACGGAGCCCGAAGCTTGGAACCTTTCAACCCGAAAAAAACCCTGCCAGCCCGCCCCATGACTCCCATCGGCTCCCATGCCCTAAATGCCAGGTGAAAACCCTGAGCCCTGATTTCCCCAAAGCTCCTACAGCCCAAAAGGGCATTGTTTTGGGGCCTATAGGGTCTCGAAGGATGTTAAGCGTTTGTTGTTTTAGGTTTCCAGAACCACCATCCCCCCGAGCAGCCGGCACGCATGTGACACTTTGGCCCGAGCTGGCGAGCAACCAGCAGGTACTAGGCATGATGGACGCGGTCCTTCTCAGGTAACTTTGCGACTCGCGCATTTCTACTTGGCAGAGCAGTCTCACAAAGGACAAAGACGCAAGGTGTTCCAGCAGCACGCGTTAGAGAAGTAGGGCCACCTAAGGAAGCTCTAAGCGATTCAAGCTCTGCACTCCCCCGGCAAGAGTAGTAGGACACAGCGTGGGCTCGTGGGCGTCTGGAAATTCCTAGGCGTCGTGCAGGAGCCTCAGGAGCAGCGTACTTCAGCAGGCACACCTCCCAAAGCCTCTTCCCGCCCCGCCCCCACTCCCCCCAAACGCTAAAATAGAATCCTTAAACCAAGCCCTTTTGACTTAGTAAGTGGGTTCTCGGGATTATAGGAGGTTTTCTAGGCGATACTAAGTAGACGTACTGAGTCACAAGAGCTTCCAGGAACCCTAATGTTGGACTTGCTTGAGCGGCGAATAAAGTCGAGTTGGTCGGGCTTTACAATCAATCGCCGGGCATCTCTGTCCCTCTTAAACTCATGTAAACGCATCCCTGTTACCATCATACAAAATCCCGGGACCCTCTGAACCCTAAGCCCTAAGCCCTAAACCCTAAACCTTAAACCCGAAACCCCAAACCCTAAACCCTAAAAGCCCTAAACCCGAAACCCCAAACCCTAAACCCTAAAGGCCCTAAACCTAAACCCTAAACCCTCAACTCTAAACCCTAACCCTAAACCCTAAACCCTAAACCCTAAACCCTAAGTCTAAACAGGGCCAAAATCAGCTTCGACTGCGCAGGGCCGAAGCCCTAAGAGGCTAAAGGGCTCTAGGAGACCTCGGGTTGAGGGTTTCGGGTTTACGGTTTAGGGCCCTTCACACGGTCCCCTAACCTCCTTTAAATGGTTCTGAAGTATGGGCCCTTAATTCGTACAGGGCATATAAGGGGCATATAAGGGATACCTTTCTAAGGGCCCATACCATCAACCTTCTTGCTTAGACCACTGTTGCACCCTAGTAGACAGCGGGTTTGGGGTTTGGGGTTTCGGGCTCAGGGGTTAGGGCTTAGGACTTTAGGCATGTGGGGCTCTGAGCCAGATGTTCGGGTTACGGGGGGGCCCTTCATCCAACTTTTAGAGCCTTATGGGGTCTCCATTGTGGTTCGGATCCTTGTAGTTTGGGGTACCCACAAACCCTAAACCCTAAACCCTAAACCCTAAACCCTAAACCCTAAACCCTAAACCCTAAACCCTAAACCCTAAATTTAAGAGCCTGCGGCTCAAGCCGCCCACCCCGCTGGAGCATAGTTGAGAGCTCTAAACCCGCTCGCATGGTTCGAAGATCATCCCAGCCTGCTCGGCAGAGTTCTGTGAAACGTTTGGGGGGGGGTAGGGCCAGGACAAGCTCAAGCCAAAAAGACAGGTGGGTGGGGTGGGGGAGTGGGGTGGGGGGGGCGGGGGTGGGGGGGGGGTTTGGGGGGGGGGTGGGGGGGGGGGGGGGGGGGGTGGGGGTAGGGGGGGGGGGGTGGGGGGGGGGGGGGGGGGGGGGGGGGGTGGGGGGGGGTGGGGGGGCAGAAGACGCTGATTTTGCTGGGGGCGCCCCTAAACCTCCACAAAGGCTCATCATTTAGCTCAAAAACCCAAAAACCCTAAAAGCCTCTGCAGCCTTGAAGCCTGGTTTAGACTTTGGGGTTTTGGGTGCTAGGGCTGGGGTCCCTGAACCCTAAACCCTAAACCTTGAACCCTAAACCCTAAACCCTAAACCCTAAACCCTAAACCCCAAACCCCAAACCCTAAACCCTGAACCCTAAACCCTCAACCCTCAACCCTAAGATCTAAAGGGTTTAGGATTTTGGGGTTTAGTGCTTAGGGTTGCCTCCGCTTAGTGTAGGGCTCTTTGGTGTTCCCTTCGCTGGAGATCTTGGGGGACCCTAAACCCTAAGGCCTAAACCCTAAACCCTAAACCCCTAAGCCCTAAACCCTAAACCAGCGCCCAGGCGATCCCGCGATGGCGGGCAATCTTGGGGGGAAGAAGCCTGCCACCGGCTCCTTGGACTTCAGAACCTTCGAGCTTATGGGGATGTAGGGTGCCCCCTAAAATCCCCAAGCCCTAGTGACTTCAAGCTGATCCTCACGACGGCTAAACATGAGACTGCACACACACAAAGGGTTCAGGGTTTAGGGTTTATGGGTTTATGGGTTTATAGGTTTAGGGTTCAGGGTGCAGGAAATGTCCGGGGTCTACGGTTTGGAGTTTGGGGCGCGGGTTTAGGATCAAGGGTCTTAGGCTTGAGGGTAAAACCCTCAGTAAATCCTGAGCCCCATGCCACACAAACCCCAAAAAATCACACACCACGCCCTAAACCCTAAACCCTAAGCCCTAAACCCTAAACCCTAAACCCTAAAGCCTCAAACCTCTGCAGGCACGAACATCCGGCAGTTTCGCTCCGGGGATCCCATGGACGAGAAGGCCGCGAGGTTTAGGGTTTGGGGTTTAGGGTTTAGGGTTTAGGGTTAGGGTTTGCAGAGTTTGGGGTTCAAGGTTCAGGGTTTGGACTTTGGGGTTTAGGGTTTCGGGTTTGGGGTTTAGGGTTTAGGGTTTAGTGGGTTTTTGGGTTCTTGGGTTTCGGGCTTGGGATGGGGGGGGGGGGGGGGGGTGGAAAAATCTAAACCCTCCCCTAACCCTAGGCCCTAAGCTCTAGCCAAAACCCTCAACCCTGGACCATGGGCCCGAAACCCTTAAACTCCTAAATGGTAGCCCCCCTGACCCCCCCTGAACACCTCAAGGTGTAAACCCGTAAACCCGTTTTCCCGTTAAACCCCACAAATCCTGATTCCTGAACCCTAAACCCCAAACCCTAAACCCTAAACCCCAAACCCTAACCCTGCACCTTAAACCCTAATCCAGAGCGCGACCAAAGTGATTCCTCATCAACCTTTGGGCGTGCTCTTTGGGGGTGGGTTAGGAAGTTTAGGGTTTAGGGTTTAGGGTTTAGGGTTTAGGGTTTAGGGTTTAGGGCTCGTCGCCCACTTCGTTTGTGGCTGAAGGTTTCAGGGTTTACCCCGAAGCCCTAAACCCTAAACCCTAAACCCTAAACCCTAAACCCTAAACCCTAAACCCTAAACCCTAAACCCTAAACCCTAAACCCTAAACCCTAAACCTTAAACCCTAAACCCTAAAGCCCCTGCGGACAGGAGTCCAACCGAACGCAGATCCGACTTGCTTGTGCTGTTTGTGTTTGGGGGTGTCCAGGGTTTCAGATGTTCAGGGCTAAACCCTAAACCCTAAACCCTAAACCCTAAACCCTAAACCCTAAACCCTAAACCCTAAACCCTAAACCCTAAACCCTAAACCCTAAACCCTAAACCCTAAACCCTAAACCCTAAACCCTAAACCCTAAACCCTAAACCTTAAACCCTAAACCCTAAACCCTAAACTCTAAACCTTAAACCCTAAACCCTAAACTCTAAACCCTGAACCCTAAACCCTAACCCTAAACCACCCTTAGCAGGAGAGTTGAGGCTTCAGAGGGAGCCTTAGGGTCCTCGACCATTCTCAACCCTAGACCCAAACCCTAAACCCTAAACCCTAAACCCTAAACCCTAAACCCTAAACCCTAAACCCTAAACCCTAAACCCTAAACCCTAAACCCTAAACCCTATACCCTAAACCCTAAACCCTAAAAACCCTAAACCCTAAAAACCCTAAAGACCCTAAACCCTAAACCTTAGGATTTAGGGTAGCTACATGGTCTTCTTTGTGCCGTGTTCAGGCAGACTTGCTAGACACGCGAACGATGCTTAGGGACCCTCGGATAGTTGTTTTTTGTCGGAGCTGCATGTCTGGCACGTTCCTTGCTGGAGTTCCAGGGTGGTTTTCAGCCAGTCTTCGCCGTAAACCCCCTGCACCCTAAACCCTAAACCCTAGATCCTAAACCCTAAGCCCTAAACCCTAAACCCTAGACCCTAAAACCCTAAACCCTAAACCCTAAACCCTAAACCCTAAACCCTAAACCCTAAACCCTAAACCCTAAACCCTAAACCCTAAACCCTAAACCCTAAGCCCTAAGCCCTAAACCCTAAACCCTAATTTTAAGGTTATGTTATTTACGGTGCAGGGCCGAGAGGTTGTAAGCTTTAGGGATTTTCAAGTTAATAGGTTTGGTTGAGGACGTCTTTTCGCATTCTCCCTTCACGGGGGCCCCGGGCGTCTGCCAGGTGGGAGTGCTTGAAGCACGCAATTCACCAAATCCACCAGCACAACGCGTCCTCCCTTTCCTTCGAGGACCTCAGCAAGGATTAGGCTTGAAGGTTTAGAGCTCGTATGGGTTCAGGGCTTAGGGGTTCAGGGCTTAGGGGTTCAGGATTGAGGGTTTAGGGTTTTCAGAGACCTTGGCCCTACAGCTCGAACCACAGCAGGCCCAGAGCCCCTGGACCTAGAGCCCCTGAACCCCAAACCTAATTGTCAACCCTCACTGTCTGGAACTTAAACCCCTAATCCCCGAACCCAATCCCCTAAACCCGAAGCCTGAAAAGCCCCTAAACTCCCAAACCGATCCTTTTGGGCTTGCTAGGGCCTTTTTAAAGGGGGCTTTTCGGGCTTCTACGGGCCTTTTTAAGGCTTTTTTTCGGGCCCATTACCATATGCCCCACAACCCTCAAAAACCTCGAGATGACGTTCGTGAGTCCTCGCAACCGCAGATCCGCAGAGACCTCGGTGTTCGTGGCTTAAGGAAAAGAAGGCATAAGTCGGCATAGTACGGGGGGTTTGGAGGGCTATTACGGTTTTGGAAATTTGCCGGGTTGTTCAGCAATGTTTGGTTTAGGGGCTTCAGGTGTTTTGGGCTTTTGGTGGCAATTTTTGCAGTGTGGAGTTTTAGGTGTTCGACTGCGAGCATCTTCGTGCACCTGCACAAAGCCTTGAACGCTCAAGCCCTAAACCCTAAACCCCAAACCCTAAACTCTAAAAACCCTAAACCCTAAACCCTAAACTCTAAACCCTAAACCCTAAACCCTAAATCCTAAACTCTAAACCCTAAACCCCAGACCCTAAACCCTAAACCTGGCAGGAGCTGTACCGGAATGCCTACAACCTGGTCCTGCACAAGCACCGGGCTCAACAGACTTCCTTTGAGACGGGGGGTTTGAGGGCTTGCGGGCCAAGGGACCCAGGAAACCTACAACCCCTGCAAAAAAAACTCCTAAACCCTAAGCCCTAAACCCTAAACCCTGAACCCTAAACCTTAAACCCTGAACCCTGAACCCTAAACCCCAAACCCTAAACCCTGAACCCTAAACCCCAAACCCTAAATCCCAAACCCAAAACCCTATGCGGAGCTGCAGTTGGTATTGTAGAAAGGAGTTGGTATTGGAAGTTGAAGGGTCAATGCACCCGGTAATCTTATGGCTCAAGCCATGACCAAAGCGGTCGAAGGTTTCGTAAAAAGTGTGCCCTGGGTGTGGGGTCTTGTTGTTTGGTTGTTGGTTGTTCCAGGGGAATCAAGGGCTTCTGTTGGGGTTGACTGTTTTGTTCCCTGTCCTCCTTCGGTTGCCCCCCGTAGGTTATGAGCCCAAATTAGGCTTCCTGCGGAATAGGTAAAGATTTTTCGTTTGTTTAACGCCATGGACATGATGCGGCGTCGCTCTGAGCCTGGACTGTCGCCAACGGCCAATGAAGCCGAAGGAAATCGTGGTGATGGGGGTGAAGATCGACAACAAATGGTACAAGCGCTGACAGATGGTAGGGAGGTTGCAATGATACAACCAACGCCTCAGGTGGAAAACGAAGTGGTTCCGGTTCAAGCAGCGAATCCTTTCTGGAGCGAGCGGGCTCAAGAAGAAATGAGACTTAGGCAGTCAAGGCCGGCAAGTCTCCCTGCGAGCGGAGGGGATAGAAGTGGCGAAGGTACGAGGAGGCCGCCTTCGCTGCAAGATCTCTTGGGTCAGGAACCTGCACCTGTTGAAAGACCGTCGTCAGGCTTAATGGGCCAGATGGAACGAGGGACTATTGGTGGAGTGCAAGCCGACGAAGAGCTCATTCCTGATGTTAGTGGTGAAGAGCAAACTGAAGATATGGCGGTGGTAAAGCGTGCGCTGAAAGAGTTGCTTGTGCAAACAAAGGAGCTGGGGAACAGGTTGCATCGGGTGGAGGAGAAAAGCTATACCTCTGCTGCATCTGGGTCAGCTTCGAGAGCACGGAGCACTGGAGTGGTGGACGCAAACGCTGCATATCCTCTAGGAATGACTCCAGAGAAGCAGTACCTGCCAGGACAAGTTTTCTACACGGATGGTATGGGTGGTTTTTGGACTGTGTTGCCGGATGGGACATGGCTGCCTATTGAGGGTTACGACCTGCCAAAGGGTTGTGATCTTCAATCCTTGCCTGGGTCCAGGAAGGGGGATGTTCAAGTGGAGGATGAAAAAGAAGTGCCAATGATGCATATAGCTGAAGGGAAGAAACCCTCCAGATTGCCTCCATTGAATGACCCCACGGGAGGTCCTGCAAGTGGTGGATATGCAAGTGGACCACCTGGACTCGGGAGCATCACATCCTCTCAGATCACTTCGTCCTGGTGAACAGCTTCCGCAGCAAAAGGTGTTGGTGTCTTTAGCTGTTGGATCTCGGGAGATGTGTATTACCCCAGGTGGGACCCTGGTAACTCCTGAAATGGTAGATCCACTAGTGCCAATTGGCAAAGCGAGCGCCTTGGTTGGTCTCAGAGTTCAGTGGCGTGGTGGCAAGTGCACAGCCTCACATCCTGTTCTGGGGGAACTTCGCGTTCGTGATCTGAATGGGTGCCCTTGTTTGGAAAAGGAGGTGGCGCTTCAGATCATTGATGAAATGGATTGGTGCTCACCAAAGCAAGCTTTGAAGGTGGCACGTATGGTTCAAGGGTGTCCGAATACGGACAACGAGGTGGCTGTAAAAACGTCGTTGCAAAGCGCAGCGCGGACAGCGTCAGCGAATGAGGAGGAGTTCGTCCAGGCATGCTGGAGATTTCTTCGGTGGTATTATGGGGATATACCAGAAAATATGCTGATGGAGCTGTTGCCACGTGGAGATATTGCGGCGTTGCCTTTCAACCGTCATAAAAGGAGACGGCTGGCACGAGCAAAAAGGGTGGTGGTACACCTATTTTCGGGAAAACAAAAATGGCATTTTCCCAGTCGGGATGTGGAGGTACTGGAGCTGGATTTGACAAAAGGCGGTGACCTACATAATTCGAGCGTCTGGAAGTATCTTCTGCATCTGGCGGCTGAAGGAAAGGTGGTTGCTGTGGTTGGAGGACCTCCATGCAGGACAGTGTCAAGGTTGAGAGGTGAAGACGGTGGTCCACCTGTATTACGCCGACGCTGTGGGCCTGAACGGTTGGGATTAAAAAGTCTTCCTTGGCCACATCAAGAATTAGCTCAAAAGGATGGTGTTTTACTTCTGAAGATGCTTTTCCTATATGACGTGGCGGTGCATTCAAGGTGTGGAACTGCTGAAGTCATCAATGGAAGTTCTGTCTTCTTTGGCATGGAAAGCCCTGGGGACCCTGAACTCATAGGGAAAGATTTCTCTCAGAACGGCAAAACGGTCTTGAGTGCTGAGGATCTGGTGGATGGTTCTCAGGAAGGGCTCTCAAGTCCTACCTTCTGGAGTTGGCCAGAGGTGAAAAGCTTTTGTGAGCGTTATGGAATGTACGCTGCACATTTTGATCAAGGAGCATTGGGACATGCTCTGGTGAAACCTACGACTTTCCTGGTGTCTGATATGGAACTATGGGAATCGTTGGAACAGGTTCGCGTGGTTGTTCCGTGGTCAGCAACATTCGCTTCTACCCTGGAAGAGCGTATTGGACAATCCTCCATATGGGCGCGATGGGCGTTTGGATTGGTTAAAAGAATACGTCACAGGTTGGCAAAATGGTTGCATGAGAGCGATGCTGAACGGGAAGCTATGGTGTTAAAAAAGGAAGAACGAGAAGGGACGTTACGGAGGTTGACAGCTGAGGAGCGAGCTTTCCGTGACCATTGCCTAAGGGGGCATATTCCTTTCAGACGTGATTGTCAAATCTGTGTGTCTGCCGCTGGAAAAGAGCGTCGCCATTTGAGGCGGAAACATGGGGATGCCTACACTTTATCATTGGACTTAGCGGGTCCATACAAGTGTTCAAAGGATGCTCACCAGCAGAAGCCACGACACGCTGTTATTGGTGTGTATCAGTTTCCAATGTTGGATCCCAATGTGGGTCGCCCTCCAGAAAAGGAGGAAGATGCGGATGAGGTGGAAGATCAGGTGGCAGATGAAGGTGCTGGTGTCGGAGAATGGTTAGGCGATGCAGTCGCTAACTTCGAGGAGGAAGACTCTGCGCCGGTGGAACCTGCGCCAGTTCTGGAGGCAGAGGTGTTGAAAATCCAAGCTTCTGAGAAATCCTGGAAGGAACTGAAGGACCACTTGACCCAGCCTGTCCGTATGATCAACTTCGTTATGGTGGAGCCAATTGTGGACAAACAGCAAACAACTGTTTTGTCGGCAGTTCAAAGAATGATGGTGCGCTTGCAGAGACATGGGTATCCGGTGTTGAGAATCCACTCAGATCGAGCGGGGGAGTTTGTCAATGCACGCTTCCGGTCCTTTTGTGAAACTCGTCTGATATATAGGACCACTGGTGACCCTGGAGTCCCGCAAACAAATGGGCGCGCTGAAGCATGTGTGGGTTTATTCAAACGTGGTGTCAGGTCGCTCTTAAAGGAGGCGCGACTCGGGCCGGCGTACTGGGCACTGGCTGCTCGCCATTGGTCAATGTTACGGTGGCAGAAAGCTGAAAGGGAGTTGGGGTTAAATCCTAAAGCACTGCTTCCCTTTGGTGCTCAGATTCAAGTCAAACGTCGTCCGTGGGAGTTGCTGGGTCCGGATGGAACAAAGAAAGGTCGGCAATGGGTCGATCGTACGCAGCCCGCGCTTCTTTTAGGTCCATGCGATGACCTACCTGGTGGCTATTGGGTGGAAGCTCAAGGGACTGCAAAAGATCCGGATGAACTGGTGTTATTTCCCTGCACTACGATTTTTTCCAATATAAAGGAACCGCCTGAATTGGAGCTGGAAGGGGTGGTAGAAGAACAGGAGCCTTCTCCTCCAGAGCATCGTCTCAAGGGGAAAAAACCGGCGCTTCGGTTCGCTGATGAGGACGGTCCTCCTTTACCTCCGCCTCGCGATCCTCCAGTTCGCCATCGGTTAAAAGAAAAAAGCCCGGCCTCTTCACTGCGTGGTCATGTGGGCTCCTTGCGCTTGCTTCGCAAGCGGGGGGAGAGTCCGCCCTTGGAAATTTTCGAGGATGACATGCAGGGTCTGGGGGAGCTGGAAGAAAATGCAGATATTGGGGACAATGTTCCTGGTGATGAGTATTGGCCGACGTGCTGTTCTCCTCATGAAAATGCTTATTTGGTCTGCAAAAGTGAGACTGCCGAGGAGGGAACACAGTTGGAAAAAGAAGAGCAAAAAGCCAAGTCAATGTATGAAAGGTCTATGTGTGATTACGTGGACTGTGAGGAGCTTTTGGAAGGGATTGTATACCCAAAGAGGGTGAATCGAAGAGGTGGTATCAACAATTGGTGCACAAGTACGCGAGCTCTGGTGTTGGGCCACTATACTCATGGCGGAGTGTGTGGTATTACAAAAGAGACTCATCGAAGGCCATGGCTATGTCGTTATCTGGCATCATTCGTGAGACACCACAATCCTGAAGCCAAATTTTCTGCTCTTCAGATCTCGTGCAATGCTCCGGTGTCATTGCATAGGGATAGTCACAATGAAAAGCATTGCTGCAATTATGTGTGTGGCTTTGGTGACTATAAAGATGGTCAGCTGTGGGTGGAGGATGAAAAGGTTTTAGAGGAAGGAGCTGAAGTGGTGGAGCAATCCTATGGGAAGAAAGTCTTACCTGGAAAGTTGGTCGATATCCACTGGAACTTCATGTCGTTCTTTCCAAGAAAACTGCATGGTCCTATGCCTTGGAAAGGGAACAGGGTATCCTTGACAGGGTACACACCTGTTTTTATGGAGCGTTTGAGCTACAAGGATAGGTGCTATCTTCTCCAATGTAAGTTTCCTCTTCCGGAACCACAAGCTGAAGAAGGTGAAAAAAGGAAATGGTTAAAAATGACGCTGAAAGAAACCTCGCTGGACGACCTTGCAGAGGAAGTCGACTACGCTGTGTTCGAAGCGCATCAATGGGCTCTAGAGGAGCATTTGAGTATTCGACGCCTAATTGCTGAACAGGAATGTTGCATTTTGGACGAGTTCCATGGATCGGCCAATGAGTCGAATGAGGAAAAAGGATCAGAGACTAGAGAATGGCTGGTTAAAGCAAAAAGGGCTGAGGAACAGCTCTCGAAGTTTTTGGTCAAAGCAGCTCAGGTTCAGCAAATGGTACAAGAAAATACCGCGCTTGAGGCAGCAGAGGAGGTTGAGTTTCTGCAAACAAAAACAATCCCTACACAAGAAGCCATGCAAGAGCTGGAAAAGTGGAGGGAATCATTGTCGGACGAGGTGGCGTCTTTGGTGAAAGAGTTGGAGGTGGTGGAACCAACAACTCAAGAAAAGCTGGACAAATTGGCGGAAGAGCCTAATGCACCGGTGATTGAGTACGTTCCCAGTCTGGTGGTGTTTACTCGGAAGCAAGGGACAGGGAGGCGACGTGCCCGTATCTGCGCGTGTGGAAACTTTATTTCGTCAACGGCAGCTACAGAGTATGAAGGGCCGAGGTCCCTCAGTCGTCACTCGCTGTACGCTCCAGGTTTAGACTCAACTACATTCAGGTGTCAAGTGAGGCACGCAGCATATATGGTGTGGATCATCGCTGGTTTAGACATTTCCAAAGCTTTTCTGACGGCGCCGATGAATAGGGCGCAAAGAGAAGGGCGTTTGGTGGTGGTGCAGCCCCCAAGGGCGGCGGTGAAATTGGGTCTTTGCACAAAGGAGGAGCGGTGGATTGTGAGAAAGGCCTTGTACGGTTTGGCCGAAAGTCCTGCAGCATGGGTGGAGTGGCGAGACCAACGTCTTCAAGGTATGTCTTGGGTGTCAAAGGATGGACAAGCAATGAGCTTTCAGAGGTCCAATGCAGACCCAAGTCTGTTCCTTATTATGGCACAAGAAAAGCCGGAAGGTGCAAGCAAGTTGGTAGGGACAATGGGTCTTTACGTGGATGATTTTTTGATGGCTGGGACTATGACAGTGCTCCGGGAAGCCTTGGAACAGATCAGGAAGGAGTGGAAAACTTCTGAACCCGAGTTCTGTGGTCCAGGCTGTGGTGATGGATTCCTGAAGTTTTTGGGTGTCCAAATCTGGTATCGAAATGGCAGCTTCTTTCTCAACCAGGAGGACTTCGTGAGAGATTTGCTGAACCGACGAGGGTATCAGATCGATGAAACTGGAAAAGGGAGTAACCTGCCAATGGTGAAAGAAACTCCAGGTGAAGAAGAGGAGGTAGATATTCCTTCCTTGCGAGCGGCTCAAGGTGCCGTAGGGGAGTTCCTCTGGGTGGCAATCAAAACTCGACCTGATTTGGCGTTCTGCACGAGCCAGTTGTCTTTGTGGACATCCCGAAGGCCGCGATTTGTGGTTAAAAAGGCTGAGGAGGTTTTCCGATACCTTGCTGCAACTCCAACGTTAGGCCTGACGTTCGGAGCAATCGCAACATGCGAAAAAGAAAGAAATGAGGTGTTGCGTTATGGACGAGGCGTTAAGGTGGTGGAGTCCTACGCGGATGCCAGCTTTGCGGCAGGTGAAAATGAAAAGAGCCACTCAGGAGCAGTGGTGGTGTGGGGTGATTGTCCAGTGATGTGGGCAACACAAAGACAATCAACGGTGGCTTTAAGTACGGCTGAAGCTGAATTACATGCGTCCATAGAGGGAGCAACGATGATTCAGTCGTGCACCCCTATAATTGCCGCTTTGGTTGGAACAGGTGAAGAATCGCTGCAAAAAGTGCTGTATACAGATTCGGTTTCGACATGCTCAATCATTCAATATCCGGCTGGAAGCTGGAGGACAAGACACCTGAGAATTCGAGCAGCCGGTGTCAGGTCTCTGGTAGACCGTGGTTATATGGTGATCGCGCACCTTCGCGGTGAGTATATGATCGCTGACCTGTTGACCAAATTGATGAGTGGACAGGTGTATGCAAAGCAAAAGGCACTTTGGGGTCTCCGACTGTTGGTACAAGGGACTGACTTGAAAAAAGCCTCGTTTGCAATGGCGGTCATGATGGTGGCTGCATCTCTGCAAGGGATGGCAACTGGTGGCGAAGAAGTGTCAACTGCTGGTTTCTTTTGCTCAGAAGAAGGAGTGTGCAAGGTCGCCAACACATCTACGGTTATGGTTCTGGCTCAAGGTATTGAAATGCTCGTCAACAATTCAGACCTTGTTGCGTATTTGGTGGCAGCAATTATACTCTGGGAGTTGGCATGGTGCCTCTTTCGGCAGCTGTATAAAAGGCTGTGGGTTAAGAAAGTGGTGGTTATTCCTGCGAGTGCCACTTTGTATACAACAGTGGGTGGGAACTGTATGCACGCAAGCAGTGACTGTGATGTTCTGCGATATTCACAGCCCAGGGCTAAGACGCTTTGTAAGCATTGCCTCAAGGATGGCTGGGTGGTGAATGCCGAGTTCCTTGGTGAGGAACGGGCCGCTGGAACGTGAATTTTTCAAGTGCGAGGTGGAAAAATCCTCAATGGTAAGGGATTCGGCCAATGAGCTGAAGGTTCGTCCTGGATGACGTAAAACCATAATATGCATTTCAAGCAGCTGGCTGCTGCCTAAATGGCGGTTTTTGGCCAAAGATCTGCACCTCCAATGTGTCCTAGGAAATCCTAGGACAGGGGGAGTGCGGAGCTGCAGTTGGTATTGTAGAAAGGAGTTGGTATTGGAAGTTGAAGGGTCAATGCACCCGGTAATCTTATGGCTCAAGCCATGACCAAAGCGGTCGAAGGTTTCGTAAAAAGTGTGCCCTTGGTTTGGGGTCTTGTTGTTTGGTTGTTGGTTGTTCCAGGGGAATCAAGGGCTTCTGTTGGGGTTGACTGTTTTGTTCCCTGTCCTCCTTCGGTTGCCCCCCGTACCCTAAACCCTAAGCAAGGAGCCTGCGCCTTTACACTTTCAACTCCACCCAGTCCTGCCCCGAAGCCCTAAACCCCAAAGGGCGCAGGGGGCGCCCAAGAGCCCAACGCCTGCCCCTTAATTGAGGAATGCGCCTTAAGTCATGTTACGGATCCCTATCGCGACATGAAGGTCTATTCGTTAGTTAAGGGGTGTTGGGCTCTTTGGGTAGGCTTGGCTGATTCTTGAGGTTTGGGGGCTTTTTGGTGGCAGCAGAAGGGGCCCGAAGCCCCAAAACTTCAAGCCCAAGCCTCAGTCCCTTGAGGATATGAGTCAATACTTAGGGTTTAGGGTGTAGGGGTCTTTGTTGTGAGTTCAGGTTTAAACCCTAAACCCTAAACTCTAAAGTCTAAAGCCTGAAGCCTAAAGCCTAAAGCTTAAAACCAAAAGCCTAAAGCCTAAAGCCCTAAGCCCTAACCCCAAACGCCTCTTTGGGTGTGCTTTGATCCCTCAGGGGAGGGTCTAGAAAGTAGACCCCTCCTGTTCGGCGCAAGGTATGGGGAGCTGCTGTACAACGGCGTCCAGGCATCGACCCGGGTTCAGGGTTTAGGGTTTAGGGTTTAGGGTTTAGGGTTTAGGGTTTAGGGTTTAGGGTTTAGGGTTTAGGGTTTAGGGTTTAGGGTGATCGCACCTTTGAGATCCCAACCTGAGGGTAAACTTAGGGGTCTCAGGGAGTTGGGCTTGGGGGGTTCAAAGCAGCGCCAAAATGTCCCCCTTTGCTGGTGGCAAGTGGCGTAGTTACTAATGGAATTCCCTTGTGGTCCCTTTGTAATTATATTATGATGACCACCAAAACCCTATTCTAATTGTATAGTATATAGGTGTTAATGTTTAGGGTTTGGGTTTGGGGGTTGGGGTCGAGGTTTAAATTGTGTTTCTGGGGATCGGGAAATTTGCGTTTGGGTTCCTCAGCTGGGTGTTGGGAACATGGCTTCTTTTTGAGCAACTTAGGTCTATGCTTTTTGGGCAGTTAGGGGCTTAGGGTTTAGTGCTTCAGGCCCTAAAAACCCTAAACCCTAAACCTCAACTCTACTATGGGGGGGTTTGGTGACTGTGTGGCTGAGGGCTTTTGGAGACTTCAGGGCTTGAGGGCTTGAGGGTTTTTCGTGGGTTTGAGGATTTCGGAGATCGGGCAACACGGTTTGGGGTTAAGGGCTAAGGGTTAAGGGTTTAGGGTTTAGGGTTTAGGGTTTAGAGGCAAACCCGAATCCGAAGCCCTAAACCCTGATTTCTAAACCCTGAACCTCGACTCCGAATTCCGAAACAGCGATCGCTCTTCTCGGGTTGATGAGTGCTTTCCCACGACCCTCAACCCGCAAGCCTGCTTAGACAAGCCTCAACCCCGCAAGCCTGAGAGACCCCCCCCCTTCCCCGCCCCCCCCCCCCCAACCTTGAAATATTTATGGCTTAGGGGTTAGGGTTAAGGGATTAGAATGCTATAAAGAATTAGGGCCCTGAAGGGTCAAATCGTGCATCAAATTCTGCATATCTTGCTAGCTCCCCACACTCGCGATCCATGAGGTGTGATGGATCGCTCGGGGTTCAAGTCAACCCTGCAAAGTTTGTGTTGCACAAGGGATATCCTATATACTCCGATCTAAGCCCTGAACTCTAAACCCTCATGAAGAAAGGTTCCGCACGCAGGAACCCGAACCCCAACCACTGAACGACCCCGAAACCCCAACCCAGCTACACCCCCTAACCCTCAACCCTGAACCCTAAACCCTAAACCCCAAATCCTAACCCTAAACCCTAAACCCCAAACTCCAAACCCTAAACCCCATGCCGTCCGCGTTGGGCAGAGCGTTGTGGCGGATCACCTGAAGATCGTCGCGCAGAGCTGTGTGGATTGCCGCGGTCCCAGTTCAGTTTAGGGCCATTTAGGGTTTAGGGTTTAGGGTTTAGGGTTCAGGGTTCAGGGTTCAGGGTTGAGAGTGAATGGTTCGCGGTTTGGAGTTTAATGTTTAATGTTTAGGGTCTAGGGCCGAGGGACGTGCAGGGCTGCAGGGTCTTGGTGTTTTGAGGGTGTTGGGGTATCGACTGGCTGGCTTCCTGATCTCGTGCCGCCTAAGCACGAAGCCGAGCCGCAAAACCCTAAACCCTAAACCCTAAACCCTAAACCCTAAACCCTAAACCCTAAACCCTAAACCCTAAACCCTAAACCCGAAACCCTAAACCCTAAACCCTAAACCCGAAACCCTAAACCCTAAACCCTAAACCCTAAACCCTGGCCCTAAACCCTAAACCCTAAACCCTAAACCCTAAACCCTAAACCGTAAACCCTAAACCCGAAACCCTAAACCCTAAACCCTAAACCCTAAACCCTAAACCCTAAACCTTTGCCTCCGAAGCCCCAAAGCCCTAGAGCGAGAACCTCCTAAACCCCAAGCCCTAGACCTTTAACCCGCTGCCTCAAAGCCCTACACCCTACTTGAAGTCTCACGGGTACTTTTTGCCACAGAACATAAGTCTCTTTATAACCTGCTTAGGGGACTTAGGGGGCTTCTAAGTGCAGTCAGAACTAGAGTTAAAAGTACCCTGAACCTCCGAGAGGGGTTTATTTAGGGGTTTGGGTGCCGATTCATGCGCTGGGCCGCTGGGGCTCGGAATGGGGAATCCCTGCCGCTGGGTTTGGTCCAGTGTGCAGCTGCGTACGCGACCGAAGCTGGCATGAGCGATTTTGATTTCCGCTACGTCTCTTTGCTGTGCAGATCCTACAGATGGAGCGCTGAGCTGCTGTCCTTGAAACCCTATACCGTCCCATCCATAGATAGTGAGTGTTCTTCTAGGGCCCCTGAACCCACCCCAGTCTTAGGCCCAGTACAGGGATTTTAGGGTGTAGGGTTCAGGGTTTAGGGCCTAGGGGTTCGGGGTTTGGGCGGACGTGATGAAGCCGGTTTGTTCGTTCTAAAAAGTGGAACCGATTAATGACTGTTGCATCGCTCTTCAAGAGCTAAATGGGGACCCCAATAAGGTAAGATAAAGGGTCCCTTCTTGAAAATCCCTCCTCATACCCTAAACCCTAAACCCTAAACCCTAAACCCTACACCCTAAACCCAAATGATGTTAATGACACTTTAGACCTGACTGCTCAGTAAGTCATACTGGTCAAGCCATTCTTGAAAGGTGACGTGTGGCAGATCAGATGCCAAGGTTTAGGACCCTAAACCCTAAACCCTAAACCCTATATCCTCAACCCTAAGCCCTAAACCTAGGGGAGCTGTTGAACCCAAACCCTGCCCAGGCCCAAGTGATCGGCTGCTGGAAGAGCTGCGGCCCTTGCGCTTTGTATGGGGTTTGAAGGTTAGGGTTTAGGGTTTAGGGTTTGGGGTTTGGGGTTTAGGGTATGGGGTTTGGGGTTTGGGGTTTCGAGTTTCGAGGTTGGATTGTTGTTAGGGTTTCGAGCCCGAAGTTTAGGGCTGAGTGTTGAGGGTACCGCTAACGTACCTAATTCTTTATAAGGATGTTAAGTTTCTCTTTTTGTTTTGCGGAAGGTTTTGAGGGTTGAGGGTACCCTAGAGCACTTAATTTTCTGAGGATGTTCAGGGGTTTGTTACGGAGGGTTCGCAGGCTGGACGCTTCCTAAGGCCCAAGGGTTTTGGGGTGTGCTTAGAAGGTTCAGAATACACATTATCCACCTATCCCTTAAGTGCCCTAATATGGTGATAAGTACAGTTAGAAACTACAGTTACAATTGGTTAAGAGGTACCATGAACCGCCGAGTAGGGTCTAACCTTCGGCTCCACACCCTCAAGCCTCAAAGCCCTTAAGTTGGGATGTTCCTCCTAAGACTAACAGTCCCTAATAGGCATTATAGCACCCCCCCCCACTATATTCCCTTAAGGACTGTTAGTGTAAGGGGGAACATCCCAATCCTAAAGCCATAGACTCCAAGCCCTCACATTAACAGCCGTGAGCGACCCCTGAGCACCCCAAACCCTCAGTCCATGCTTGGACAAGGGACTTAGCAAGTAGGCACGAGAAGCAGAGCTAGAAGTACCTAAAAGTCCCGAAAAGAGATCCCAAACCCTAAGCCCTAAACCCTAAACCCTAGACCCTGAACCCTAAACCCTGAACCCTGAACCCTAAGCCCTCATTTGGGTCATCCTAGTTTAGAGCCACCACACCCTGAGCCTAAACTACAACCAGTCGTAGTAGCTACTTTCTAAGTCCCCGGGAGTTCAGGCATTGGCCCCAACACCGCAAAAGCCTTGAGTTATGTTTAGGGCTTAGGGATGAGGATTAAGGATTTAGGGTCAGGATTAAAGGCTTAGGGCTTCGGGTGTGGGCGATGTTCAGGGCTTGTGGGTTTGGGGCCCGAAGGGGTTCAACGCCCCCCCAAAGTCGCCCCTATCACCCAAAATCCGAGCGCTACGCCCTAAACCCCAGAACCCTACTCAAAACCCTAAACAGGTTAAGGGCAGATGGTTGAGAGTTGCCCCAAGCCAAAAAGCTTAGGGCGCGAGATCTCGATGCTTCTCACTGCGCGGCCAGGAAGAAGCAGTGGGACGATCATAAGACCACCATGGCCTGGGACCTCGGAAAGAGGAGTTGCCATGCAAAACTCCTGACCCCTGATCCCTGAACTCAATGCAACCCCCAAACCTGAACCTTACAGGCCTTAATGCTCAACTTACTGCCCTGAAGGCCTGAGTCTTACAAACCCTCAATCCCAAAAAGGGCCTAAAAGACTGGACTTAAAGCCCTCATAAAGCCCCATACCCCAAACACACAAGGGGGTGGCAAGCAAAAACTGTTCGGGGTTTTAGGGCCCAAATTTAGCACCCTAAACCCTAAACCCCTGAACCCTAAACCCTAAGAGCGCTAAACCCTTAACCCTAAACAAGCACTAGACCTTACCTCAGGATTGGGTCCCCTTTTCCACCGCAAGGAAACCTTCCTTGGGGTTTGGGGCTTGTCGTTTAGGGTGTAGATCCGAATTCCCTTTCGTCAAGAAGTTCTCGGAAGGTCGAGGGACCCAGTAAGCAGTTATTAAGAAGGATTCGTTGTGTAGGGTTTAGGGTTCGGACTAGAGTGTAGCAGTTGTTAAGAAAGGCTGTTAAGAAGGAGAGCCTCAACTTCGGGTGGGTTTTTCTAACTCTGTCTTTATACCTACTTACCGATTCCGGATTCTCCAAGTGCACCTTACCAAGCCCTACACGCGAAATGCTCTAAGAACCCTAAACCCTAAGCCTTCAATAAGCAATGGACCCCGCTACTTAACAACTACCCTGAACCCGAAAACCTAACTCCTAAACCCTAAACCCTGAACCTTAAACCCTGTACAGTCTACCGAGCCATCCTTAGCAGAGGGGTGTTGGGCTCTGAGGGTTCTTGGTTCCCCCCTACCCTACACCCCTTCATTCAGAACTCATCCCTAGGCTTTGGGTTTAGGGCTAGGGTTTAGGGTTGAGGGTTCCGGGTTTAGGGTTCAGGGTTTGGGGTCTTGGGCAACCTAGGGTTTAGGGTTTGGGGTTTAGGGTTTAGGGTTACTGATAACTGTACTTATCGCCATGTTAGGGCACTTAAGGGGGTCATGAGTGGGTTGTAAGTTATAAGTACAGCTATCATTACCATGGATCTCCAAGTAGGCCGTAAGCCCTGTCGTAAGCCCTGGCTCGAGGTCATGATCCGCGACATTCTCATGTACATGGATAGGAACTTCGTCACGCAGTACAAGAAGGCTCGGGTTTAGGGTTTTAGGGTTTTAGGGATTCAGGGATCTAGGGATGCAGGGATTTGGGGATTTAGGGTTCAGGCTTGAGGGTTTAGGTCCTAGGTTTGTAGTCAGACAATTCTAGGGTTTCTCTTTATCTGTCGGCCTAGCTTAAATACAAGCATGGATGCCCTCATCTCCGCAAACAAAGAAAGCCAGCGCCGATCCCTATGTGTATGGTATTAACCCTAAACCCTAAACCCTAAACCCTAAACCCTAAACCCTAAACCCTAAACCCTAAACCCTAAACCCTAAACCCTAAACCCTAAACCCTAAACCCTAAACCCTAAACCCTAAAAACCCTAAACCCTAAACCCTAAACCCTAAACCCTAAACCCTAACCCCTAACCCTAAACCCTAAACCCTAAACCCTAAACCCTAAACCCTAAACCCTAAACCCTAAACCCTAAACCCTAAACCCTCAACCCCATTTGCTTGAACCCGAAAGCTGCTTCACAGGTGTTTAGGGCATAGGGTTTCGGGTTTAGGGTCTAGGCCTTTCCCCAAAACCCTAGACCCCAAAACCCGACGACCTAAACCGTAAACTTTATGAAGCAGGGTATGTATTGCTGTTCTTGGTGAGTGTATATAAGGTTCCTTTTTGATATTGGTGAGTGTACATATTTACTTCATATAGGAACCGCTTTAGGCCCGCGTGCACGTGGTATTCGCACATGCCCTAGGGGAGTTTCGTTAAGAGTGACTGACGGCTCACACAACATGCATGGGTTCAGGCCTTATGAGGGAAAGCAAGGGCTATTTTTGGGAACATGTCTACGAGTATGCGCCAACTCATAGAGTGGAGGGCTGGGGGGGGGTTCAATTCTGCGCCTAAACCCTAAACCCTAAACCCTAAACCCTAAACCCTAAACCCTAAACCCTAAACCCTAAACCCTAAACCCTAAACCCTAAACCCTAAACCCTAAACCCTAAACCCTAAACCCTAAACCCTAACCTAAACCCTAAACCCTAAACCCTAAACCCTAAACCCTAAACCCTAAACCCTAAACCCTAAACCCTAAACCCTAAACCCTGAACCCTAAACCCTAAACCCTAAACCCTAAACCCTAAACCCTAAACCCTAAACCCTAGACCCTAGACCCTAAGCCCCAAACCCTACACCCTACACCCTAAACCCAAAACCCAAAACCCAAAACCCTAAACCCTCAACCCTAAACCCTAAACCCTAAAAACCCGAAATCCTCAACCGCAACTTGCATGCTTGGCAGGTTCCGGTGTATGAGATGGGCCTCATCATCTTCCGTGAGAAGGCAGGTAGCCCCTGGCCGTATGGCCCCAAATAACATCCAAGCCCTACGAACCCTGAACTCCTGCATAAAAAAAGGCCTAAACGCGCTGAACGCCTAAACTCAAAACTTAAAAACCCTAAATCTCGTCAACATAAGACCTGCGGCCCTAAACCACTTTCTGGACCCACGCTTGGTCGCCAGCGAGATCTCCGTTCGGGGGCGCGCTGGGCTGTGAGTCTTGGCGCGGAGGAGTGGACCGATGTAAGGCCTTCGACCGTGCCCCGGCAGCTGCGCTGTGCTGGGGCCGATGAAAGCTGCCAGCAAATCGTTGGGCCACAAATCGGAAACCCAAAACCTGTGAACCCTCCAAACCGAAAGCTCTAAAGCTCAAAGAGGAGGCAACGGACGAGAACGGACTTGGATCGCCACTGTCCTCATCAGCGCTGGCACCCCCCACTGGCGCCTCGTAGCTTGGTTGAAGGGGTTCCCATCAATGCCGACGACTCGCAGAGAAAGACGCAGGATCGCTCGTTTGCCGTAGCAGCTCCATGCCCCTCGTCCCTGGCGTTCTAAACCCTAAGCTCTACAGGCACGAAAGGCCCGAAAGTGCTAAACCCTCGACCCTAGACCCTAGACCCTAGACCCTAGACCCTAAAGCCTAAAGCCTAAAGCCTAAAGCCTAAAGCCTAAAGCCTAAAGCCTAAAGCCTAAAGCCTAAAGCCTAAAGCCTAAAGCCTAAAGCCTAAAGCCTAAAGCCTAAAGCCTAAAGCCTAAAGCCTAAAGCCTAAAGCCTAAAGCCTCAAGCCTAAAGCCTAAAGCCTAAAGCCTAAAGCCTAAAGCCTAAAGCCTAAAGCCTAAAGCCTAAAGCCTAAAGCCTAAAGCCTAAAGCCTAAAGCCTAAAACTCAACGCCTAAAGCCTAAAACTCAAAGCCTAAAGCCTAAAACTCAAAGCCTAAAGCCTAAAGCCTAAAGCCTAAAGCCTAAAGCCGAAAGCCTAAAGCCTAAAGCCTAAAGCCTAAAGCCTAATGCCTAAAGCCTAAACCCCAAACCCTAAAGCCTAAACCCTAACAACCCTCCCCAGAAACCCTGGACCTTCAGCCCTGCGCTTTGTTAGCAGCAGCTGGCCCCGATGTCTCCAGCCCATAGCCCCTTTGCAACCCAAGACCCTAGCACCCTAAACCCTGAAAACATTTAGGGTTTCGCAAACCCCCTCAACCCTCAACCTCCAAGCAAAACGTGCTCGATGTCTTCTCCCTAAGTCCCTCAACCCCAAACCCTCTGCTCGATAGGCCTTCCTAAACCCTAAACCCTGAACCCTAAACCCTAACCCTAAATCCTAAACCCTGAACCCTAAACCCTGAACCCTAACCCTAAACCCTAAACCCTGGGTGGTAGGGTAGGTGGGGTTGCTTGGAGTGTGTAGTGTAGGTAGTGTTTAGGGTATGGTTTTGT
The DNA here is from genome assembly GCA_905221605.1 of Symbiodinium natans. Classification (NCBI taxonomy): domain Eukaryota; class Dinophyceae; order Suessiales; family Symbiodiniaceae; genus Symbiodinium; species Symbiodinium natans. The sequence goes on along the minus strand of CAJNDS010002066.1, from coordinate 422,052 downwards.
GTTTAGGGTTTCAGGGCAAACCTTGCAGACCACGTCTGACATTTAAGGGTTTATGGTTTGAGGCTTAGGGCTTCAGGGTTTTAAGAGGGTTGAAAGGTTAAAGATATGCACAGCATAACCTCCGCATCTGAAAAGGTTGTCCTGCACCCTACTCCGCAGAACTCCTTTCAAGCCTAAACTCGACCTATATGTGTATACAGACTACAAAGACGAGTAGGTTCTCGAAGGTCAAGGCATCTTATCCTAAACCTTCACAACCCCCAAACCTTTCACCCTACACCCCAACCCCGAACCTTATACCCCAAACCCAAACCCTAAACCCAAACCCTAAACTCGAAATCCTAAACCCTAAACCCTAAACCCTAACCCCTAAACCCTAAACCCTAAACCCTAAACCCTCAACCCTAAACCCTAAACCCTAAACCCTATGAACCCCTGAGTCCCAAGCCCCAAGCCCCAAGCCCCAAGCCTCGGCCCCAGGTGTCCGGGCACTCGCGCGTGAAGAACCACCTCCTGACGCTGATGTTGGACAACATCAACGCCGAGCGCAGAGGGGAGCAGGCTCTCCTAGCATATAAATATGAATAAACAAATAAATAAAACAAATAAAGAAACAAATATATATATATATATATATATGTACATATATACACCGATATAAATAATAAGTATAAATCTGAATATGAATATGAATAGGAGTATGGATATGAATATGAATATGAATACATACATGAATACAAAAATGAATACATAAATAAGAATATACATATAAATAAATTAAACGAATATAAAAAAAATATGGTACCCCCCTGGTACCCCCCCCCCCCCCCCCCCCACTCCAAAACCCCGCGTCTCAGGTCACCAATTCGCAGATTCGCAGATTTGTAGCCCCAATCTGCAAATCTGCGAAACCTCGAGAAACGCGGATTCGCAGATTCGCAGATTTGTAGCCCCTAACCAATCTGCAAATCTGCGAATCCACGAAACCTCGAGAGGGTTTAGGGTTTTCGGGTTTTAGGGTTTAGGGTTTTGCTTCGGGCCTAGGGATGCGTTTTGGAGTTGGGAACCCTAAACCCTAAACCCTAAACCCTAAACCGTAAACCCTAAACCCTAAACCCTAAACCCTAAACCCTAAACCCTAAACCCTAAACCCTAAATCCTAAACCCTAAACCCTAAACCCTAAACCCTAAACCCTAAACCCTAAACCCTAAACCCTACAGGATTGTTGGCTCCCCGGATATTGCCAGGTGGATCGCATCCTCCTGAAGCACACCGTGAACATGCTGGTGGAGCTGGGCGTGCAGGGCAAGAATGCGGGGGAGCCCAGGGCCTGTCAGGGTTTAGGGTTTGGGGTTTGGGGTTTAGGGTTTAGGGTCTAGGGTTTAGGGTTTAGGGTTTAGGGTTAGGGTTTGGGTTTAGGGTCTTGAGGCTCTGGTTCAACGCATTAGGGTTATGAGGATACTGGGGTATAAGGGTAGGATACTGTGGTATAAGGGTAATTAGGGTATGAGGGTATGAGGGTATGAGGGTATGAGGGGAGGGGTACGAAGATTCCGCTCACAAAGCTTGACG
>CAJNDS010002066.1:355479-415479 GCA_905221605.1 Symbiodinium natans | reverse complement strand
ACCCCCCAGAGCCATCAACCCTGAACCCTCAACATAAACCCCCCAAAGCCCTCAAACCAAAAAAGGAGCTCCCTCTCCTGGGCCCTCGGACGCTTCAAGTTGTAATGTTGAGGGTGTCCGCATCAGGGCTCCTTAATGTTGGACCCTAAACCCTAAACCCTAAACCCTAAACCCTAAACCCTAAACCCCTCTCCTCCCTCCCTGAAATGTCGAAGCTGATTTGGGGTCCTCTCTAGATGCTGCCCCCTGATTTTCCAATATGTTTAAGGTTTAGGGTTCAGGGTTTAGGGTTGAGGATTTAGCAAGGGTTAAATCGCGCGGCATGTGGGACTTCACCCTGGACCCTCAAGCAGTCACGCGATCCTGAAAAGCTCAGCGAACTTGACCCCTACATCAAGACCCCAAAGCCCTGAAGCCCTTGAGCCCCTAAAACAAAATCCCGAACCCCAAGCCTTCAAAGCCCCGAAAACCCTAAAAGCCCCAAGCCTAACTCCCAAAGCCCCTAGAAACCCTAACTTCCCTAAAGACTCTAAAGCCCTAAATCCTAAACCCGAGACCTTAACCCTAAACCCTAAACCCTAAACCCTAAACCCTAAACCCTAAACCCTAAACCCTAAACCCTAAACCCTAAACCCTAAACCCTAAACCCTAAACCCTAAACCCTAAACCCTAAACCCTAAACCCTAAACCCTAAACCCTAAACCCTAAACCCTAAACCCTAAACCCTAAACCCTAACCCTAACCCTAAACCCTAAACCCTAAACCCTAAACCCTAAACCCTAAACCCTAAACCCTAAACCCTAAACCCTAAACCCTAAACCCTAAACCCTAAACCCTAAACCCTAAACCCTAAACCCCTAAACCCCTAAACACCTAAACCCTAAACCCTAAACCCTAAACCCTAAACCCTAAACCCTAAACCCTAAACCCTAAACCCTAAACCCTAAACCCTAAACCCTAAACCCTAAACCTAACCCTAAACCCTAAACCCTAAACCCTAAACCCTAAACCCTAAACCCTAAACCCTAAACCCTAAACCCTAAACCCTAAACCCTAAACCCTAAACCCTAAACCCCAAACCCTAAACCCTAAACCTAAAAACCCTAAACCCTAAACCCTAGACCCTAACCCTAAACCCTAAACCCTCAACCCTGAACCCTAAACCCTAAAAGTCCCTAAAGTCCCGAAAGCCTGAAAGCCCCAAAGCCCTCTGGAGCCGACGGCCGGCGCCCTACCCCTGTGGGCGAGCAGCCCGCCCATCGTCGGCGTCTTCTGCCCGGTGCCCGGCTGTTGTCGTGGAGATGCCACCAGGGGCATCTGGATGGCGCTTCGGAAACCCTAAACCCTAAACCCTAAACCCTGAACCCTAAACCCTAAACCCTAAACCCTAAACCCTAAATCTCACGAGGCCATGCGTCCCCACCTGAATGACCAGTGCTCGGGCACCTTGGCAGGCGCTCTCCCGCCCGACGACCTGCAAAAGCCCACCAACTTGACCTCGGCAAGGGCTGTGTGCTCCTCGTGAACCCTAAACCCGAGCCCTAAACCCTGAACCCTAAACCCTAAACCCTAAACCCTACACCCTAAACCCTAAACCCTACACCCTAAACCCTAAACCCCTTAAAGTCCCCTGAAGTCCCCTGAAGTGCCCTACCGTGCCCACAGGTGCGCGTGGATGTTTGAGCACGACAAGGTGCCCGACCTGGAGCGGCACGGGGGCTCAGGTAGGGTTTAGGGTTTAGGGCTTAGGGCTTAGGGTTTAGGGTTTAGGGTTTAGGGTTTAGGGTTTAGGGTTAGGTTTTAGGGTTTAGGGTCTAGGGTTTAGGGTTTCGGGTTCAAAAGATATCTACTCAAAGCGACCTTGACCCCTAGCCTTTGAATAAACCCTGACAACCCTACTAAGCCCTAAGCCCTAAGCCCTAAGCCCAAAACCCTAAACCCTAAGCCCTAAGCCCTAAACCCTAAACCCTAAACCCTAAACCCTAAACCCTAAACCCTAAACCCTAAACCCTAAACCCTAAACCCTCCGGGGGGTTCCAGGGGGCGGTTTTGGGGCTCTTCGAGCCGAGCCACAGTGATCGGCGCGTGTGTGTGCGTAGGCTTGCGGGTCTCTGGGTTTGGGGTTTGGGGTTTAGGGTTTAGGGTTTAGGGTTTAGGGTTCCAGGTTTAGGGTTCCGGGTCGTAGGGTTTAGGGTCGAAGCGTTTAGGGCGTAGTACAGGGCTTAGGGTTTAGAGCGTTTGCCATGATGTCCGGGACCCTAGGGGCTTTCGTTACGGCGTCAGAGCTTTGGGCTTTCGGGTGTAGGTTGTAGGGTGCAAGTCTACTGACCCCAAGGCAACCCTAAATCCCAAACCCTGTCCTACTTTTTGCTGGGCCAAGGATGTATGCGCTCTTCAGCCGTGTGCCACTGACACTGAAAGAAGTGCAGAAGGCAGGATCTAGGGTTCAGGGCGGGGGGGGGTGTTCTAACCTTCAAACCCTGGGCAGACCCCCAATCCTAGGATGCGAGGAGGACCCCTAAGAAGGGACCCTGCAGCCTACTACCATATACACAAACATACATATATACATATATATATATATACATATACACATACATATATAAATATATACATACATATATATATATATATATGTATATATATATATATACACATCCCTAAATGCTAAACCCTAAACCCTAAACCATACATCGTGTACCAGAGCTATTGCGCAGGTAGCCTCAAAAGAGTCCTTCAACAAACATGAGGCCCTAAACCCTAAACCCTAAACCCTAAACCCTAAACCCTGAACCCTAAACCCTAAACCCTAAACCCTAAACCCTAAACCCTAAACCCTAAACCCTAAACCCTAAACCCTAAACCCTAAACCCTTATCAGGCTCCCTCCGTCTTCGTTGCACAGTGAGCCCGTCAGGTGATGATGGACTGCATGTGCGAAGCAGGACTCCAAGGTTTAGGGTTTAGGGTTTAGGGTTTAGGGTTTAGGGTTTAGGGTTTAGGGTTTAGGGTTTAGGGTTTAGGGTTTAGGGGTGTACTTGCAGGTTCATAGGTAGGTAGCACCGGATTCCGGATTCTCAGCTGATGAACTCTTCTTGGAGCGTGGGTTTTTGTTTCCCCCGAAGTCTTAAACTGCAGTGCAATTGCCACCTAAACCCTAAACCCTAAACCCCAAACCCTAAACCCTAAACCCTAAACCCTAAACCCTAAACCCTAAACCCTAAACCCTAAACCCTAAACTCTAAACCCTAAACCCTAAACCCTAAACCCTAAACCCTAAAACCTAAACCCTAAACCCTAAACCCTAAACCCTAAACCCAGCTTCACCTCCACGTGCAGGACGTGACGTCTTGAACGACCCAGAGAAGGCGGCGGCCCAGGGTTTGGTGTTAGGGTTTAGGGTTTAGGGTTTTGCGGCTGGGAGTTTGAGGGCTTAGGGGCATTAACACTTGAGGGTTTTAGAGGGCTTCTGGGCTTGTTGAGGGTGGTGAGTTTGAGGGCTTAGGGCACCACGTAGGGCTCAGGGTCGGAACCCTAGATGCCCCAAAAACGCAGCCCTCAAGCGTAGTTCGGGGTTTAGGGTTCAGGGGTTTAGGGGTTTAGAGTTTCGGGTTCAGGGTTCAGGGGTTTATTTAGGGTTTAGGGGTTTAGGGCTTTAGGGGTGTAGGGGTCTAGGGGTTCAGGGGTTAGGGTTCAGGGTTTAGGGTTCAGGGTTTAGGGTTTATGGTTTAGGGCTTGCAGGGCCCGAGCCTTAAGCTCTATGGCCCCGACTTAAGGGTCAAGGGTTGGGCTCAGGGTCTTGGCTTTGCAAGGGGACCCCGCCGGGCCACACCCTTGCCAAAAAAGCCTCCGCCAGTATAAGGAAATCACGCGCTTCAGGGTTCGAATCGGGGCTTAGGACGCTAAATCCTAAAACGTTGGAGGCTCATGGTACTTCTAGCTCTTGACATGGTTCTAATTGGGTTATAAGCAGAGTTCATACAGTTCTACTTGGGTTCATCAGTACCATGAACCTCAAAGTAGGCCCGAAGTCCCCAAAGCCGCAATGCCTAGCACCTTAACAAAATCCAGTGGAGAGCCTCGCCGCACAACCCTAAGACCTAAAAACCGCACTATAGGGGTCGGAATAAGTACTGACCTAAGGGCCCCTTTACTTTTCTTAGACTCGAATACCTTCCCAAAAACCCTATTCTAATCATTCAAGGCCCTTCTATCACACCCTCTGAAGGTCAAGGACCCCGTGTCGTTCATCACTGCAATCCTCCACCTGAAGCACAAGTCAGCCCTTGCGGGGGCTTGAGGATTTCCGGGTTTAGAGGGTTTGAGGGCTCAGGGTTCAGAGCCTGAACCCTAAACACTACACCCAAACCATAAACCCTAAACCCTAAACCCTAAACCCTAAACCCTGAACCCTGAACCCTGAACCCTGAACCCTGAACCCTGAACCCTGAACCCTGAACCCTGAACCCTGAACCCTGAACCCTGAACCCTGAACCCGTACTAGAGAGTGAGGGAATGAGGTACTGTTTAATCCCCCCCGCATTGTGCGCTTTCCGAGGGATGATAGTCCCTCATTCTCCCTACTAAGAACCAGTAAGCTGGAGGAGTTTAGGGGTGTCCTTTTGGGGGATTTTGGGGCCTAAACCCTAAACCCTAAACCCTAAACCCTAAACCCTAAACCCTAAACCCTAAACCCTAAACCCTAAACCCTAAACCCTAAACCCTAAACCCTAAGTCCTTTTGGGGGATTTAGGGGTCGAAGATGATTTGGGGCTCAGCAATGCAGGGCTTTCGGCTTCAGGGTTGACAGAGTCTGGGCTTCAGGGGTTCTCAGGTGGCGGCTGTAAGGATAACCGCAGCAAGCCCAAAGCCCCAAAGCCCAAAGCCCTAAACCCTAAACCCTAAACCCTAAACCCTAAACCCTAAACCCTAAACCCTAAACCCCTGAAGTGATAGTTACATGGTCCCTGCATGTGGTCCCTTACGTGCTTTGAAGGGCCCTTTGCTTTCATAGGATGTTTTCGGGGTCCCTAGTTGAGGGCCCGCACTAAGGGACCATGAAACTACCCTTAGAACCTTAAGCCCTAAGCCCTAAGCCCTCAACCCTCAACCCTCAACCCTCAACCCTCAACCCTCAACCCTCAACCCTCAACCCTAAACCCTAAACCCTAAACCTTTAGAATCATCAGGCTGCACTGCGCCCCTGCGAGGTACGACAGATTCGTGAAGGAGTCCTTCAAGGAAAGCAAAGACTTCCAGTTGGCATTGAAGCAGGCCTTCGAATCCTTCCTCAACAAGGACGGAGTGCCGATTAGGGTTTAGGGTTTAGGGTTTAGGGTTTAGGGTTTAGGGTTTAGGGTTTAGGGTTTAGGGTTTAGGGTTTAGGGTTTAGGGTTTAGGGTTCAGGGTTCAGGGTGCCCGTAGACCCCAAGCCACGACGGCCGAACCCCAAGCCCTGAGCCCTAAACTCTAAGCAGCCCCCATAGACCTAAACCCTAAACCCTAAACCCTAAACCTTAAACCCTAAACCCTAAACCCTAAACGAAGAATTAGGTGCAAGGAAGGCCTATGCAAGGGTGCCCACCCTGTGGTTGTGGGGCCCTGAACGGTAACATTGGCGGATTTGTTCTAAATTAGGCTCGGTCCCTGGTGCGAATTCTCTTGACAAAGCTACGTAAACAGTTTAGGGTTTCGGGTTTAGGGTTTAGGGTTTCGGGTTTAGGGTTTAGGCTTGCCCGAAGATTTAGGGTGTAGGGTGTCGGGTTTAGGTTTTAGGGTTTAGGGCTAGTACAGTTTCATTAGGGTTTGAGGGTTTAGGGTTTAGGGTTTAATTCTTCTAAGTACCCATGAACCTCCAAGTATAGAACGGCTATCCCAAGTGCCCATGCGTCAGGGCCCTCGTAGCTGCTTCCAACTACTCTCAGAGGCATCTGAGACAAAGCTGCTATGGTCACTTCTCTAAATTCTAACCCCCTTTTGGGGGTTGCTCTTATAAGACGGGCCCTAAACCCAAAACCCAAAACCCTATACCCTAAACCCCAAACCCTAAACTTTTCATTGGTTTAGGGATGCGTTGTGTGGGGGTTGGCTGTTGAGGATTTAGGGTTTAGGGCTTAGCTTCTGGGGCTATGCTTTGGATGATTCTTTGAGCGCACGGGCGCAGGACACGCGGACAGCGCAATACTTGTCCCTCTACGTCGACGACCAGTTCCCGCCTCAGGACGCGGCTCCCTGCACCCTTGTAATGTGGGGTTTGGGGTTTAGGGTTTACGGTTTGGAGTTAAGGGTTTAGGGTTTAGGTCCCACTTCCGGGAGCGGGCTCCTATTGGGAACCAGGAATTGTTGAAACCGCCTGGGATTCCAGGCATCAAGGCAGCAAGTCGAAATGCACTTGCCCGCTCTTTTCCCACAAAACCTTGGTAGCCCCGTGGTGCCCTTTACCCTGTTCTTGTTTGGCTATTATGGGTTCCCTTCTAGATTCTAGAGTGACCAACCCCCAAAAAAGGGGGCCCTTACTATAACATGGTTACTACTTGGGATGTTCCCCCTTATACTAACAGTCCTTAGTAGTGATTATAACTTGGGGTATTATCATCCCTATCAAGGAGCTGTCAGTATAAAGGGGAACATGCCAAGTTGCTACTAAGAAGCGTTTCGGCCTCTACGCCTCTGTTCATCAACGCCTCATCCCCAAGCTGCTTCTCCTGCTTTCTGCTTTCAAATTTAGCTATGAAGGTCTTGGGGTCCCCCTAAACCCTAAAACGCCCTAAGCCCTAAACCCCAAACCCCTAAACCCCAAACCCTAAAGCCTCAAACCCCAAACCCTAAACCCTTAAACCCCAAACCCTAAACCCTTAAACCCTTAAACCCTAAATCCCCAAACCCTACACCCCAAAACCCCATACCCGAAACCCCAAACCCTTAGACCCCAAACCCTTGAACCCCAAACGCTTAAGCCCTTAAACCCTTAAACTTTTAAACCCTTAAACCCTTAAGCCCTTAAACCCTTAAACCCTTAAGCCCTTAAACCCTTAAACCCTTAAGCCCTTAAACCCTGAAACCCTTAAACCCTTAAGCCCTGAAACTCTTAAGCCCTTAAACCCTGAAACCCTTAAACCCTTAAATCCTGAAACCCTTACACCCTGAAACCCTTAAACCCTGAAACCCTTAAACCCTTAAGCCCTTAAACCCTTAAGCCCTTAAACTCCTACCTGGAGCTCCACCGGCTTTCCGCCGCACCTTCCGCATTTTCCAGCTTTGGGGCCGCCGGGGCCGAGGATTGAACCTGTGGGGGAATTAGGGTTTAGGGTTTAGGGTTTAGGGTTTAGGGTTTAGGGTTTAGGGTTGAAGAATGGTGTCTCTAGAGGGAATTGCGCGCCTTGTGCCCCCTCTTGATAGTAACTTTGTAAGGGGCTTCAGAAGGTGCCGGCTTCCCTACGAAATCCCAGTAAGTCAAGGTGCCTGTCTTTGAAAGTTTGGAGCAAAGGGCTTCCGAGCTTGAGAGTTTAGGGTTTAGGGTTTCGGGTTTAGGGTTTAGGGTTTAGGGTTTAGGGTTTCGGGTTTCGGGTTTAGGCTTCAGGGTTTAGGTTTGGAGTTCAGGGCTTAAGGTGATATAGTTTGCAGGCTTTAGAGTCTGGGGTTAGGGCTTTTCGAGGTTAGGATGTAGAGTCATCTTTTGGGTTACGGCGCGGTCATACGCCCTCAACGCCCTCAACGCCCTCAACGCCCTCAACGCCCTCAACGCCCTCAACGCCCTCAACCCCTTAAACCCTAGACCCTAGACCCTAAACCCTAAACCCTAAACCCTAAACAATTACGCCCACGCGCCCGAGGTTCCGCAAGGGCCTCAAAGGCATGTCCAGCGACGCGGACGTCGATGCGGCGCTGGAGCAGGCTCTTCGGGTTTTGGGGAATTCAGGGTTTAGGGTTTAGGGTTTGGGGTTTGTTTTTTTGGGGTCTTTTCTTATTTTCCCTCAGCCGATTGACTAGGGGACCAAAAAATGGACCTGAACTTAGCCACTCACATAACCGTACAGCCCCATAGCTCCCGCAACAAAGTGTAGAAGATGCGCGGTTCTGGGGTGATGCTTTCGATGTGCGCGTCGCCTCTGCCGGCCGCATTCAGCATACTGCGCCGGAGAACATAGCAAGCATGTGCAACATAGAGGTCATAGAAGTGGGCAGAAGTGGGCCTGATTAGGGTTGTTTGCCTTAAGAATTTAAGAATCTTACTACCCAAACCCTAAACCTTGTGAGGGTGTACAGTGTGGGGTTGGGGTCTAGGGTGTAGGACCGGCGGGACCCCCCTGGTCAGTAGCCACAAAGTAACTTTACAAGTACCTTGAAAGGGACCCTAGTTGGAGGGGGGCCCCCGGATCTTCCAAAACCTTTTGGAAGATCTGGGTCCTGCGCTTCCGTCTAGCCCTACCTACTAAGTCCCCCGATCCTGGAGGCCGGGCTTACTCAGGGGCTTGTAAGTGGGATATAGGTTTTGTTGTACTTGGTTAATAAGTACCGTGAGCCTCCAAGTAAGGTTTCGGCGATTCGATGGTTGAGGCAGTGTTGAGCGTTTTGGGGGGTTGTATACCAAAAGGCTCCTAAAGCCTAAGCCCCAAAAGAATCCCTAAAGAACCCCTAAGCCCCAAAGCTTCGACACCTTAAAGCCCCCCGAAACCGTGACCCTAAAGTACACCACCCTAAACCCTGAACCCTAAGCCCTAAGCCCTAAACCCTAAACCCTGAACCCTAAACCCTAAACCCTAAACCCTAAAGCCCCTCCCAAAACCGCCTGCCCGACGCCTCAGGTCGTGACCGTCTTCCGATTCTTGCAGGATAAGGCCACGAATCGGCAGGGTTTAGGGTTTAGGGTTTAAGGTTTAGGGTTTAGGGTTTAGGGTTTAGGGTTTAGGGTTTAGGGTTTAGGTAGGGCCAGGGCTCTAGGGTTTAGGATTTTGGGTTTAGGGACAGAACGCGAAACCCTCAACCCGAGACCCTAGTAACCTAAAGGTTCTAGCCGAAGGCATGTGGGGTTCTCTCAGTCCCTGGTCCGTTCTTGAAGGGGTAGAAGTGCGGAACCCCTAGAAGGGACTATTCCCCTACATAACCCACATAGATACCTTATATAGTCCCTATGTACCTAAGTAGCCCCTAAATAACCCCTAACTTACCCCTCAGATCCCTTCTAAGGATCCCTCCTCTAGTCCCTGGTTCGTTTTGCGGTACCACTGAATGTAAGGAGCGGCGTTCTCACCAGGACCGCAAAAGGGTACCATCAATCAGGGGGGCCCGACTGTAAGTAAGGTTTAGGGTCCAAGATTGCATCTCTCCCTTCTTGGGTTAAAGAGGTTCCTAGACGGCGATAAAGGGGGAAAAAGGGAAAATCAACATCTATGCCAAAAAATGCTTGTCCAAAAATCAGGGGTCACCCGGCCCTGGCACGAAAATCCAAACATGAAGGGCCGATACTGCGTGACCCAAAAATGCATCTTCAAAAATCAGGAGCCGAAAAATGCATACCCCAAAACGCACATCCAAAACTCACCCTCCTGCCCCACCGGCCGTCACCGGCACATGCATTTTTGGACATGCCTTCTTGGGGCATGCATTCTTGGGGCATGCATTTTCCCACATGCATGTTTGGAGAGGCAGAGACGCATCTTCCTTTAATAAAAATGCATGGTTCCAGTCCTCCAAGGGCCGCGGGGCTTCTGATTGTCAGGATCCGGGCTTGCTAAACATGCATATCCAAAGGACATGCAGTCCAAAAGTGTATGTGCCAAAAACACACGTCCGAAAATGCGGATGCCAAACCGCCGGCCATGCATTTTCGGATATGCGTTTTTGGAACCCGCATTCTTGGACATGCATTTTTGGTACCTGTGTTTTTGGAAGATGCATTCTTGGATCCGGTATGAACGTGCAATTCCGAGAGATTCTTCCCAGATCTTAATCACAAAGCACCTGTCCACCAGGACCGCAAAAGGGACCATCAATCCGGGACCCTACATGTACTTGCAAGTAGGGTTTAGGTCCAAGATGGCATCTTTCCCTTTAAGACGATCTCACTTCGAAATTTTGTCGGAAAAAGACCCAAAACCCTTCACCCTAAACCCTAAACAGGCTGGGAGGGCCAGTTTCAATTCCCGCCTTACTGGTGAGTCCAGTTTTGGTGGGCTGAACGCGACACTCCTGACCCCTGAGCCCTAAACCCCTTTTGTTGTTTAGGGTGCAGGGTTCAGGGTTTAGGGTTTAGGGTTTAGGGTCTCGGACGCCCCCCTCCTTTGGCCCCAGGACGTCTTCGAGAACTTCTACAAGCAGCACCTTGCTCGGCGGCTTCTCACAGGCCCCACGTGCCTTGCACTTCCTCCTCTAAACCCTAAACCCTAAACCCTAAACCCTAAACCCTAAACCCTAAACCCTAAACCCTAAACCCTAAACCCTAAACCCTAAACCCTAAACCCTAAACCCTAAACCCTGCATATGCGGCTTTTTTTGGGTTTAGGGCTTAGGGTTTGGGGTTTAGGGATTAGGGTGTTAGGGTTTAGAACTTTACTTGGAGGTTCGTGGTACTCATCAACCCAATTACAACTGCACTTACAACCCAATTATAACCATGTTAGGGCACTCAAATGCTTTTAAGTGGGTTATAAGTACAGTTCCAACTGGGTCATAGGTGCCATGAACCTCCACGTAATGTAATGCCTTTTTGGGTAGCCTATCATAGTCCCCTATATCTAACGCCAAAAGGAACTTCATGAGAGCCTTCAGGTAAAGCCCCAAGAACACAAAACAAAAACCCACATCTAATTTATAAGAGCCCCAAAGATGTTCAACCCCAAGCCGCTAAACCCTGAACTCGTAAGGCCTTCAAGCCCTGAATCACGAAATCCTTCAAGCCTTAACCCTTCACCCCCTAAAGCGTTGAACTCGAAGTAGTTTACCCTAAGCCCTAAGCCCTAAACCCTAAACCCTAAACCCTAAACCCTGAACCCTGAACCCTAAACCCTAAACCCTAAACCCTAAACTTCATTCGATTTGTCTGGCTGAGCCGTGGCTCCCCCAGGGCAGCTTCAGCCGTGGAGCCACCTTTGCCGCAGCAACCAGCGCAAGGACATCCACTTTGCGGGGTCGGTCCGTCCCTGGCTGCCGGACAATTCTGACACAATTCCCGAGGAGCTGTGAATTGAACGGCGCGGAAGAAACAACACACGGCAGTGCTTGTCCATTCTTGGTCGCCTGGCGTGAGTGATTCACCATGCATGGATAACTAGCTTAGACGTACAGTCATTGTTTAGTCAGTAGGTGCTTAGTCAGACCCTAAACCCTGAACCCTGAGCCCTAAGCCCTAAACCCCCAAACCCCAAACCCTTAACCCTAAACTCTAAACCCTAGCGAAACCCTAAACCCTTGCGACTTTACGGCTTCGGGGTTTCATAGGTTTTGGGCGTTTTGGGCTTTAGCTCTTGGGGGTCTAGGAAACCTTAAAATCCCAAACCCTAAACCCTGAACCCGAAACTCCAGAGAGCCTGAACCCAGAGCTGGTGGAGTTAGGGTTTGGGGTTTAAGGTGTTTGTGGGGCTTTGGGTTTAGGCTTTGGCATCTTACCCTAATCCCTAAACCCTTTAGGCTTTTTCATCTTACCCTAATCCCTAAACCCTAAACCCTAAACCCTAAACCCTAAACCCTAAACCCTAAACCCTAAACCCTAAACCGCAAATTTGTGTGCTTGGTTGTGGGCCAAAAGTGCCTCCCTGAGTTGGGTCTGTTGGGGGGTTTTTGGGTTTTAGGATTCAGGGTGCAGGCCTGCCTAAAGCCTAAAGCCTAAAGCCGAAAGCCGAAAGCCGAAAGCCTAAAGCCGAAAGCCTCAAGGCCTCAAGGCCTAAAGCCTAAAAGCCTAAAGCCGAAAGCCGAAAGCCTAAAGCCTAAAGCCTAAAGCCTAAACCCTAAACTCGAGCTTAGGGCTTGCCAACCCCTAAGCCCCTAAACCCTAAACCCTGAAACCCAACCCCAGGCTCCTAAATGCCAGGCCCCTAAGCCCCTATGCATCCCGAAGTCCTGAGCCCTACACGTCACGGGGTTTACGGTTTAGGGTTGGGGTTTAGGGTTTAGGGTGCAGGGTTCAGGGTTTAGGGTTTAGGGTTAGGGTTTAGGCTTCAGGGTTTAGGCTTTAGGGTTTAGGGTTTAGGCTTTAGGGTTTAGGGAACCCTTTCGGGGGCCATTTCAGGAGCTTTCTTAGATCGCATTGAAGCGGACCTCCTCCGGCATTGCCAGGTAGAAGCGTCAGCGACGAAGCCGAAAGGAGCATGATTTCAAAGCTCAAGAGCGACTTGTCCTGTAGTGAGGGTAGATTTGGGGTTTTAGGGGTCTTAGGGGTGTTCGGGCTTTAGGGTTTCTAGGGTTTTAGGGTTTTAGTGTTTTAAGTTTTTTAGGGCTTTAGGTCTTAAGGACCCTAAACCCTAAACCCTAAACCCTAAACCCTAAACCCTAAACCCTAAACCCTAAACCCCAAACCCTAAACCCTAAACCCTAAACCCTAAACCCTAAACCCTAAACCCTAAACCTTAAACCCTAAACCCTAAACCCTAAACCCTAAAGCCTAAACCCTAAACCCTAAACCCTAACTCAGGATCACGAAGCTGAAGCTTGACTTTAGGGTTTGGGGGGGGGGGGGCAGCTATGACCTACGTGTAGCTGTAGGCATAATCTGGGACCCAGGGTCGGCCTTTATTCCCCTCTTTTTAGGGTTTGTGGTAACCCCCCTAAAGCCCAAGCACGTACTCCTGGGTCTCTTAATCCCCCTAAAGCCCAAGCACGAATCCTGAAACCATACGCCCTAAACCGCATATGGGCAGCTCTCTAAATTAGGTCCCCTTTTCTTTGTCATACTTGAGTAGAATGTTACATGTTTAAGGGTACTTAAACCCAATAAGGAATAGAAATTGTACTTAAACCCAATAAGGAATAGGAATTCAAATTTTAGCTTTTGGGTCTCTATTCAATACGGCACAATTTGGACCCCATTTGTTAAGGCTTGGGGTTTCGGGCTTAGGGTATAGGGCTATAGGGCTATAGGGTTTAGGGTTAGGGTTTAGTGCTTAGGGTTTAGGGTTATAGGGTTTAGGGTTTAGGGTTTGTTTAGGGCTTAGGGTTTAGGGACGTTTCAGGTTTAGAGCTTAGGGGCTTCAAATGCTTAACCTCATGCGGAAAACCAGCGTGCGCCTTTTTCCTTTGGTTGCAACAGGGCACATCAGTTGGATTTAGGGTGGCGTTTGATGTGCAGGGTTCCAAAGAAGGCACAGAACCCAATCGGGTTTCAGGTTCAGGATTCAGGGTTCAGGGTTGAAGGGTTCAGGCAGCCCTCTCTGTGAGGCGAGTGCGGCCATCAGTACACCTCCAAGTTGGAAGGTATGCACGGGGCCCCAGCGAGCCCGGTCCGAGTTCACTGTTCAGGGTATAGGGTATAGGGTATTGGGTATAGATATATCTGGAGCTACTATTTTGATGAGAACAACACAAGCTCAGTTACAAGATCGTGCATGGGGAACTCTTGTGGTCACAAGCCAGTGCTGCTGGCACGTGCCTCCACACCATTTCGCCTATACGGCATCGCGACAGTGGAGCAGCGATTTACGACTCACCCGATCCCGACGCCCGCATCATTGGAATGCACGTCGGGGGCAATGAGAGAAAGGACGCTGCAGGCGTTGGTGTTTTCGTCCAAGCCTCCTATATCATTGAGGCCGCCGTCGGGATTGGGACAAACCGCACCTCTGAATGCTTCCCAGCTTGACACGAAGCAACTGCTGTCCTCGCTGGAGGGTTTAGGCTCTAGGGTTTGGGGTTTGGGGTTAGGGTTTAGGGCAAACCCCAAACCTTAAACCCTGATGCCCTAAAACCTAAACCCGGAGCCGAGGTTCTTCCTGTAAAGGAAACCGGGCTTCGAGGAAACGAACCCCAAGCCCCAAGCCCCAAGCCCCAAGCCCCAAGCCCCAAGCCCCAAACCCCCAACCCTAAACCCCTAAACCCCGAAATCCTGTACCCTCAGTCCCCAATGTAGGGTTTCGGGTTTAGGGTTTAGGGTTTAGGGTTTAGGGTAACACAGCACAAAGATAAAGTTTGAACGAAGACGATCTGAAGCCATGGGCCAAGGTAGCCGCCGCTGTCGGGTAAAAGTATGAGGGTTCAGGGCTTGGGGGGTCTTTAACTTCGTAGCTGAGTGAGTACGCTTTTCACTTTTTGGGATACTATAATCCCCTATAGAACTGAAAGTGTACACTATTGGGGGGGGCTTATGGATATGGCGTTCCTTTTGCGTTAGATATAGGGGACTATGATAGGCGACCCCAAAGAAGGTATGTCATTACTTGGATGTTCATGGTAGTTGTAACTGTACTTTTAACCCCCTCAGTTATAATCGGGTTGTAACTACAGTTAGACTTGGGTTAATTTGTAAGTAGTGTCTAGGGTGCTCAAAGATGAAATCACACATGGTTGACGGCCGAAGCCCAATGCCCGAAGCTCCTGAAACCTAAACCCAACCTCTGAATCTCCAAGCCTCTCCTTGTGCACCCTTAACCCTAAACCTCTCTCTCCATCTTACACCCCCACGATGAAGCTTTCTGCACCCAAAACCTCTACACGCCCCAAACCGCCCTGCTCCCCACACGCCGCATACCAAAGGCCCAATGCAAACCTAGCACGAAATTTCAGTTGTCAAGAGCTTCCAGAAAAAACCCTAAACCCCCAAACCGCCAAACCCTCAATTCTGCCTCTCTCCCCCCTCCCCCATAAACCCTAAACCCTAAACCCTAAACCCTAAACCCTAAACCCTAAACCCTAAACCCTAAACCCTAAACCCTAAACCCTAAACCCTAAAACCTAAACCCTAAACCCTAAACCCTAAACCCTAAACCCTAAACCCTAAACCCTAAACCCTAAACCCTAAACCCTAAACCCTAAACCCTAACCCTACACCCTAAACCCTAAACCCTAAACCCTAAACCCTAAACCCTAAACCCTAAACCCTAAACCCTAAACCCTAAACCCTAAACCCTAAACCCTAAACCCTAAACCCTAAACCCTAAAAACCCTAAACCCTAAACCCTAAACCCTAAACCCTAAACCCTAAACCCTAAACCCTAAACCCTAAACCCTAAACCCTAAACCCTAAACCCTAAACCCTACTCATTCCCTACCAAGAACCAGCCAGTACTCTGAGGTTCCAGGACATGAAGCTCTCCGAGGAGATCATGAAGCAGTGCGACGCTTAGGGGCGGCTTCAAGGGGCGGGGGGTTTACTTCTTAGGGTACTGAGGGGTTTAGGGTTTAGGGTTTAGGGTTTAGGGTTTAGGGTGCAGTTCTTAGGTATTTGGGGCTTCGGAGGGTTTGGGGTTTAGGGTGCAGTTCTTAGGTACTTAGGGCTTCGGGGGGTTTAGGGTTTAGGGTTTCAGGGTTTAGGGTTTAAAGTGTATGGTTTAAGTTCTTATGGATCAAGGGTTCTAGGTACGCAGGGTTTAGGGTGTTTGGGGTGTAGGGTTCAGGGGAACAAAGCACAAAGATAAAGTTTGAACGAAGACAATCCCCAAACCCCAAACCCCAACCCTAAGCCCTGACCCCTAAAGCCTAGAACCGAATTTAGGGATCCTAGTGCATGGCTTTGGGATGAACACCGAAGCCCTGAACCCCACTAAAGCCTTGCCCTGAACCCTGAAATTTAGGGTTCAGGTGTTAAGGTTTAGGGTTTAGGGTATCAGGCTTTCGGGTGTAGGGTTTAGGGTTTAGGGTCCTTAAGCCCCAAAACCCGTAGATTCCACCGGTGAGGCCCTAAACCTACGGTTGGAACCATGGGCCCTTAGTATGGTCCCTTACCCTGTTTCAAGGGGATTTGGAGGGATCCGAAGTATGGGCCCTTACTGTGTATAGTGTGTAGAAGGGTTATGCAACAGGGCACCCATATGAAGGGCCCATACTTCGGATGCCCTTCTTGGAGGTTCAGGGTACTTATGACCCAGTTCTAGCTGTATTTCTAGCCCACTGATAAGGCCCTTAAGATATAAGTGCAGCGACAGTAGGGTTCATAAGTACCATGAACCTCCAAGTACTAGAACCCTTTAACCCTTAAACCCGTAAATCCTGTAAGCTGCCCTTTCTCCGAGGTTCGTGAGGTTTTGACCCCGTAAGCCCTGAAGCCCTGAAGCCCTGAAGCCCTGAAGCCCTGAAGCCCTGAAGCCCTGAAGCCCTGAAGCCCTGAAGCCCTGAAGCCCCTGAAGCCCTACACCCTACACTCTAAACCCTAAACGCTACACCCTACCTAAACCCTAAACCCTAAACCCTATACCCTAAACCTTAAACCCTAAACCCTAAACCCTAAAGCCTAAACCCCAAACCCTAAACCCTAAACCCTACACCCTAAACCCTAAACCCTAAACCCTAAACCCTAAACCCTAAACCCTAAACCCTAAACCCTAAACCCTAAACCCTAAACCCTAAACCCTAAACCCTAAACCCTAAACCGAAACCCCAAGGGTTTGGTTTTTGAGTTTCGAGTTGTGTTCTTTGTGGTTTTCGGGTGGTGATTTTGAGGGACGTTAGGGTCAGGGTTTGAGTCCAGGGAGTGGGGTTGAGGGTTTAGGGTTTAGGGTTTAGGGTTTAGGGATTAGGGCTCGGGGATTTTGTCGGCTTTGCCCGTGCTCGGAGTTGGGGTGTTTGGGCTGGGGTTCTTGGGTTTAAACCCTGCACCTGGCGCAGCATGGTGTCACATGGACATGAGGACCCCGTGAACCCTAAACCTAACCCAAAACCCAAACCCTAAACCCTAACCCCAAAACCCAAAACCCTAAACCCAAACCCCAAAGATTAAACGTAAGCCCCTTAAACCCGTGGCTTAGCTGGTTTCAAAGGGTCGTTTAGGGCTCAAGTTGTTTTTTGGATAATATTTCAAGCTTGGTTTACGTTTGGGAGGCTTTCAGCTGTTCGCTGTTTGGGGTTGCTATGTTGTTTCCGTATCAAAGATTGCATCTTTGGGGGTTGGGCTTAGGGTTTAGGGTAAGCCCTAAAACCCTAACCCCTAGAACCCTACACCCTAAACCCTAAACCCTAGAACCCTAAACCCTGAACCCTAATAAACCCTAAGCCCTAAACCCTACACCCTAAACCCTAAACCCTAAACCCTAAAGGTTCCTTGGAAGCCCCAGGTATAAGAGCTCCAGCTCCTTCGCCAGCAGCTCCTCTCTGTCGTACGGAGCTTGGCTTCGTGGGGCACAGTTCAGGGTTTCGGGTTTAGGGTTTAGAGTAGGGTTTAGGGTTTAGGGTTTAGGGTTTAGGGTTTAGGGTTTAGGGTTCAGCATCTCAAGTTCGAGCATTTACTAGGCCAGTAGTGTGTTCAGGCAACGGAAAAAAACCCACCCGCCCAAAGAATCCCATAACATTAAGAAAATATAAGGTTTTCATCCTACCCCAAAGAGTTTTACCTACCCAAGTCAGACACGTTTTCAACTGACCAACACCCGTTGCGGGAGGAAGGGGCAGGGGGGGAAGGAAGGGGGGTGAAGGAGGGGTGGGGGGGTGGGGTGGGGGGGGTGGGGGGTGGGGGGGCAGGGTGGGGGGGGGGGGGGTGGGGGGGGGGGGGTGGGGGGGGGGTGGGGGGGGGGGGTGGGGGGGGGGGGGGGGCGGGGGGGTGGGGGGGGGGGTGGGGGGGGTGGGGGGGTGGGGGGGGTGGGGGGGGGGGGGGTGGGGGGGGTGGGGGGGGCTAAAGGACCTTGCCCACTAATTTTCGGACCTTGCCCGCTAATTTTCGGACCTTGCCCGCTAATTTTCGGACCTTGCCCGCTAATTTTCGGACCTTGCCCGCTAATTTTCGGACCTTGCCCGCTAATTTTCGGGCCTTTCCCGGGTCCGAAAATTAGCGGGCAAGGTCCGAAAATTAGCGGGCAAGGTCCGAAAATTAGTGGGCAAGGTCCGAAAATCAGTGGGCAAGGTGGTGGGTCAGCGGGCAAGGTCCGAAAATTAGTGGGCAAGGTCGTGGGGCAGCCAATGGACCTTGCCCACTGATTTTCGGACCTTGCCCGCTGATTTTCGGACCTTGCCCGCTAATTTTCGGACCTTGCCCACTAATTTTCGGACCTTGCCCGCAAAGCCATTAACATTTATATTATATATGAAAGAGTGGTTTAGGGTTTAGGGTTTCGGGTTTAGGGCTTAGGGCTTAGGGTTCAGGGGAGCCATCTGCTTAAACCCTGCCTACGCAACCCTAAACCCCTATCCCAAACACCCTAGAAAATCCCTAACGCCTAGGCCCTAAGCCCTAAACCCGAAACCCAAATCCCTAAAGTCTCAACCCTAAGCCCTAAACCCCAAACTGCGTCACCTTAAGCCCTAAATTTAACCGCTAAAACCCTTCAGCCCTAAACTCTAACCTACTTCACCTAAACCACTCTTTCATATATAATATAAATGTTAATGGCTTTGCGGGCAAGGTCCGAAAATCAGTGGGCAAGGTCCGAAAATTAGCGGGCAAGGTCCGAAAATTAGCGGGCAAGGTCCGAAAATCAGCGGGCAAGGTCCGAAATCAGTGGGCAAGCTCCATTGGCTGCCCCACGACCTTGCCCACTAATTTTCGGACCTTGCCCGCTGACCCACCACCTTGCCCACTGATTTTCGGACCTTGCCCACTAATTTTCGAACCTTGCCCGCTAATTTCGGAGCTTGCCCGCTAATTTTCGGACCCGGGGAAGGCCCGAGAATTAGCGGGCAAGGTCCGAAAATTAGCGGGCAAGGTCCGAAAATTAGTGGGCAAGGTCCGAAAATTAGCGGGCAAGGTCCGAAAATCAGTGGGCAAGGTCCGAAAATTAGCGGGCAAGGTCCGAAAATTAGCGGGCAAGGTTCGAAAATTAGTGGGCAAGGTCCTTGCCCCCCCCCCCCCCCCCCACCCCCCACACCCACCCCCCCCCCCCCCCCCACCCCCCCCACCCGCCCCACCCGCCCCCCCACCCCTCCTTCACCCTCCTTCCTTCCCCCCCTGCCCCTCCAGCCCCCTTCCTCCCGCAACGGGTGTCGGTCAGTTGAAAACGTGTCTGACTTGGGTAGGTAAAACTCTTTGGGGTAGGATGAAAACCTTATATTTTCTTAATGTTATGGGATTCTTTGGGCGGGTGGGTTTTTTCCGTTGCCTGAACACACTACTGGCCTAGCAAAGGCTCGAACTTGAGATGCTGAACCCTAAACCCTAAACCCCGAACCCCTAACCCCTAACTGCTAACCCCTAACCCCTAACCTTTAACCTTTAACCCTAAGCCCTAACCCCTAACCCCTGACCCCTGACCCCTAACCCCCTAACCCCTAACCCCTAACCCTAACCCCTAACCCCTAACCCCAAACCCAAACCCCTAACCCCCAACCCCAAACCCCAAACCCCAAACCCCAAACCCCAAACCCTAAACCCCAAACCCCAAACCCCAAACCCCAAACCCCTAAACCCTAAACCCTAAACCCTAAACCCCCAAACAAGAAATCCGCGTGCATCGGCCGTCTGAGGCGGGCAGCCCGGCCGGCTGGAAGCGCGGGGCCGAGATGGGTTGGTCTGGGGTTGGGGGTTTAGGGTTTAGGGTTTAGGGTTTAGGGTTTAGGGTTTAGGGTTTAGGGTTTAGGGTTTAGGGTTTAGGGTTTGGAGTTTAGGGTTGAAGATGTCGGGTTGTGGGTTTAGGATTGGGGTTGAGGGTTGGGGGTGTAGTACTTAGTCTTTGGTTGGGTGCAGGGTTAAGTTAGCTTTCGGGTTGTTTTGGCACTTGTAAGGTCTAGAGCTTAGTAGGGTTTTCGGGTTTTAGTGAGTTTTGGGTGTGGTAAGTTTAGGGTTAGGGTTTTGGTCTTCGTAGGGTTTACCCTAAACCTAAGCCCTGAACCGGCTGGTGCACAGCCCCGTGGACGCCACGTTAGTCGTATCGCGGCCCGGATACGCGCATTATCAGCGGATGATTCAGCGAGCGTGTGTGCGTTGAAGCTGATGCTGCTGCCCAAGCAAGATGTCACACCGGCAAAGAGGAACAGGACGACGAGGCACATCTGACCACCGCGAGCGCTGATGCCCGAGAGCGGTTCAACACCTGGTGACGCCCGACTGCATTTCGAGCATGGTAGTGACGGAAACCCTAAACCCTCAACCCTCAGCCCTAAACCCTAAACCCTAAACCCTAAACCCTCAACCCTCAACCCTAAACCCTAAACCCTAAACCCGAAACCCTAAGCCCTAAACCCTAAGCCCTTGCGTGTGTAGGCGTAGAGTCCACCGGCTTTTGGGCTTTTGCTGGCCTTCGGTTCATGCTCTTAGAGGGCTTAGGGTTTGGGATTTGGGGGGTTTTAGGGTTTAGCTTTTGTTTTGGGGTTTCGGGTTTGAGCTTCGAGTGTGGGTGCGGCTTTAGAGTTTAGGGCTTTGGGTTTCGGTTTAGGGGTTTAGGGTTTGAGTCTGGGTCTCGGCGGGGGAGGTCTCTTGATGTTCCAGCCTCTAGGGGACCTACCAAACTTCGCTACCACAACCCCTGAAACCCCCTAAGCCTGCCCTAAAGCCCAAAAAGCCCAAACTCCAAACACCCTAAGAACCCCAAATCTCACAAACCCGAACACCCGAAAAACCCCAGAAACAACCTACACCCTAAACCCTAAACCCTAAACCTTAAACCCTAAACCCTAAACCCTAAACCCTAAACCCTAAACCCTAAGCCCTAAACCCTAAACCCCAAACCCTAAACCCTAAACCCTAGCATCGAAGCCACCGGGGCTTCCCAGGCTCCTCTGCCATGTCCTCTGCCTCCTCAGCAATCGACCTGAAGGCTCTCCCTTCTCAGGGGTTTGGGGTTTGGGGTTTGGGGTTTAGGGTTTGGGGTTTAGGGTTTGGGGTTTGGGGTTTAGGGTTTAGGGTCTGGGGTTTAGGGTTGGGGTTTAGGGTTTAGGGTTTGGGCTCGGGGTCTAGGGCTTGGCATTCGGGGTGTAAAGTTCGATTAGGGTTTAGGGTTCAGGGTTCGGGGTTCGGGGTTTGGGGTTAAGGGTTTAGAGTTTAGGGTTTGGGGTTTAGGATGTAGGGTTTGCGGTTTAGGGTTTAGGGTCCGAAATTCACACGAGTTCTTTTTTTGGGGGGTGGGGGTTGGTTGGGGGTTAGGGTTTATGGGTTTAGGTGTGCTAGAGCCCCCCCCCCCTCCACCCCCACACGTGTTTCTTTTGGTGAATGTTTGCTTTTGAGGTGTTTTAGTTATGCTTAACATTTTTCGGGCTTTCAGAGGGTTGTTTGAGGCTTTACGGTCTTGGGGTGGTGGGGTTTAGGGGCTTTGGGGCTTAGGTTTCTGTGGGTTTAGGGGTTTTGGGTTTGGCGTTTAGGGTTTTAGGATTTGGGGGTTTTTGCGGGGTCCGGTGTTTTGGGCTGAAAGGGGCTTTAGGGTTTAGGGGTTTTGGGCTTCCTGGGATGACTTTGGATTTCATTATGAAGTACCATGGGCCTTAAACCCTAAATCCTGAGAGTTGTGGCCGAGCTTAGGTCTAAGGGTAGTTTATGTGGCCCTTAATCTTGGTTTAGGGTTTAGGGTTTCGGGTTTAGGGGTAGGTAGATGGGCCGAAAATATGGTCCCATACCTCTTTCAAAGGGTTCTGATATGGGCCCTTGGGTTGTATAACGGGGTGTATAAGGGGTCGCGTTTTCAGGGCCGGGCCATGTTCTGCCCTTAGATTAGGGTTTTGTGAGTCCAGGATTTAGGGTTCAGGGCTTTGGGGTACGCAGTTCTAGTGGTTTACCCCAAAACCCTCGTGTTCGGACACCCCGATTCCTTATGTTGGAAGTTGCTCGACTTCCTGTTAAGCATTCCCCCTTAAAACGGGCTCTTCTCCCACTTTACCGGACCTTAATCTGAACCGCAATCCCTGCACCCTAAACCCTTAACCCTAAACCCTAAACCCCAAACCCTAAACCCCAAACCCTAAACCCTAAACCCCCCACACTTTGAAGAGTCCCCCCGTCCCGCACCCGGCAGGTGTCGGTGTTGACCAGCGGCTTCTGGCCAGGCCCAGTAGCTTAGCGTTGGGCTTTCCACGCCGAGATGCAGGGTTTAGGGTTTAGGGTTTAGGGTTTAGGGTTTAAGGTTTAGGGTTTAAGGTTTAGGGTTTAGGGTTTAGGTTTAGGGTGTAGGGTTTGGGGTTTAGGGCTACTTGGAGGTTCATGGTACTTATGAACCAATCATCACTGTACTTATAACCCACTTATAAGCCTCTTAAGTGCTAATAATAAGGGTTATAAGTACAGTTATAAGTACAGCTAAAAGTGGTTAGTAAGTGCAATGAACCTCCAAGTAGGGTTTTAGGAAAGCCCTTGCCGAACAATCACGCATCTCGAAGGAACGCATGAAGAGGTGCGATGCAATTTTTGTTTGCGTGTGGACTGTTGCCAACTCTAGAGACTCTACACCTAGGGTTTAGGGTTTAGGGTTTAGGGTCAGCAATTGCTTCTTAACTCGTAGGTCTCGAGCCTTCACTAAGTGCATCCCGGCCTGAACTTTTCTTGAGCTTCGAGTTTCGCAAGCATGTGCCCAAACCCCAAACCCTAAACCCCCCAACCGTAAACCCCAAACCCCAAACCCCCCAAACACCAAACCCTAAACCCCAAACCCTAAACCCCAAACCCCAGACCCTAAACCCCAAACCCTAAACCCCAAACCCCTAAACCGTAAATCCTAAACCGTAAACTGTAAACCCTAAACCCTAAACCCTAAACCCTAAACCCTAAACCCTAAACCCTAAACCCTAAACCCTAAACCCTAAACCCTAAACCCTAAACCCTAAACCCTAAACCCTAAACCCTAAACCCTAAGGCATCCTCTTAAACGCCCCGGAGGACCCCCAGGGCAGCCCTGCGAGCTTCCGCAGGAGGTGCAGGCGCCCCTGGAGGGGTTTAGGGTTTCGGGCTTAGGGTTTAGGGCTAGGGTTTAGGGTTTAGGGTTTAGGGTTTAGGGTTTGGGGTCTAGGGTTTGGGGGTTAGGGTTTAGGGTTTAGGGTTCGGGCTCCCGGTTTATGGTTTCGGGTTTAGGGTTTTGGGTTTACAGGGGTTTATAGGGGTTTATGGGGGCTTGTGCATGGTTGTATAGGGTTTATAGGGGTTACAGGGTTTACATGCATCCGTGCTCAGCCTTCTCAAAGGCCCCCTAAACCTGAAGACTTAAACCCGCGAGGTGGAGCCAGGAAAGCCTAAACCCGAAACCCACCATGAACCGGGGGGCGCGGCTTGTACCATCTATAAGGGGGTTTCTAAAAATAGGGGTACCCTTTTTTGGGGGGTCCCTTACGCGGATTCTATACTACTATACCATTTGGGGTATGAAAGGGGTACCCCGGTTTTACTGCCCATAGCTTCTAGAGTCCCTAAACCCTAAACCCTAAACCCTAAACCCTAAACCCTAAACCCCAAACCCTAAGCCCTAAACCCTAAACCCTAAACCCTAAACCCCAAACCCTAAACCCTAAACCCTATAACCTATGACCGCCTAAGCCCGGAAGGAGTGCTGTAGCCGATTCGAGACCTTCTACCTGGCGAAGCACACCGGCCGGGGCGGCCCAGGGGGCGCACCCCAGAAGTAGGTTTAGGGGTTGGGGTTGAGGGTTTATGGGTTTGGGGTTTGGGGTTTAGGGTTTGGGGTTCAGGGGTTTAGAGGTTTAGGGGTTTAAGGGTTTAGGGGTTTAGGGGTTTAGGGGTTTAGGGGTTTAGGGGTTTAGGGGTTTAGGGGTTTAGGGGTTTAGGATTCGAAGGTTCGGGGCGCAGGCGTGCCCAGGCTTTGGGGGTTTAGGTTTTGAGGTTCCGGACTTGGATTTCCCGGTTCAGGTCTCAGTGTAGTTGCGGGTTTACGGGATTCGCGGGTCTGGGGCCGAGGGTTCCGCAGTTTGCCTTTTCAGGGGCGGTGGCAGGGGGGGGGGGTGGCTTGCCACAGCCCCTCAAACCTTAGTGCCCAAAACCCTTACACCCCCTCCCCCCATGAACTCCAAACAAAAGACCTGGAAGGCTCTGAAAACCACATAACTCTTCAACTCCTGCAAAGCTCCGCATAACCCCAAAAGCTCTCAAAAAGAGAAGCCCTGAACAACCCCTTCGAAACCCTGGACCCTTTAGAATCCCCCAAACCCAAAACCCCAAACCCCAAACCCCAAACCCCAAACCCCAAACCCCAAACCCCAAACCCCAAACCCCAAACCCCAAACCCCAAACCCTAAACCCTAAACCCTAAACCCCAAACTCAAACCCTAAACCTTAAACCCTAAACCCTATGCAGCCTGAGAACGATGAGGCCGCAGACTGTCCTGGCAGCCGAATCATGGCTGGGCCGACCTGAAGGTCCTAAACGGGGCTTTCTTTAAGGGCTTATATAGGGTTTAGGGTTTGTATTATAGGGCAGCGTGTAGGGTTTAGGGTTTAGGGTTTAAGGCTTCGGTTTAGGGTTTAGGGCTTCGGGTTCAGGCTCTAGGGTTTAGATTATAGGGCTTAGTGTTTTAAAGGATTTAGGGTTGGGGTTTTTGTATTTAGGGACTGCAGGCTTAGGCTTTAGGATTTAGGAATGTCAGGCTTAGGACTTTAGGACTTTAGGATTTTAGGATGCAGGGATTTAGGGATTATGGTTTACGGCTTGGGCTGGGTTTGGGGCTGAGGGTTCAGGGTTTAGGGTTTAGGGTTTAGGGTTTAGGGCACTTTCAGGGGCGACTGTGCTGGAAAAGGCGACGATGTGCGCCGATTTGACTGGCTCCTTTGCCACGGCGGTCGATGTGTACCGGGAAAGTTGGCGCAGAGTTCAACGCATCGAAGGTCCCACCTCGAAGAGGGCCTCAACCCTAAACCCTAAACCCTAAACCCTAAACCCTAAACCCTAAACCCTAAACCCTAAACCCTAAACCCTAAACCCTAAACCCTAAACCTAAACCCTAAACCCTAAACCCTACACCCTAAACCCCAAACCCTTAACCCGGCAGAGGGGTGCCTTTGTCACCAGAATCAGTGGTTACATCTATGGCTCGGCCCGGCTTGGAGCAGTTTAAGGGTTTAGCGTTTAGGATGTAGGATGTAGGGTTTAGGGTTTAGGGTTTAGGGTTTAAGGTACAATTTGAGGAAGCCCTTCTGGCATTGACCCTCGCTCCTCTGTGTGAAGGAGACCACTACCCTCCATGCTCGCCTCGAAATCAGGGGTCTGCCGTGCGCGCGTGGCACGTTGCGGGTTCAGGGAATCCTGTTTGGGGTTCAGGGTTTAGGGGTTTTAGGGGAGTTTTAGGGGTTTTCGGGGCTTTAGGGGTTGTAGGGTTTTTTCCAGGTTTTAGGGGGCGGTGCAGGGCTTAGGGTCGCGAAGCCCGAACCCGCAAGACCAAATGCCTCATTGGGCCTGAAGGCTTCAATCCGAAGCCCTAAGCCCCAAACGATATGAAAAGAGGCCTGGGATCACAACCGATGCGCTAAGGAAGGGCAGGCTGCGTGGAACAAAATCCGCAGCCGTGACGCTCAACCCTAAGCCCCAAAGCCCTAAAGCCCTAAAGCTTAAAGACCCTTAAGCTTGAAGACCCTTAAGCCCTGAAAGCCTAAAACCTACACCCCTAAGCTGCGAAACCCAACAGCCCTAAAATCCCTAAAGCCCTTCCACCCTACTTCGAGGTTCATGGTACTTATTAACCAACTATAACTGTACTTATAACTGTACCATGAACCTCCAAGTAGCCCTCAACCCTCAACCCTCAACCCTCAACCCTCAACCCTCAACCCTCAACCCTCAACCCTCAACCCTCAACCCTCAACCCTTAACCCTCAACCCTCAACCCTCAACCCTCAACCCTCAACCCTTAACCCTCAACCCTCAACCCTCAACCCTCAACCCTCAACCCTTAACCCTCAACCCTCAACCCTTAACCCTTAACCCTTAACCCTAAACCCTAAACCCTAAGCTACGCCTCGGTCTGCCAGGCTCACATGCCGAAGTCCAAGCACGAGATAAACGTGGCTGCCCGAGAATGACCCTCCGGGGTTCAACTCCGTAGAACCCGAAGAGCCCCCCCTAAACCCTAAATCCGAAGAACCTAAACCCTAAACCCTAAACCCTAAACCCTAAAACCTAAACCCTAAACCCTAAACCCTAAACCCTAAACCCTAAACCCTAAACCCTAAACCCTAAACCCTAAACCCTAAGAACCTAAACCCTAAAGCCCAAAGCCCCTAAACCCTAAATCCTAAACCCTAAAACCTAAACCCGAAACCCAAAACCCTCAACCCTAAACCCTAAGCCCTGAACCCTAAATCCTAAACCCTAGACCCTAAACCCTAATCCCTAAACCCTCAACCCTCAACCCTCAAGCCAATACGGGACTCGAAGCTCTTCACCTGAGAGCCTTGCTAGTACGGCCTAACTTCCCCCAGCCCCACCACCCTGCCTTCGGTATTTCGGGTTTAGGGTTTAGGGTTAGGGTTTGGGTTTAGGGTTTATCGATTAGGGTTTAGGGTTTCGGGTTTGGGGTTTAGGGTTTAGGGTTTGGGTTCAGGGCTTTAGGGTCTTGACTCTAAGAACCCAAACTGCGAAGCTAGGTAAACCCCCTCCACCCCGAATTTTGAACCGCCACCTGTAGCACGGACGAATGCCAGCGCTTTGGAGAATCGCTGGCGGCTTTCCTGACCAAGCTGTTTCCAGAGCACTTGGCGGGATGCGCAGCTGCGGCTGGCGTGCCGGACGCTCGCGTGCAGGACGTGTTCTACGACGGCCGGCGCTGGGAGACGCAGAGAATCGCATGGAAGTGCTGGCGTGTTGTTGCTGGTGCCAAACGTCACAGACTTGTCAGCAGTCCATCCATCCCTCTAAACCTTTTACACCTATGACCCTAAAACCGTAAATCTTACACACTAAACACAAAGCCCTTAAACCCTAAGACCCCCAAGCCTCGACCTGAAGCCCCAAGAAGTGTCAGCCCTCCAAGCGGCACGAGAGCGAAACATCAAGGGACTAAAGGAGGGACCCTTAAAAGGGACTTAGGGGTTACTTCGGGGTCATTTGGGGGCTACTTAGGTATATAGGGACTATATAAGGTATGTAATTATATGGGGGTTATATAGGAGAAGAAGATTCAGGGTCCCTTCTAGGGGACCCTAAACCCTAAACCCTAAACCCTAAACCCTAAACCCTGAACCCTAAACCCTAAACCCTAAACCCTAAACCCTAAACCCTAAACCCTATCCCCTAAACCCTGAACCCTCAACCCTTTAAAAGCAGGTTTCCACCTACCAGATGTGCATCCTCATGCTCTTCAACCAGCACTCCGCCCTGAGCTACCAGGACTTCAGGGTTTAGGAGCTTTGGGAGCTTGAGGACCCCTAAGCCCTAAACCCTAAACCCTAGACCCTGAACCCTAGCCTAAACCCTAAACCCTAAACCCTAAACCCTAAACCCTAAACCCTAAACCCTAAACCCTAAACCCTAAACCCTAAACCCTAAACCCTAAACCCTAAACCCTAAACCCTAAACCCTAAACCCTAAACCCTAAACCCTAAACCCTAAACCCTAAACCCTAAACCCTAAACCCTAAACCCTAAACCCTAAACCCTAAACCCTAAACCGTTTGGGAAGTTCGGGAGGTTCAGGACGTTCGGGAAGTTCAGGGAGTGTGGGGCTTAGGAGGCTTAGGAAGCTTGGGAGGTTTAGGGAGTTCAGGACATGTAGGAAGTGTAGGACACCTAGGAAGTGTAGGAAGTTAAGGGCTTTAGGAAGCCTAGGAAGGGTTTAGGGTTTAGGGTTTAGGGTTTAGGGTTTAGGGTTTAGGGTTTAGGGTTTAGGGTTTAGGGTTTAGGGTTTAGGGTTTTAGGTTTAAGGGTTCAGGGTTTCCGGGCCTGAAACCGCATGCCACCGTGCTCAGAAATCCCATCTCAGCCCTCTGAGATGACAGTGCCTCTGCCGGAGCGTAGCTCGTTTCTAGAAGGGCGGTCTATGGCAGGAAGTTTCCCTTACGAGGGGCTTCTGTTAAGTTCACAAGGGCCCTCTGCTGGTTGGTTAATGGCTTATGCACACAATGGGGTTTAGGGTTGAGGGTTTAGGGCTTAGGGTTTCGGGTTTAGGGTTTAGGTAAACCAGCAACCCACAAAATGTGCGGCTGTTGTACAACAGGGACTCCCCACCACAACAAGCTTGTCAGGACATCCAGATGCGAACAAACATTCCGCCGCTTGGATTCTCTTAGACCGAGGTTTCCGGGTTCAGGATTTAGGGTTTGGGGTTTTGGGGCTTAGGGCTTAGGGTGAACCGTGAATTTAGGAGAAGTGGATACATGGCAAGTCACCTAATTCCTTCATTCATTCCCTACCAACCCATTCCCCCCAACCCCAAGCCCTAAACCCCTCAATCCCTAAAGCCCCGAACCCCAAACCCAAATGGCCCTAAAACCCTAAACGCCCTTAAGCCCCTAAACCTCCTGAACGCCCGAAACCCAAAGCCCCTAAACCCCCTCTGAAGAGGTCCAAAAAGACCCTAAAGCCAAACCCCATAAATCCCGTAAGTCCGCTAAACCCTGAAACCCCTAAACCCACAAACCCCCTCCGAAGCTTTAAGCCCCGAAGCCCGAAGCCCTAAGCCTTAAACCCTCAGCCCTAAGCCCTAAGCCCTATGCCCTACACCCTAAGCCCCCCAACCCCCCCCCCCCTCCCCCCCAAAAGCCGCGAATGCAGCTTGGCAAGCCAAGGCTCGAAGAGCTGAAGCGCCAGTTCATGAGCCTCTACGTGAACCCCAAGGCAGGGGTTTAGGGTTTAGGGTTTATGGTTTAGGGGTTGGGGTTTAGGAAACAGGGTTCTGCACTACTCCACAAAAATCCAACTCAACCGGAAACCCTAACCCTACATGAACCCTGAACCCTAAACCGACCCTAAACCCTAAAACCCTACACCCTAAAATGCTAAAACCCTAAACCCTAAAACCCCAAAACCCTAAACCCTAACCCCCAAACCCCTAAACCAACCCCTAAACCCCTAAACCCCTAAACCCCTAAAACCCTAAACCCTAAACCCCTAAACCCCTAAACCCCTAAACCCCTAAACCCCTAAACCCCTAAACCCCTAAACCCTAAACCCCTAAAACCCCTAAACCCCTAACCCTAAACCCCTAAACCCTAAAAACCCCTAAAAACCCTAAAAACCCTAAACCCCCTAAACCCCTAAAAAAACCCAACCCTAAACAAACCCAAAAACCCCAAAACCCCAAAACCCCAAAACCCCAAACCCAAAAACCCTAAACCCCTAAACCCCTAAACCCCTAAACCCTTAAACCCTAAACCCCTAAACCCCTAAACCCCTAAACCCCTAGACCCCTAAACCCCTAAACCCCTAAACCCCTAAACCCCGAAACCCCGAAACCCCTAAACCCCTAAACCCCTAAACCCCTAAACCCCTAAACCCCAAACCCTAAACCCTAAAACCTAGCCCTAAACCCTAAACGACAACGCCGGCGCGTCGCGCACCGCTGCGCAGCTATCACAGCGAGCTGAAGTCACGATGATTGGGGCTGCCTCTACTGGAGTCAGCGCTTAGGGTTTAGGGTTTCGGGTTTGGGGTTTGGGGTTTGGGATTTGGGATTTGGGGTTTGGGGTTTGGGGTTTGGGGCTGGGGTTTGGGGTTTTCCCCTCGTCCGAGGGTGTTCAAGCACTGTTTCGCGGGTAATTCTGTTGGAGCATGCGTCTTCGTGAATTCCTCAGAAGACCCCGTCGCATGCAGTGTGGCAGCTGTTTGCCGTGCCAGCTAAACCTCCAAACCCTAACTTGTTTAATCCCAAATGCCCACAACTCCTAAGCCTCCGTTCTCTATGACTCTATGACCGAAACCTAAACCCCTGAACGCCAACCCCCAAAACCCTAAACCCCTAAACCCCTGAACCCTAAACCCTAAACCCTAAACCCCTAACCCCTAACCCCTAAGCCCCTAAACCCTAAGCCCTAAACCCCACATCTGCGGAGGCTAAGATCTTGGTGAGACTGGGGCCCGAGAAGGAGAAGAAGGAGCCAGAGGACTCCGACCAGCTCGGAGCCCCCAGAGAGGGTTTAGGGTTTAGGGTTTAGGGTTTAAGAGTTTAGGGTTTAGGGTTTAGGGGTTCAGGGTTTAGGGTTTAGGGTTTAGGGTTTAGGGTTTAGGGTTTAGGGGTTCAGGGTTTAGGGTCCAGGGGTTCAGCGAGCGTTTAGAGTTCCGGGTTGTTGAGGTTTTGAGGTTTAGGGGTTGGGGCTTACGGTTGGGAGGGGGAGGGAGCGTTGTGAAGGGGCGCAGAGCCCCAAACCCTCAGTCCCAATCCCGCGCAGCTGTAGCTACATAGGACACCAAGACCCTACTAAAAGCCTGAACCCGAAAATCTGAATAACGGTCATTTGGCGATTTGGTGGTTTAGGGTTTAGAGTTTAGGGTTTAGTTTCTCGGGCAACGCCCCCTGAGGATCCTAAGACCTTTTTTTCGATCGCCCTCCAGGTTCGCAGTGAACTCCCAGTTCGAGAGCAAGTTGTTACGAATCAAGGCGCGCTGGAGTTTAGGGTTTAGGGTTTAGAGTTCACCTTGACGCTCTAAATACTAAAGGCCTAAACCCTTTAAACCCTAAACGCCTAAAACCAAAACCCTAGATCTAAACCCTAGAACGTAAAACCTGCCGAAACCCTCAACCCTCAACCCTCAACCCTCAACCCTCAACCCTCAACCCTCAACCCTCAACCCTCAGCCCTCAACCCTCAACCCTCAACCCTCAACCCTCAACCGTCAACCCTAGACCCTAGACCCTAGACCCTAGACCCTAGACCCTAGACCCTAGACCCTACACCCTACACCCTACACCCTACACCCTAAACCTTGTCAATCCCTAAGCCCCAAACCCCAAACCCTAAACCCTGAGGGTTTAGGGTTTCGGGTCAACCCTGAGCTCTGAAACCGGTTTGTTGTTGGTTTTCTCTTGGCTTTCGGATTCCTGTGTGAGGTAGAGAGAGCTCTTGGGGCGCGGAAAGGGCCCCCTACCCTTTTCCCGCGTCTTGTCAGTCCACGGACCCAAAGGTCTAGGGTCGAGAGTTTATGGCTTCAGGGTTAGGGTTTAGGTTTTTAAGGTATGCGCCTTGCTTGTCCTATGCACGTGTCTAACTAGGGTTTCGCTTGTGTCAGATTTCCTTGAGGCACGCACCCCCCCCCCCCCCTGTTTCCTACACCGTGAGCCAAGCCGTCAACCGTAAACCCTAACCCGAATTAGCTCCTAAACCCGGGTGGTGGGGCCTTCTCGAAGCCTAAACGCTATAGGCCTTCAACAAACAGGGCGTTAGTCATATACCCGAGCACAGGGCCCAGATTTAGGGACCATGCAACTACCTGAAGAGAACCAGGTGCTGCTTGTGCAGCTCAAGTCCAATTCTTCGGACGGCTCGGCCCCACGTGCAGAGGCAAGGGCCTCGGACTTGCTTGGGGTTTGGGGTTTGGGGTTTAGGGTTTAGGGTTTAGGGTTTAGGGTTTAGGGTTTAGGGTTTAGGGTTTAGGGTTTAGGGTTTAGGGTTTAGGGTTGAGGGCGCTTGGGCCGTGCGGGGCTCCCGGGCTTGGGGTTTCAGGATTTAGGGTTTGGAGTTTGGGGGGTTTAGCCAAGCGCGAGCTTTGCAGCTGAATGTCTCAAAAAAAACTTAAAGACTTGAGCATTTTAACTTCAAGATCACAGCATCTCAGTTGCTCACTCATGATTCGGCTCGACTGGACCCTGTGTGGCAGGACATTCTTGCTGCGGGCCCACCGTGCCAGCCATACGGTACTTTGAATGTCTGATGCTGGAAAGACGGATGTGGTCCTCCGAGAATTCCCGGCCATTCTTGGAAGTAGCAAGACATATCCGTGCACGCCGCGGGCTGTTAGCTTGGAAGAGGTGCCTGGGTGGCAACAGAGAAGCCGAGTCTACGTGTAGGGTTTAGGGTTTAGGGTATAGGGTTTAGGGTTTAGGGTTTGGGGTTTAGGGTTTTGTTGCCATGTAACTGCAGTGTGCGCCCAGACCCGTTTCAGGGTTTGGTTCGGGTTTGGGGGTTCGGGTTTAGAG
Source organism: Symbiodinium natans (assembly GCA_905221605.1). Classification (NCBI taxonomy): domain Eukaryota; class Dinophyceae; order Suessiales; family Symbiodiniaceae; genus Symbiodinium; species Symbiodinium natans. The sequence continues at coordinate 383,426 of CAJNDS010002066.1, read as the reverse complement.
AAAGGCACCCCTCCCTCCCCAGCTCCCCTCCTCAACCTAGCTCATTCCCTTCTTGTCGGAAGTCAGGTGTCCTTTTTCCCAAAACCCAAAACCCAAAACCCTAAACCCGAAGCCCTAAGCCCTAAACCCTAAACCCTAAACCCTGAACCCTAGACCCTGAACCCTAATTTCTAAACTCTAAACCCAACATACCGGGGAAAAGCTTAGGCCGGAACCCAAGCATTCGTTGGGCCTTAGAGAGCTCTTGGGTTTCGGTTTGGGAGTCTCGGCGCAGGGTTTAGGGCTTAGTGCGTTTGCGGTTGAGGGCTTGCCGGGTTGAGGGGGTTTAGGGTTTAGGGTTCAGGGTCTTTGGGTAGTTACATGGTCCCTTAGTATGGCTCCTTACCTCCTTGAAGGGGTTCTGAAGCATGGGCCTTTGGGTTTTATAGCGGGTCTAGGGGATGAGGGCTTCAGAGTTGTTGGTTAGGGGCGTTAGGGGTGTTAGCGTGTTAGGGGCGCTAAGGGTGTTAGGGGTTTAGGAGGTGTTAGGGGTTCAGGGGGTTGATGTCCCAAGGGCTTTGGGGCTCAAAGGTTCAGAGGCGTCAAGGGCTGCGGAGTACGCTTGTGTACGCGGGCCATGGTGTGGAGTGGGAGGACAGGATGAGGGTTCAGGGGATAGGGTTTAGGGTTTAGGGTTTAGGGTCCCAAGCCTCTAAACCCTAAATCCCAAGACCCCTAACCCTACACCCTCAACCCTGCACCCCTAAACTCCTCAACCCCAAAGCCCAAAACCCTAAACCCTCTAATCCCCTAAACCCCGAACCTCTGTGCCCCTGAGCCCCTAAACCCTGAACCCTAAACCTTCAACCCTCAACCCTGAACCCTGAACCCTAAACCCTAAACCCTAAGCCCTAAACCCTAAACCCTAAACCCTAAACCCTAAACCCCTCTCATTCAGGGGGAAGGAAGCGCCCCTGCAGCTGGCAGCGACGTTCCCGCGACCGTCGAAGAGGCCGCCTGTAGGAGTTAAATCAGTAGAGGCGGCAAGCCCAAGGGTTTAGGGTTTAGGGTTTAGGGTGTAGGGTTGAGGTTTGAGGGTTTAGGGTTTAGGGTTGAGGGTTTAGGGTTTAGGGTTTCGGGTTTAGAGGTATGGGTTTTGCATTCAGGGCTTAGGGTTCTTAAGCCCCAAAAGAAGCCCCAACGCGCCCCGGAGCTTGAGACTGTTTGGTGACTGGTTGGGACTTGGTGGCTTAGGGGTCGGGTTCGTGGCGTTCGTTAACTTTAGTGCTGAAGGAGATTGCATGGTCCCAATTTGGGGATAAGGATTTAGGGCTTAGGGCTTAGGGTTTAGGGTTTAGGGTTTAGGGTTCACGAATTATTGGGAGCCTTGTGTTAATTTCGAGGGTCAAGGATAGAAGCAACGAATCAACCTGTGGAAGCACTGGCTCTAGGGCCTAAACAGTAAACCTTAAAACCCCAAAGCTCCTGAACCCTCAACCTCTGACCCTAAAACCGCAACCCTAAAGCCTGTAAAGCCTTTAAAGCCTGTAAAGCCTGTAAAGCCTGTAAAGCCTGTAAAGCCTGTAAAGCCTGTAAAGCCTGTAAAGCCTGTAAAGCCTGTAAAGCCTGTAAAGCCTGTAAAGCCTGTAAAGCCTGTAAAGCCTGTAAAGCCTGTAAAGCCTGTAAAGCCTGTAAAGCCTGCAAAGCCTGTAAAGCCTGTAAAGCCTGTAAAGCCTGTAAAGCCTGTAAAGCCTGTAAAGCCTGTAAAGCCTGTAAAGCCTGTAAAGCCTGTAAAGCCTGTAAAGCCTGTAAAGCCTGTAAAGCCTGTAAAGCCTGTAAAGCCTGTAAAGCCTGTAAAGCCTAAAGCCTCAAGCCTAAAGCCTAAACCCTAAAGCCTAAAGCCTAAAGCCTAAACCCTAAACCCTAAACCCAATCCTCATGCGGGCCATTGGGCAGCAGGACCGGAAGCACTTGGTGGAGGCGCCCCTGACAATCAGTGCAATGAGGTTTAGGGTTGAGGGTTTAGGGTTCAGGGTTTAGGGTTTGGGATCGTAGTTTGGGGTTTAGGGTTTAGGGTTTCAGGTTTCACCCTTGACCCTAGACCCTGGGGTTGGGGTTTGGGGGTTTGGGGGTTTAGGGGGTTCAGGGGGTTCAGGGGGTTTAGGAGGCTTTGGGGGTTTAGGGTGTAGGCTTGAGGGCCTAAGCCCCAAAATCTTAAAACCCATCGACTGTGCACCTTTTACACCCAATTGGCCCTAAGCCCCTAAAACAGCGACTTTGGGCTTTACAGGATATGAGCGAGGGTCCGTATATACGTAATAGTACGGCACCCTTACAATGAGGACCTCAGAAAGGGGCTCTAATTTTAAGAACAAACCACATGACTTCGGTTTGATAAATCGCCACCCACTGGCGTAGTTCTGTCAGCCAGTTCTTGAACGCATCGGCGCGCGTCGCAACAGTGTGTTTATGAGCATGCCTCCCCAGTATTCGATTGGGGGTTGTCGGGTTCCTGGCTTGGGGGGTTGAGGGGCTTACAAGGTAGACATAGGGTGTAGGCTCGGTTGAGGGTGGAGGGTTTAGCATCAAAGGCAAACCTTCGGGGATTTTTTCGTGGATCGCCAAAATTTAGCCCCCTGTCCGATCTCGTACTGTAAATGGTAATGGCTGACGAAATGCTGCCACAAAGGAGATCCAGGTGAGCCTAATGCCTCAGAGAAGAAGACGAGCAGAGCAGCGCAACCAGGGACAAGAACGAGACAATCTACAGCATCAACCTGAACCTCACAATGAGACCGTGGTGACCTAAACCCTAAACCCTAAACCCTAAACCCTGAACCCTAAACCCTAAACCCTAAACCCTAAACCCTAAACCCTAAACCCTAAACCCTAAACCCTAAACCCTAAACCCTAAACCCTAAACCCTTAGCCCTAAACCCTAAACCCTAAACTCTAAACCCTAAACCCTAAACCCTAAACCGTAAACCCTAAACCGCAACGAGTTGCCGGAAGAAGGCCACTGCGAAGGACATCAGGGATGCCTTCGCAGTCCGTACGGAAAGCATCAGCAAGAGCAAGGTCAAGACGATGCGGTTTAGGGTTTAGGGTTTAGGGTTTAGGGTTCAGGGTTTAGGGTTTAGGGTTCAGAGTCAGGGTTTTCATCGGCATCTGCCGGCTTCAGGGTCTAGGATCTACATATTGGGTTCAGAGGTTCAGTTGGTACTTATAGCCCAGTTTTAGCTGTGCATCCCTAAACCCTAAACCCTAAACCTAAACTTTTAAACCCAAAACCCAAAACCCTAAACCCTAAACAACCCTCAACCCTAAACCCTAAATCTGGCTTTCGTTGGCTTCTAAAGCTCAGCGAATTATTGGGCTCAGAAGTACCGTGAACCTCCAAGTAGGGTTCAGGGTACCCCCCGCCAGTCTGGAAAAGGGCATGGTGGTTTCGGGTCGAGCCTGAGCGGGCTTGCGCCCAGGATCTCTCAACCCTTCCGGGTACCCTTGGGTTTTGGGGAGGGTTGACGATTTATCTAAGCTTGCTTAACGAACCCCTGGCGGTATCCTTGTTGGGAGTACGAGGAAGCCTGTAGGGGTGCTGCCTTAGGGGGGCCCGAATCTTCTTCGGATGTGAAACCCAACAACGCAGGGTGAGAATCAGAGGCCCGAATGTCTAAAAACACCCTGAGCCGTAGACCACGTTGCAAGCCTAAGCCTGAGTAACCAGATTCTGGGATTTATGTTTAGGGTTTAGGGTTTAGGGTTTAGGGTTTAGGGTTTAGGGTTTCGGGTTTAGGGTGTACTTCAACCCAGGACCCTAAAACCCCCAAGCCCCGTGCAGGCAGTCATCGTCCGCGTCATGAAGAGCCGCAAGACGCTGGCACCTCCACCGCACTAGATTGGAGAGCCTACTAGAGTGGGTTTAGGGTTTAGGGTTTAGGGCTGAATTGGGGCTTGGGCTGAAGGCTTCACATGGTTGGTGTTGATGGGGTTGCCCCACCTACATGCTAATCCCCGAAACCCGCGAAAGCTCTTAAGCTTAAACCCTACGAAGCTACGCCCGAACCCCAAGCCCACAACCCTCAAGCTCTCAACCCTCAAGCCCCGCAAGCCCTGAACCCCGAAACCCTAATTTTTAAACCCTGAACCCTAAAGCCCAAACCCTAAACTCCAGACTCCAAGCCACAAACCCCAAGCCCCAAGGCCTACGAGCGGCCAACACCCTGAAGGCTCTTTATACCCCCCCGACCTCAGAGGCGGTCCTAACACAGCTTTCCAGCTTCCAAAGTAAAGGCACCTGGGTGAAGTTTAGAGTTTACCCTAAACCCTCCCTTAGGGGACGTTGATGAGATACTTCGCCCGCGCGCGAGCCGTATTGAAGGCAAAAGCACAGCGGTCACACTCATCAGCTCTGCGCTCGTGAAGGAAACGCTTGAGCGACTCTCCAATCCACGACTGCTGAAGCTCTGCCTTGACGGCACCTTCCGCCTTCTGTTCGGCGACTACGTTTTGCTCAGCGTGGGCGTTTTGTCCAAGCAGTGGAGCAGCAAGGCCGAGAGTGGTGCCAACCACCAGCCGCTCCACCTTCAACGGTTTTTGTATTTCGCATACCGAGAACGAGCTTGGGTACACGGACTTGGTGCACAGTGTGTTGGACGTCGCGCATGAAGCTGGCTGCGACCTTGATGTCGCCTGCGTGCGACAATGGCATGCTGATATGAACCCTGAACCCTAAACCCTAAACCCTAAACCCTAAACCCTAAACCCTAAACCCTGAAAAACACTAAACCCTAAACCTTGAAAAACACTAAACCCTAAACCCTAAACCCTAAACCCTAAACCCTAAACCCTAAACCCTAAACCCTAAACCTGAAACCCTAAACCCTAAACCCTAAACCCTAAACCCTAAACCCTAAACCCTAAACCTTGTTGAGATTAGAATAGTTTAGGGGGTTTGGGGTTAAGTGTTTGGGTTTTTGGGCTTGGGGTCTAGGGCTTCGACTGTCGGGGTTTCAGGTTGACGCCCCACTAAGTATGGTAGTCTGGTTGAGAAATGGGGTTCTACGTGAGATCTTTACGAAGGGTTTAGGGTTTAGGGTTTAGGGTCTAGGGTCTAGGGTTTAGGGTTTAGGGTCTGGGGTTTGGGGTTTAGGGTTTAGGGTTTCGGATTTGGGGTTTAGGGTTTAGGGTTTAGGGTCTAGGGTTTAGGGTTTAGGGTTTAGGGGTCTAGGGTTTAGGGTTTCGGATTTGGGGTTTAGGGTTTAGGGTTTAGAACTGCCCAGGACCTCCAAATAGGCCCCGAGATGGCTGTTTCTTGCGCTTCAGGAGCACAACCAGCTGGTCATGGAGGCGGGGCCGCAGCCGAATCTAAGGTTCGGGGTTCAGGGGCTGAAGCCCTAAACCCTAAACCCTAAACCCTAAACCCTAAACCCTAAACCCTAAACCCTAAACCCTAAACCCTAAACCCTAAACCCTAAACCCGAAACCCTGCTCCCGAAACAGTGGACCCCTCAACCTTCACCCTGGATCCGCGAAGCGGTAGACCAGCCCCATAACGTGCTGCATCGTTCCATCGCGGTGGAGGCATACCTGTTGTTCTCCTTTTAGGGTTCAGGTTTCCGGCTTAGGGTCTAGGGTTCTGAGGGCAATCCCAAACCCGAAGCCCGGTTTAGGTTTCGGGTTTAGGTTTTAGGGTTTAGGTTTAGGTTTTGGGTTTAGGTTTATGGTTTAAGGTTTAGGGTTTGGGGTTTAGGGTTTAGGGTGACGACTGATCGACCTCGCGGCCATGGCGATGAGGATTCGAAGCGACAAGGATCTGAAGCGAGTTATGCACTCCAGCCCGACACAGACAAACCCTACTTAAAACCCTCTAAAGCCCTTCCGACATCTCCACCCCAAAGCCTAAACTCCAAAATCCCTTGACCCTGAACCCCGAAATTAGGGGTACCTTATTGGCGTCCTTATTTAAGTGGATCCTAGCCTAGTATTATGGGGTCAATGTTGGGGTCCCCTGTTCTCGTAAACCTCATATCCCTAAACCCTAACCCCTAAACCCTGAACCCTTTAAACCCTAAACCCCTAAACCCCTAAACCCCGAAACCCCTAAACCCCTAAACCCCTAAACCCCCAAACCCCCAAACCCCTAAACCCCCAAACCCCCAAACCCCCAAACCCCCAAACCCCTAAACCCCTAAACCCCTAAACCCCTAAACCCTAAACCCTAACCCCTAAACCCTTTAAACCCTAAACCCTAACCCCTAAACCCCTAAACCCTAGACCCTAAACCCCTGAACCCCTAAACCCCTAAACCCCTAAACCCCTAAACCCCTAAACCCCTAAATTCCTAAACCCTGAACCCTGAACTCTAAACCCTAAACCCTAAACCCTGAACCCTAAACCCTAAAACCTAAAGTTGATTTGGATCTCACCTTCTCTGGGCCGAACCCCTAAATAACCCGCAAAAGATCATAGACGCGTGTGTGTGCGCGCGCGGGTGTGTGTGTGTGTGTGTGTGTGTGTGTGTGTGTGTGTGTGTGTGTGTGTGTGTGTGTCTTTGTGTGTGTGTGTGTGTTTTTCTCCTAGGGTCCTTTCACCCCCAAACCCAACAACCCAACAGCCGTATAGGGAGGGTTCTCGGTTTAGGGTTTAGGGTGTGGGGTTCAGGGTTCAGGGTTCAGGGTTCAGGGTTTAGGGTTTAGGGTACAACTCTACACCCTGAACCCCAAACCCAAAACCGTGTAGCCTAAACCCCGAACCCGCAGCAACCGAACCCCTCAAGCTACGCAGGGTTTAGGGTTTGCTCTCAATTGGCGTTACCGCGCAAACCCCAAAACCTTAAGCCTAAAACCCTAGCTAAGGGCAAACCTTGGGGAAGCCTGAACCTTATTGCCTCTGATGCTCTCGTCGCGCAGGTGACGCGGCACCTGACATCACGTTTCCAGCCTGCGCCCACGTTCCTCGGATGTCTTCTTGTGATGGGTTGTAGGGTACCGTAAAGCGTCCCTGCCCATGAAGGGTAGAGTTTGGGGTTTAGGCTTTAGGGGTTTCAGGTTTAGGGTTTGGGGTTTCTTCTGCTTCTTCTGCTTCGTCGACCTCTCTTGCGCGAGTGTGGGTTTAGGGTTTAGGCGAGTACGCTTAGCGGTTTGCTTGGGGGGTGAAGGGGACTTAGGCAAGCAATCATAAAGTGAGTATGCTTTTCAAGTAGGCGATCCCGGACTAGGGTCCCTTTTGGCTGGGCTGCATGTAACAAACTCTAAGTCCCCCGATCCTTCCAATACAGGTTTAAGTGGGCAGAAGCCCTGATCAAAACCCTAAACCCCTAACCCCTAACCCCCAAACCCTAAGCCCTAAGCCCTAAACCCTAAACCCTAAACCCTAAACCCTAAACCCTAAAGCCTAAACCCTAAGCCCTAAAGCCTAAACCCTAAAGCCCAAACCCTAAGCTCTAACGAGTCACTTACGCAGGGTTGAGGCTTTAGGATAGGTCCCCACTTGAAGGTTCATGGTACTTGCTAACCAATTATAACTGTACTTATAACCCTACTTATAATACCCCTAAAGGGCCTTATAGGGGTTATCCCAATTATAAGTAGGGCAGGGTTATAAGCCCAGTTATACTTGGTTAGTAAGTACCATGAACCTTCAAGCAGTGCCTTAGCACTACTGCGACGGAGGCTCATCAAGCAACGGATCGAGAAGCTCATCGAGCGGGAGTTGCTTGGCGAACCCTAAACCCTGCCTCTAAACCCTGGCCTAGGGTTTAGGGTTTAGGGTTTAGGGTTTAGGGTTTAGGGTTTAGGGTTTAGGGTTTAGGGTTTAGGGTTAGGGTTTAGGGTTTAGGGTTTAGGGTTTAGGGTTTAGGGTTTAGGGTTTAGGGTTTAGGGTTTAGGGTTTAGGGTTTAGGGTTTAGGGTTTAGGGTTTAGGGTTTGGGTTTAGGGTTTAGGGTTTAGGGTTTGGGGTTTAGGGTTTAGGGATTAGGGTTTAGGGTTTAGGGTTTAGGGTTTAGGTTTTAGGGTTTAGGGTTGGAATTTTCCCCCTTATACTAACAGTATCCCAACCCTAAACCCTAAATCCTCCAGTTTGCTTGATTTTGTCAAAGCGTTTAGGGCTTGTGGGGTACTAGTCAGATCACTTTTTGCAGCAAATAACAGCGCAATGTAGGGTTTGGGCTGAGCCAGAGCTCTTTCCAGAGTTGAGGGTGTTCTCATGAGCGTCGAGGGTTTAGATCTTCGGGTTGTGGTCATATTTTGGTCCAATCCGCACAGCCTACACCCCTATAGAGTTGAAACAGTGGGAAGTTGTCCAGAGCTACTCGTAAGTCCTTTCTGCCCTTGCGAAAGTGAGCCTTACAAGCACATGAAACCACCTCGTGCCTCCGCGCAGTGCCTTTGTCGACTGGTGGAGCTTGCCTGCATCCTCGTCGCGTGCCTGCCCTGGCAGCCTCGACCCTGGGCCTTTGCGAGCCCTGGCCAGTCTTCTTCTGATCGGCAGCCCCTCCATGAGCACCTGGTGACGCTGTCGGCCGCTCTGCAGCAGCACAAGCTGCCTGAGAGGGCCTCGGCCCTCATCGCCAGGCTGCAGCCCATCATCCAGGAAGCCCTCGTGCGCTGGGCAGCCGAGGAAGGGCCGGAGCCCAACAGCCTGGACAAGAGAGAGAGGACGCTGAACTTCACGAAGCTTCGTATGGAGTCAGGAGTCTCGCCTCAGACTGAACTTGCGGGAGCTGCTAGGCTTCTTGGGCGAGTGTGAGAGGAACGCCCGCGTGCGGAGAGCTGCGGAGGGCAGCCCAGGGTGGCCAGAGATTGCTGATTTTATCAATAAGGCGGGCGGTTTCCATGGCTTGGTAGGGCGCCTTGTGAACATGGAGCTGGCGGGCGTGGGTCGCCGCGTGCCCTGGCCTTGGAAAAAGCTTCGGCGCAGGCGCCGGAAGGCGGGTGTGCCACGCTGTAATCAGGCCTCACCTCCGGAGATCGCCGTGGTTGGCTCCGTGCCCAAAGGGACGGCTCTCCCTCTCTCTGATATCGACCTCCTCTGGTTTGCGGGTGATGTGCTGGCTGACGAGGGCAGGGCTCAGAGGCTGGCGGCCACCGTCTTTGAGGCGCTGTGGGCCAAAAAGGACTTTCAGGGCCTCGAGAAGGGCCGCTTCGGCATCAAGGGCAAGTGGAATGGCAGCGCCTTCGACCTGCTCCTGGGCTTCCACGTCAGACCCACCGAAATTCCCGTCTACGCTGACGCCGATTGCCGCCACCTCTCGTCGTCGCTGAATGTCATCCGCCAGCAGGTCTTCTTGGCCAGCCCTCGCCATCACCACGCTGTGCCAGCTGTGAGATCGCTGAAGCTCTGCTTCTTCATGCTGAAGCAGCAAAGCAACATCAGCCTAGGGGGAGCCTGCCCGGCCTCCTATGCCCTGGAGCTGTTGAGCCTCACGATGTGGGAGCTTGGTTTGAGGACGGTCACGGAGATCTTCCTTGGCTGCCTCCGCTTCCTTGTAGCTGCTGAGGAGCTCTCAAAGAGAGGCAGGCTCACAGTTGACCTCTTGAAGTCTCCTGCAATTGACTTCGTCCCCTGCACCTCATCACTGGGCAGCACCTCGGCACCCGAAGGTCGGCTAAGTGTCATGGAGCGCTATGAGCACCTCCAGTCTTCGCAGACCTGCTTCATCATGAATGACCCCTGGTGCGGGGAGGTCGTCTTCTCAAGTCTTGAGAACATGACAGCCGTCGCAGAAGCTGCCAGCGAAACGCTGCGCCTCTGCCGGAGCCATCCGCAGCCCTTGCGCGCAATCTTCGCGAGGCACCCTTTGCGCGAGCTCAGAGAAATCTTCGGACTCCCTGCCAACGCTAGCCTTCCATGGCGCGAGCTGAAGGATCCTGGAGGGGACAGGCTGCAGTTGCAGTTGCGTGGTGCTGCTTACACGGACCCCCAAGGCTTCCCACGCTGGATGCAGACAGGCATGAACATGGACGCCCAGTGGAGCTTCTTGTCCCGAAGGCAGCTGCAGAAGTGGCTCGGGCCCGTGAAATCTTCGGAGTGCTACCGAGCTCTCTTCCAGCGCCTCACATGCCGGAAGAACTTGTTGCCGCTGCAGGAGAAGCGCGTCGCGGGCGCATGGTCGAGCTACTTGAGGTGTGACGAAGCCTTGGCTGGTCTGGTCTCCGAGCTGGGCACCTGGGCAAGCACTTCCTCGACTACGCCCCCTCCATCCTTCCAAAGCTCCTGAGCGGGGCAATTCCGTTCCATGGAACCCGCCAGGGTGGGTTTAGGGTTTAGGGTTCAGGGGGTTTAGGGTTTGGGGCTTAGGGTTTAAGGTTTAGGGTACTCTTCCTCTCTGATCCCCACAGCCAGAAGCCCCAGTAGAGCACTGACCTCAAACTCCAAACCCCAAATGCTAGACCTCAAACCCCAACCGGACCAAACCCAATAAACCCGGTGCCTTTGAACTCCCCAACCTCCCAGGCAACCCTAAAGCCACAGTAGAGCCCCCAAACCCTAAACCCTAAACCCTAAACCCTAAACCCTAAACCCTAAACCCTAAACCCTAAACCCTAAACCCTAAACCCTAAACCCTAAACCCTAAACCCTAAACCCTAACCCGTAACCCTTAAAACCCCAAACCCAAAACCCCTCCCAGCCCCCATCTTCGTGCATGTAAGGTATCTGGAGAGGTCCAGTGCGGACAGGCCGTGCCCTCAGCATGGTGGCCTCACAACTCACTTAGGGTTTAGGGTTTAGGCTAAACCCTAAACCCTAAACCCTAAACCCTAAACCCTAAACCCTAAACCCTAAACCCTAAACCCTAAACCCTAAACCCTAAACCCTAAACCCTAAACCCTAAACCCTAAACCCTAAACCCTAAACCCTAAACCCTAAACCCTAAACCCTAAACCTTAACCCCTAAACCCTAAATCCTGGAGGGCGGGGTGGGTGGATAGGGAAACCCATGAGACAGGGGGGTAGTGTTGGTAAGCCTGAGGTTCATCCTAAACACCACCGTAATCCCTTGCCCTCTAGAGCCCCCTCCCTTGGAGGAGCCCACAGTCAACCAAAACCCTAAACCCTATACCTTAAACCCTAAGCCCTAAACCTTAAAAACTACACCCTAAACCCTAAACCCTAAACCCTAAACCCTAAACCCTAAACCCTAAACCCTAAACCCTAAACCCTAAACCCTAAACCCTAAACCTTAAACCCTAAACCTAAACACCCGAAACCTAAACCCTAAACCCTAACCCCTAAACACCCTAAACCCTAAACACTAAACCCTAAACCCTAAACCCTAAACCCTAAACCCTAAACCCTAAACCCTAAACCCTAAACCCTAAACCCTAAACCCTAAACCCTAAACCCTAAACCCTAACCCTAAACCCTAAACCCTAATTCCTAAACCCTAAACCCTAAGTGAGTCCATGCCGAGGAGGGTTTACAACTACCTGGCTTGAGCCCATGAGGCAATAGGACGCGACCGGGAGGGCTCGGGTTTAGGGTTTAGGGTTTGGGGTTTTGGGTTTGGTTTTTAGGCTTTAGGGTTTGGGGTTTAGGGTTTAGGGTTGGGGGTTTGGGGTTTGGGGTTTAGGGTTTAGGGTCCGCTCCAGTGTTCGGGTTATATAGTTGCCTCCTATGAGCATGCGCAAATGAAAGGAGAAGGCAATGGCTTGAGACAGGGCTGTCACGACTTGCAACACCCTAATGATACCCCGGATGCCCAAACAAGTCGCTGTTTAGGGTTTAGGGTTTAGGGTTTAGGGTTTAGGGTTTAGGGTTTAGGGTTTAGGGTTTAGGAAGAATGGTTTGCTTTTCGGACCTTGACATAAAGAAGAAAGAGTTTTTTTTTTTTGGCGTGTGTTGCTGGGAAGTGGGCCTTGAAGAATAGGAACAACTGCCTTGTGCGAGCTTCTCTATGAGACCAGACAGCAATCATGAGTCATAACAACAGCCAAAGGAGTAACCATCCAGGGGCTGGTGTCCAGATTTTTTGCTGCTGTTTGCTGTTGCGTTTTTTAGAAAGCTCGTTCTCTCGTCTGACTCTCGGATGGCCTTGTTCACTCTGGATGCATTGCAATGGCTTACCACAATTGGTAGTACTTCTTTGCTGCACGCGCCGCAGGTGCCTGAGCGCGCAATCGCGATGACGTGCGTTTTGTGTGGGTGTTGGAGAATTGTCGTGTTGAGCCTCGAGAGAAACTTGTAAGCCAGAGCGTTTTGTCCTTTAGTATTTATTTCACAAAGACATTGATGTTTCATTTTGTTCGCTTGTTTCATCGGGGAATGTCCACCGTTTTTCCCCAAACAGAATCGTTTGGGGTTCTCTCCTCAGAAAAAAGGTGGGCCGCAGTGGCTGGATGGGTGGGCCGCGGCAACGGGGCTGGGCTCCCATTGGGCTCCCTTCATGTCTCCTTTCTGGGCTCCTGGGTCGGATGGGTGGGCCGCAGCAACGGGGCTGGGCTCCCATTGTTCATGTTTCCTTTCTGGGCTCCTGGGTCGGATGGGTGGGCCGCGGCAACGGGGCTAGGCTCCCATTGGGCTCCCTTCATGTTTCCTTTCTGGGCTCCTGGGTCGGATGGGTGGGCCGCGGCAACGGGGCTGGGCTCCCATTGGGCTCCCTTCATGTTTCCTTTCTGGGCGGGTCGGATGGGTGGGCCGCGGCAACGGGGCTGGGCTTCCATTGAGCTCCCTTCATGTTTCCTTTCTGGGCTCCTGGGTCGGATGGGTGGGCCGCGGCAAGGGGGCTGGGCTCTCATTGGGCTCCCTTCATGTTTCCTTTCTGGGCTCCTGGGTCGGATGGGTGGGCTGCGGCAACGGGGCTGGGCTCCCATTGGGCTCCCTTCATGTTTACTTTGTGGGCGGGTCGGATGGGTGGGCCGCGGCAACGGGGCTGGGCTTCCATTGAGCTCCCTTCATGTTTCCTTTCTGGGCTCCTTGGTCGGATGGGTGACGGGGCTGGGCTCCCATTGGGCTCCCTTCATGTTTCCTTTCTAGGCTCCTGGGTCGGATGGGTGGGCCGCGGCAACGGGGCTAGGCTCCCATTGGGCTCCCTTCATGTTTCCTTTCGGATGGGTGGGCCGCGGCATTGGGCTCCCTTCATGTTTCCTTTCTGGGCTCCTTGGTCGGATGGGTGACGGCTCCCATTGGGCTCCCTTCATGTTTCCTTTCTAGGCTCCTGGGTCGGATGGTGGGCCGCGTCAACGGGGCTGGACTCCCATTGGGCTCCCTTCATGTTTCCTTTCGGATGGGTGGGCCACGGCAACGGGGCTGGGCGCCCATTGGGCTCCCTTCATGTTTCCTTTCTGGGCTTCGGGGTCGGATGCGTGGGCCGCGGCAACGGGGCTGGGCTCCCATTGGGCTCCCTTCATGTTTTCTTTCTGGCCTCCTGGGTCGGCTCCCTTCACGTTTCCTTCTGGGTGGGATGGGTGGGCCGCGGCAACGGGGCTGGGCTCGCATTGGTCCCCTTCATGTTTCCTTTCTGGGCTCCTGGGTCGGATGGTTTGGCCGCAACGGGGCTGGGCTTTTATTGGGCTCCCTTCATGTTTCCTTTCTGGGCTCCTGGGCCGCAGAGTCGGATGGGTGGGCCGCGGCAACACGGCTGGGTTTCTTATTGGATTCCCTTCACATTTTTGCTTCTGGGTCGGATGGGTGGGCTGGGTCGGATGGGTGGGCGGCGGCGCCGGGCTGCTGGGCTCCCATTGGGCTCCCTTCATGTTTCCTTTCTGGGCTCCTGGGTCGGATGGGTGGGTGGCGGCAACAGGGCTGGGCTCGCGTTGGGCTCCCTTTGTGCTTTGGATGGGTGGGCCGCGGCAACGGGGCTGGCTCCAGCCCAGAAAGGAAAGATACGGGGCTGGGCTCCAATTGGGCTCCCTTCATGTTTCCTTTCTGGGCTCCAGGGTCGGATGGGTGGGCCGCGGCAACGGGCGCTTTCCGCTTGTGGATTTCACAGACCAGGCCTATCAGACCTGGTGCCCAGAGGTTCCTGCAAGCAAGTCAATGGTCAGTCAAAAAAAATCGGGCAACTCTCCCGCCTTTTCAACAGAAGAACCTTGCGGCACTGGCAGGATCCTTGCCTGTGTATGTGAAGCATCTCTTCGTACGTCGTGTAAGTTATACCTGCAAACAATTCTGGATTGTTTACTCAGAAAAAACTCATATTGCTGCAGTGCAGCAGTGTGGCAACAATCCTGACAATCCTGCAACTGAAGGTAGATAGTGTGCCAAAACTTTGTGTTTTTGTACCCAAGAGCTTTGAGAGCTTTGAAGCCAGCAGAACTGGACTAACCCCTTCAGGCTCTAAGCAAAGCGCGAAGATAACAGAAAATCAGCCTTCAGGCTTCAGGCCAAGCGCGAAGCCAAAGAGCTTCAATCAGGCTTCAGGTGTTGTAACAGTTGCGGGAAAAGTTTTTTTCCGCGTGTGGTGTGTAAAGAAGTAGGCTTTTTGTTTTCCTTTGTGAAAGCTCATCTGTGCGTTTCCACAGACGTACGCAGCTAGGTATCCTTTCTCGCAATGCGGCAGTGTTGTAACAGTTGCGGGAGAAATGTGCATTTTTCCCGCGCGTGGTGTGTGCGGCAGCAAGATCCTGTGCAAGAGGCCCTGCGTTCGGTTTGCAGAAAAAATCGTCAACGGTTCCGTGCAAAGAAGGGTTTGTGTTTCCTTTGTAAACGCTCCTTTGTGCTTTCCACAAGCGTATGCAGCTAGGTATCCTGTCTCGCAATGCGGCAGTGTTGTAACAGTTGCGGGAGAAATGAGCATTTTTCCCGCGCGTGGTGTGTGCGGCAGCAAGATCCTGTGCAAGAGGCCCTGCGTGCGGTCTGCGGAAAAAATCGTCAACGGTTCCGTGTAAAGAAGGCTGTTTGTTTCCCTTGTAAACGCTCATTTGTGCTTTTTCCACAAACGTATGCAGCAAGGTATCCTGTCTCGCAATGCGCCAGTGTTGTAACAGTTGCGGGAGAAATGTACATTTTTCCCGCGCGTGGTGTGTGCGGCAGCAAGAACCTGTGCAAGATGCCCTGCGTTCGGTCTGCGGAAAAAATCGTCAACGGTTCCGTGTCAAGAAGGCCTTTTGTTTGCTTTGAAAAAGCTTATTTGTGCTTTTTCCACAAACGTATGCAGCTAGGTATCCTGTCTCGCAACGCGGCAGTGTTGTAACAGTTGCGGGAGAAATGAGCATTTTTCCCGGGCGTGGTGTGTGTGGCAGCAGGATCCTGTGCAAGAGGCCTTGCGTTCGGTCTGCGGAAAAACTCGTCAACGGTTCCGTGTAAAGAAGGCCTTTTGTTTCCTTTGTAAAAGCTCATTTTTTTTAGAAACGTATGCAGCTAGGTCGGATCAGCAGCTAGGTATCCTGTCTCGCAATGCGGCAGTGTTGTAACAGTTGCGGGAGAAATGAGCATTTTTCCCGCGCGTGGTGTGTGCGGCAGCAAGATCCTGTGCAAGAGGCCCTGCGTGTGGTCTGCGGAAAAAATCGTCAACGGTTCCGTGTAAAGAAGGCTGTTTGTTTCCCTTGTAAACGCTCATTTGTGCTTTTTCCACAAACGTATGCAGCAAGGTATCCTGTCTCGCAATGCGCCAGTGTTGTAACAGTTGCGGGAGAAATGTACATTTTTTCCCGCGCGTGGTGTGTGCGGCAGCAAGAACCTGTGCAAGATGCCCTGCGTTCGGTCTGCGGAAAAAATCGTCAACGGTTCCGTGTCAAGAAGGCCTTTTGTTTGCTTTGAAAAAGCTTATTTGTGCTTTTTCCACAAACGTATGCAGCTAGGTATCCTGTCTCGCAACGCGGCAGTGTTGTAACAGTTGCGGGAGAAATGAGCATTTTTCCCGGGCGTGGTGTGTGTGGCAGCAGGATCCTGTGCAAGAGGCCTTGCGTTCGGTCTGCGGAAAAACTCGTCAACGGTTCCGTGTAAAGAAGGCCTTTTGTTTCCTTTGTAAAAGCTCATTTTTTTTAGAAACGTATGCAGCTAGGTCGGATCAGCAGCTAGGTATCCTGTCTCGCAACGCGGCAGTGTTGTAACAGTTGCAGGAGAAATGTGCATTTTTCCCGCGCGTGGTGTGTGCGGCAGCAAGATCCTGTGCAAGAGGCCCTGCGTTCGGTCTGCGGAAAGAATCGTCAACGGTTCCGTGTAAAGAAGGCTTTTTGTTTCTTTTGTAAACGCTCATTTGTGCTTTTTCCACAATCGTATGCAGCTAGGTATCCTGTCTCGCAATGCGGCAGTGTTGTAACAGTTGCGGGAGAAATCAGCATTTTTCCCGCGCGTCTGCGGCAGCAAGATCCTGTGCAAGAGGCCCTGCGTTCGGTCTGCGGAAAAACTCGTCATCGGTTCCGTTTAAAGAAGTCTTTTTGTTTCCTTTGTAGAAGCTCATTTGTGCTTTTTCCACAAACGTATGCAGCTAGGTATATATCCTGTCCTGGAATGCGGCAGTGTTGTAACAGTTGCGGGAGAAATGTGCATTTTTCCCGCGCGTGGTGTGTGCGGCAACAAAATCCTGTGCAAGAGGCCCTGCGTCAGGTCTGCGGATAAAATCGCCAAAAGTTCCGTTGCGGCAACAAGATTCTGTGCAGCAGGCCCTTCGTTTCGTGTGCGGCAACAAAATCGCCAGCGGTTCCGTGTAAAGAAGACTTTTTGTTTGGTCTGTAAAAGCTCATTGTACTTTTTCCACAAACATATGCAACCAAGTATCCTGTCTCGCACTGCGGCAATGTTGTAACAGTTGCGACTGTTGCGGGAGAAATGTGATTTTTTCCGCGCGTGGTGGCAGCAAGATCCTGTGCAGGAGGCTCTTCGTTCGGTCTGCGGATAAAATCGCCAACGGTTCCGTTGCGGCAGCAAGATCCTGTGCAGCAGGCCCTTCGTTTCGTCTGCGCGAACAATCGCCAAGGGTTCCGTGTAAAGAAGGGTTTTTGTTTGCTTTGTATATAAATGCTCATTTGTGCTTTTTCCACAGACGTATGCAGCCAGGTATCTCGTCTCGCAACACGGCAATGTTGTAACAGTTGCGGGAGACACGTGCTTTCTTTCGCGCGTCGTGTGTGCGGCAGCAAGATCCTCTGCAGGAGGCCCTTGTGCAGGAGGTTCTTCACTCGGTCTGCGGAACAATCGTCAATGCTTCCGTGTACAGAGAGCTTGTTCTTTGCCTTATAAGCCAACAAATCCCTTCCTGCTTCTTTTGCCAAATATTCGCGGCAAAGTTCCCACTTTTTCCCGTGCGACAGCCAGCCGAACCGAATACTAAGCTCATTTGCGTTTTTCCACAAGAGTCTGAAGCAAAGGCCGCAATGCGGCAATGTTGTAGCAGTTGCGGGAAAGTTGTACATTGTTTCCGTGCGTGGTTTGTGCAGCAGCAAGATCCTGTGCAGGAGGAGGCCCTTCGTTCGTTTTGCGAAAAAAATCGTCAACAGTTCCATGTACACAGAGAGCTTGTTTTTTGCCTTGTAAGCAGACAAATCCCTTCCTGCTTTTTTTGGCCAAATAGTCGCGGCAAAGTTCCGCAGCAAGATCCTGTGCAGTAGGCCCGTCGTTCGGTCTGCGGAAACAATCGTCAACGGTTCCGTGGAAGGAGGTCTTTTTTTGTGTGCTTTGTAAGCCGACAAGTCCCTTCCTGTTGTTTTTTGCCAAATATTGGCGGCAAAGTTCCCACTTTTTTCCCGAGCCGAATACGAAGCTGATTTGTGCTTTTTCCACAAACGTCTGCAGCACGGCCAGGTATCCTGTCTTGCAACGCGGCAATGTTGTAACAATTGCGGGAAAAGTATGTGTTTTTCGCGTGCGTGGTTTGTGCGGCAGCAAGATCCTGTGCAGGAGGCCCTTCGTTCTGCCGAATGCTTAAACATTTTTCGCAGCATCTGCTGGCGAAGCCAGATTGGGTTCCAACGCATTCCATCTTGAACCGGTATGATTCGATGCATTCTGTTTGGGGTCTTCGCTGGTGTAATTTGGGTTAAGGGTTTAGGGTTTAGGGTCTAGTTGTCTGGGGTTTAGGGGTCTAGGGCCTAGGGTTTCGTAAACCCTAAACCCTAAACCCTAAACCCTAAACCCTAAACCCTAAACCCTAAACCCTAAACCCTAAACCCTAAACCCTAAACCCTCAACCCTAAAGCCTAAAGCCTAAAGCCTAAAGCCTAAAGCCTAAAGCCTAAAGCCTAAAGCCTAAAGCCTAAAGCCTAAAGCCTAAAGCCTAAAGCCTAAAGCCTAAAGCCTAAAGCCTTAAGCCTTAAGCCTTCAGCCTTAAGCCTAAACCCTAAACCCTAAACCCCAAACCGATGTTTGCGGCATGAGGCCTTCGCCCCCCCCCCCCCCCCCCCCTCTTCTAGTACGCCCTCATTAAGGGTTTAGGGCTTACACTCCCCATGAACGACTGCTGCTATCATGGAGGTGTGGGCAGGAGGCCGAGAGTGAAAGGCTTCGTGTTGCATACCACATGGGCAATTCCCCCCCCCCCCCCCCCATAGGAGTACCCTTAAGATACCCTTCTTAGTATAGGAACCCCCCCCCCCCCTCAAGGCCCTAACTGCGCGGAACCCCCCCCCCCCCCCCCCCATGTAGAAAGGCCAGGGATGGCTGGCATCGTGGCAAGGAGCTGGATTGGGCGATGGGGGCTTGCCTTGAGCTTTTGAGCAGCAGGTTCGGGCAAGATTGTTTCATGCTTGGTTCACCGGCGAGGGCCCTTTGATACAACAACAAGCCTTAGTTCCTGTGAACATGTGGGCGAATTCACGACATCAGCTTCATTTGGTAGTGGAAACTCTAAACCCTAAACCCTAAACCCTAAACTTAAACCCCAAACCTAAACCCTAAACCCTAAGCCCTAAACCCTAAACCCGAAACCCTAAACCCTAGACCCTAGACTCTAAGCCCTAAACCCGTAAATGGGGTGCACTGGGCCCTGGCCAGCCAAGATCGGCCGCTGTGCGGTCTTAGAAAGCGGGCACGTGCTGTGTGGGACCTCCAAGAAGGAGCGTTTCGCTTGAAGCCCACCTAAACAGTAGACATTGACCCCTACACCCTAAACCCTAAACCCTAAACCCTAAACCCTAAACCCTAAACCCTAAACCCTAAACCCTAAACCCTAAACCCTAAACCCTAAACCCTAAACCCTAAACCCTAAACCCTAAACCCTAAACCCAAAACCCTAAACCCTAAACCCTAAACCCTAAACCCTAAACCCTAAACCTTAGGCTTAGGAGCCAAGAACGTCAAGTTTGTAGCTTCTTTGGTTGAGGCTTTGGGTAAACCCTAAACCCTAAACCCTAAACCCTAAACCCTAAACCCTAAACCCTAAACCCTAAACCCTAAACCCTGAACCCTAAACCCTAAACCCCCCAAATCCCTAAACCTCCCACACCCCTCTAAGCCGCAGTTCAGAAAACCCAGAGCCATTCCCCCCGCTTTTTGCCACGGTGGTCTCCGCACGTTTGCCGCCCAGGGTCTTATGTACAGCGCAGGCCAGTTGAGGAACCCACATTGCCCTAAACCCTAAACCCTAAACCCTACACCCTAAACCCTAAACCCTAAACCCTAATCCCTAAACCCTAAACCCTAAACCCACATTGCCCTAAACCCTGAACCCCAAACTTTGGCCCCAAACCTTAAACCCTGGACCCTTTTTTCCGTTGTTTTAGGGTTTAGGCGCCCTTATCAACCCCTGTGAGACCCCTTCATTCCTAGGTTCCTCCTGGATCTACGGTAGGGTTCCCCGGATAAGGGACATAGTATTTACATATTATTGTTTTTTTTTTAAATGTTTTTTTGGGGAGGGGAGGTTCTAGAGCAGGACTACTTTTGGGTATGATCTGGGGTTAACCTAAATTTGTAAAGTTTGAAAGTATAGCACTCTATGTAACCCCATGGCATGTGTCTTAGTTCTAATGCTTTAAAGGTCGAAACCCTAAACCCTCAATCCTAAACCCAAGCGCAGTCGAATGACGGACGGCCAGCTGGAATACCTTGGAGGCTGCACGAAATCAACACTCAGGCGGATCTTTGGGCTGTTCCTACACGCTACGAGACCCCTTACCTAAGATTCAAAACCCTGACCCGAAATCGTACAACCCTAAAACCGTAAACCCCAAAACTCTAAAACCTTAAGCCCCAAAACCCTAAAACCCTAGATCCAGCCAAGCCGGCGATTTGGGCCTTGTGGGCTTGGGTTAGAGGTTTCGAGTTTAGGGTTCCTTAAACCCTGAACCCTAAACCCCAACACTAAACCCTAAACCCTTAAAGGGCGAGGAGCCCCGCGTTCATGCGGGCTCCCCCAGACCCCCCTCCGGAGGGGTACCCGACCACCTTCTCCACCCTAAACCCTATAAACCCTGAACCCTAAACCCTCCCTATCATATAGCAATTAAAACCCTAATGAAATTCGTGGGCAAGGCACAAAACATTCGTGGGCAACGCACAAAAATTTCGTGGGCAAGGCACAAAAGTTCGTGGGCAAGGCTCCTTCTGGGATAGAAATCAGCTGCGTGTAGAATGTAAACCCTTGTACTTCTTCATGTTTCGGGATTTTTTGGGTGGGTGGGTGGGTATTTGCTGATGAGCCCTAAGCCCTGAATCCTAAACCCTAAGCCGCGGTAGAATGTACGTGTCTTCTCCAAATAGGGTACCCAGAGAGCCCCATACGCCTTAATTAAAGACACATACGATAAAAACACCCATAAACTATAAAAGGAATCCTTATAATGTAAGGATTCATAAGGTATATTTCTGAATGAGAGGGTATTGGGCTCTTTTGGGTATTTCTGGGCATGGGAAGTCCAACCCCTGGAGGGTTTAGGGTTTAAACCCTAAACCCTAAACCCTAAACCCTAAACCCTAAACCCTAAACCCTAAACCCTAAACCCTAAACCCTAAACCCTAAACCCTAAACCCTAAACCCTAAACCCTAAACCCAAAACCCTAAACCTAAAACCCTAAACCCTAAACCCTAAACCCTAAACCCTAAACCCTAAACCCTAAACCCTAAACCCTAAACCCTAAACCCTAAACCCTAAACCCTAAACCCTAAACCCTAAACCCTAAACCCTAAATTGGATGATGCCTGGCACTTGCGGGTGTCGTGGGTGGGTGTCAAGAAAGCTTCGAAGCCCTGAGCAGCCGAAAGCTTCAACCCTAAACCTTAAACCCGAAACCCGAAACCCTAAACCCTAAACCCTAAACCCTAAACCCCAAACCCCAAACCCTAAACCCCAAACCCTAAACTCTAAACCCTAAACACCTCCCTAGGCAGCCCGGTGACTGCCTGGGAGCTCATGCGAGTTGCAGCTGCATGCACGTTCCGCGCACGCCATGTGGCGGTTGACCTAAGGCCAGGGCCCGTTTTCGAACCTTACACGTCAGGGAATCAGGGGTCCAGGGAGAGTCTAGGGTTTTCTGGGTTTAGGGTTTGGGGAATGTGCTAGAAGAGAAGGAATTCCAAAAAGGGGCCCTTCACCTAGATCAACCTCCTCATGTGCTGAACTCCTGCATCTCTTCCCCTAAACCCCCCTAAACCCTATGAACCCTGAAACCTGAACCCTAAACCCTAAACCCTAAACCCTAAACCCTAAACCCTAAACCCTAAACCCTAAACCCTAAACCCTAAACCCTAAACCCTGTGAACCCCTCTGGCTCCAGTTCCAGGAGCGGTGCTCCCTCTTTACCGCAAGGGGAGGCCAACGAAGAGGGAGCCAAGCGCGTCACCTTTCTAGGCCCCCAGCGGGCAAAGGAAAAAGAGCTGACCGGAACGGGTTTAGGGTTTAGGTTTTAGGGTTTAGGGTTTAGGGTTTGGGGTTTAGGGTTTGGGGGTTGGGGTTTAGGGTTTGGGGTTTAGGGCCTGTCGCTCTCCCCAAAGCCCTCAACCATAGCGCAGCTTTCGAGCAGTTGCCTCTTGACAGGTACCAGGGTTTAGGGTTTAGGGGAAAAGGGTTTAGGGGAAAAGGGTTTAGGGTTTAGGGTTTAGGGTTTAGGGAAAAAGGGTTTACGGTTAAGGGTTTAGAAAAGATCCCCTACACCCTAAACCCTAAACCCTAAACCCTTTTCCCCTAAACCCTAAACCGTAAACCCTAAACCCTAAACCCTGGTCCCTAAACCCTAAACCCTAAACCCTAAACCCTAAACCCTAAACCCTAAACCCTAAACCCTAAACCCTAAACCCTAAACCCTAAACCCTAAACCCTAAAGCCTAAACCCTAAAGCCTAAAGCCTAAAGCCTAAAGCCTAAAGCCTAAACCCTAAACCCTAAACCCTAAACCCTAAACCCTAAACCCTGAACCCTGAACCCTGAACCCTAAACCCTGTGAACCCTAAACCCTGAACCTTACACCCTCAACCCTAAACCCTTACGTCTCCACCCTCTAAGCACCAAGCCCCGAGACCCAAACCCTAAAGGACCCATCAAGCACCTCTTAAGGGGGCTTAGGGTTTGGTTTTAGGGTTTTGGGGGTTTAGGGTTTTGGGGGTTTAGGGGCTTTAGGGGGTTAGGAGGTTTAGGGGGCTTAGGGGGTTCAGGGTTTTTGGGGTTTTGGGGGTTGAGGACCCCTCAATCCTGAGAAGACTCGGAGCAGTCGAGGCTCCCCACCATCAAACCCCTGCACCTTAAGGGGTATGCCTAGAAGCGACCCTTCATCTTGTTCTTAGTAACCCTTAATTAATCCTTAAGGTCCCTTACAGGGTCCCTCCTTCTCTTGATCACCTGTTAGCATCCGTTTTGTATAGCATGTAGGGTTGAGGGTGTAGAGTCTCAATGACCAGTTCGGAAAAAGGGACCCGCTGTTCGCTCAATACCTGGATCCTCGTTTTTCTTGCCACGGACCTGCAAGTATAGTGTATCAATATACTATATTGGCATATGGAGGGTGGGGGGGGCTTAAAGCTTCGGGCCCTCAACCCTAAACCCTAAGCTGCCCGCACCTCGACTTAAAGGCTGTCCTTACGGTCCTTCTTTGAAACCTCCGTAAGCCCTAAACCCTCAACCGATTCGCTGCGGCTTTTTCGCAGCCCTTTGAAAGCCACTCAAGCAAGGCTCACGCACAGGCTTGCAAACCCTAAACCCTAAAACCTGTTCAGGTGATATTCTTCCCATAGCACTGCCACTGAAAGGTCCCAACCTCAGCCTAACTCCAACTCACCCAAAGCCCCAAAGCCCCAAACCCCAAACCCCAACCCCCAAACCCCAAACCCCAACCCCAAACCCCAAAAACGCTAAACCCCAACTCGAAGCCACGCGCAATAAGTCCGAAAAGCCCAGGCTCCTATCACCCCGATCAGCCTTTCAACCTCTGTCAGCCCACATCTAGAAACCCTAAACCCTAAACCCTAAACCCTAAAACCCAGCATTATAACCTGGTGCACCAACTGGCTGGCTTTCTCGCATGAACGGCCTTGATGGCGTTCGAGGCCTTGCGGTTGAGGGACCCCGAAACCCGATCACTGTAATACTAAGACCCCAAACCCTAAACCCTAAACCCTAAACCCTAAACCCTAAACCCTAAACCCTAAACCCTAAACCCTAAACCCTAAACCCTAAACCCTAAACCCTAAACCCTAAACCCTAAACCCTAAACCCTAAACCCTAAACCCTAAACCCTAAACCCCTAAGACACGAAGACCTTACTAAGACCCCAAACCCTAAACCCTAATCCCTAAGCCCAAAACCCTAAGCCCTAAACCCTAAACCTTTAGGGCGTTTGGGTTTTGCATTTCGGATCTGAGACCGCAAAATTCTGCGTTCAGGGTTCGTGCGCTTAAAGCCCCTACCCATCCCCGCTTCGTAGGGCCCAAGCTGTATGGGGTTTGTCGGGCTTAGGGTTTAGGGTTTAGAGTTTAGGGTTTAGGGTTTAGGTTCTAGGGTGCACTCCCATAAAAAGCCCAACTGCCCAAGGCGCTCTGCAGTACTGGGTGGTATAGCTTTATCCTGCGTCGCCTGCTAGAAATGCACATCGGGAGCGTCTGCATTCGGGAACCACATGTTAGGGTTTAGGGTTTAGGGTCTAGGGTTTAGAGTTGTGGGGACGTGCACATGGGGGAATCCTGGTTGGGCTCGAGCAGCGGAGCATTTCAAAGATGACCGCTCGACGCTGTGCGCCGACCAGGCGTTCGAGTAAACCATGTGGTCCCTAGGGTTTAGTTAGGGTTTAGGGTTTAGGGTTTAGGGTTTAGGGTTTAGGGTTTAGGGTTTAGGGTTTAGGGTTTAGGGTTTAGGGTTTAGGGTTTAGGGTTTAGGGTTTAGGGTTTAGGGTTTAGGGTTTAGGGTTTAGGGTTTAGGGTTTAGGCAACAGAAAACATGCGTCCGCTTGGGGATTTGCTGCCAAAACGCACTCCAAGTTGTCGTATATACTGTCTGCAACTTCAGCGCCCACCAGGTATCCTGAGTTCATGAGCCCTCACGCAAGACACCGAGGTGCAGCGGTTTAGGGTTTAGGGTTTAGGGTTTAGGGTTTAGGGTTTAGGGTTTAGGGTTTAGGTTTAGGGTTTAGGGTTAAGGGCCCACATTGGGGCTCACATTTAATTGCTGTTATGTGCACTTCTGCCGCACCGCTGATGTGTACTGCCCTCCGGGAGGGTCCACATTCGGGTGTAACGTGTGGCTAAGCCCTAAACCCTAAACCCTAAACCCTAAACGCTAAGCCCTAAACCCTAAACCCTAAACCCTAAACCCTAAACCCTCAACCTATACCGTAAACCCTTTCCTCCGAACGCTTTTGAGGCTACGGCTTCTAATCCCCCAAGCCAAGACCCCAAGCCCTTCACCCGAATCCCCCAGTTTACCGTGTAGGGGGTTTAGGGGAGTTTAGGGGGTTTAGGGGGTTTAGGGTTTAGGGTTTAGGGTTTAGGGGGGTTTAGGGGGGTTTAGGGGGGGTTTAGGGGGGTTTAGGGGGGTTTAGGGGGGTTTAGGGGGGTTTAGGGGGGTTTAGGGGGTTTGCTGGACCCAGCTGCTTGAGGCGGGGCCTTTCCCGTGTTGGGAGCTGCTCAAATGTGACGGGGAGGCTTTGCCACGGGAAGGGCTTCGGAACTCCCGGCGTGGGGTGCTTGAGCGGTTTATGGTTTCAGGGTCGGCCTCTAGGGTTTTTGTGCAAGTCCGGAACCCGAATCCCTCGAATCTCAGGTTCGGATTGTGCTCAAGGGGCTCAACTGGGGGCTTGGAGGTTTGAGAAAGAGCTCCAGTGGTGCCAGGACCTAAACCCCAAAGCCCCTTAAACCCTAAATCCTGAATTCTCTAGGACCCAGAGTAGGCCCTGATTCCCTTTTCTTGGGGCTTCGGTCCCCTTCCAAGCCCCTTTACACCAAAAAGGGCATCCCTTTCATTCCCAGGCTACTGCTGGGACCTGATACTTCTAGACTTTGGCAGTTAGGGTTTTAGGGTTTTAGGGTTTTAGGGTTTTAGGGTTTTAGGGTTTTAGGGTTTTAGGGTTTTAGGGTTTTAGGGTTTTAGGGTTTTAGGGTTTTAGGGTTTTAGGGTTTTAGGGTTTTAGGGTTTTAGGGTTTTAGGGTTTTAGGATCTGGCTTCAGGGTGCTTAGAAGCAATATGCTCAACTGCTACACCCTTAGGTCTAACCCCTCAACCCTGGACCCTAGATTTTTTGAACCCCTAAACCTCTAAACCCGAACCCTAAACGCTAGCCACAAAACCTGTAAGCCCTAAACTCAAGCTACATGGTGGCGGCTTCCAGCCACACGGATGGTGAAAGGAGATGCTTTGCACATCCGTTTCGCAAAGGGCGTGTGCGTGCACACCTTCCGGGTTCCATACCGCATTACATGTGCTGGTACGATGAGACCAAAAAGAAGGACCTGGGCAGCCGAACCCGACTCACCAACTTGAGGTTGAGTATGTTCACCGACCCTAAGAAGCCATTCGCTGACCATGGGTTCCTGCTGGGGATGTCTGCCCTGACGGATGCAATGTGGTCTGGCAGCGACCACAAAGCTGCTCGAGCTAGAGTGGAGCAAGCGTTGCAGGCCCAGGGATGTGCTAGTTGCCGTGCACGATCGGGCGCGTGTCCTTGTTGATGAACGGACCGTGCAACCATACCCTAACCCTAAACCCCGAACTCTGACGCCCTAACTGCTAAACCTCAAACCCCAAACGGTGAACCCTAAACCCCAAACCCCAAACCCCAAACCCCAAACCCCAAACCCGAAACCCGAAACCCGAAACCCCCAAACCCCAAACCCCAAACCCCAAACCCCAAACCCCAAACCCCAAACCCCAAACCCCAAACCCTAAACCCTAAACCCTCAACCCTAAACCCTAAACCCTAAACCCTAAACCCTAAACCGAACCCTAAACCCTAAACCCTAAACCCTAAAAACCCTAAACCTCTAAACCCTAAACCCTAAACCCTAAACCCTAAACCCTAAACCCTAAACCCTAAACCCTAAACCCTAAACCCTAAACCCTAAACCCTAAACCCTAAACCCTAAACCCTAAACAAGCCAGATTTCCCAGCCCCCCGGCAGGTTCCCCAGAGCCGATCCGGCCACACCTGCGCCCTGTACCAGAATCGGTGCGCTGTTGGCTTTAGGGTTTAGGGTCTAGGGTTTAGGGTTAGGGTTTAGGGTTTAAGGTTTAGGGTCTAGGGTTTAGGGTTTTAGGGTTTAGGGTTTAGGGTTTTAGGGTTTAGGGTTGTAGGGTTTTAGGGTTTAGGGTTTAGGGTTTAGGGTTTCGGGTGTAGGGTTTCGGGTTTAGGGTTTAGGGTTCAGGGTTTAGGGTTTAGGGTTTGGGGTTTAGGGTTTTAGGGTTTTAGGGTTTAGGGTTTAGGGTTTAGGGTTTGGGGCATAGAGATTCGGAGTTGGAGCTTCTAGGCTTAAGGCTCCGGTCTAGGGTGTAGTTTTTGTTAGGGTTTAGGGTTCTTTGGGGGCGTCAGGGAGGTTTGAGTTTCGGAGCTAAGAGCTCGTAGTGTGTAAAAAATTTTTCGGTCTCCAGGGGTTTAGTTTGCGCCCCGGGGCCTCCTGTGGTGCAGGGCTCTTGTGTTTCTGCGCTTTTGGTGTGTCAGGCGCCTTTCTCAGACCCGAAAGCCTCAAGCCTCTAACCCTAAACCCTAAACCCTAAACCCTAAACCCTAAACCCTAAACCCTAAACCCTAAACCCTAAACCCTAAACCCTAAACCCTAAACCCTAACCTCGAAACCCTAAGCCCTGAACCCTAAGCCCCAACACCTGCTGCAGAGTCGGTGCTCTGGGATGCTCGTTTGGAGGATGTGCCAATCATTCAGGCGCCCCTAGACCCAAAACTCGAAGCCCGAAACCCAGGGCCAGAAAAATCCCGATAAGCCACCTAAACCTCAAGCCCTAAACCTCAAGCCCTAAACCCTAAACCCTAAACCCTAAACCTTAAACCCTAAACCCTAAACCCTAGACCCTAATCCCTAAACCCTAAACCCTGAACCCTAAACCCTGAACCCTAAACCCTAAACCCTAAACCCTAAACCCTAAACCCTAAACCCTAAACCCGAAGCTGCAACCCCTTGAGTCGTCCCATGCATGCGCAGCACTCTCAAGGATAAGCCTTCATTGGCCACGAGCCCGGCAACATCTTAAAACGGGGCGCATTGTGCCCTATCTATCTGACCAGGATGCCGAGTGAACTCTCCTCATCGCATGGCACCTTGGCGGCGGAGCTTCGCAAGCGCAGGAAGCCTGTGGTGGTGGGGTGGAAAGGAGTGCGCTTTCTAGGCACTGGCAGTCCACAGATGCAAGTCGTGCTGGACATCCCTGACCCGCTTCGCCCACTTCTTGGAGGACCCGCTGCAAGGCCCTAAACCCTAAACCCTAAGCCTAAACCCTATAAACCCTGAACCCTTAACCCTAAACCCTAAAAGCCTAAACCCTCAGCCCTAAGCCCTAAACCCTACACCCTAAACCCTAAACCCTAAACCCTAAACAGTAAACCCTAAAAGCCTAAACCCTCAACCCTAAACCCTAAACCCCTGTGGTGAAGAATGCAAAGCCATCCGCCTGGCAGCCCCCATGACCTGTCGGTGCTCTGTGGATGCTAAACCCTAAGCGCCC
>CAJNDS010002066.1:272979-347979 GCA_905221605.1 Symbiodinium natans | reverse complement strand
GTTTAGGGTTTAGGGTTTAGGGTTTAGGGTTGAGGGTTTAGGGTTTAGGGTCTAGGGTACAGTAAACTCCAAAAAGTTGGAACATCTTGATCTCCAAGCCCCAAATTTAAAAGGCATGCTGAAGGGAATACCTGCTCTAATCGTCCTTAGACCATGTCCCAACTTTCTGGAGTTTGCTGTACTTGGCTAAAGAGGGAGATGGCCCCCCTTTGTAACCTGAGAGTCGAGTCTCGAGGTGGATGTCCTACGTAGCCACCGACATCGTTTCCCCCCCAAGAAGTCTCCCAAGAGTCCCTCGTACTGTTTTTTTTTTTTTTTTTTTTTTGGGGGGGGGGGGGTTTAGGTTTTAGGCATGCCAGCGCCCCAAATCGCACTGGCCCCTCCAAAGAAGAGCGCCTAAAAAGACTAAACCCCAAACAAAAGAGCCCAAGTACGAGAGACCCTTGGGAGACTCATTGGGGGGACACTACCTAGGTACCTATGTAGGAGGTCCACCTCGAGGCTCGACTTTCAACTCTGCTGCGTGCTGACTTGCCACGTTTTCGCGCTCCTCGCCTCCGCTTGCCCTAGGATGTCTCAGCGTGAGCAGCGTACGACACCATCATGGATAAGTCAAAAAACAACAACACGACCCCAAAGCCCTACAAAAAGACACTAGGAATGGAAGGCTCAACAGGCCCTTGGGTTCCTTCGCTCTATCTTCCGGGGCGCTCCGAAGCCCGAGAGTAGCCATGGCCGCGCGTTTGCTGGCGCTGACGGCAACTGCCGCTTTTGCGGGCAAGGCGCCTTCGAGGGGTGTTGGGGATGGATAGGGTTTAGGGTGGAGAGGGTTCAAGGTGGATAGGGTTCGTAGAGGGGTTAGGGATTAGGGTTGAGGGTTTAGGGTGTAAGTTTAGTTCTTGAGGTTTTGAGCCTTGAAACCTCCCCACAGACCTGATGCCCCAAGCCCTAAGCCCCAGCCCTAATCCCTAAATGATCCCTAGACCCTAATCCCAAAACCCCTTTGTTTTCCCTAACTCATCCCCTCCCCCCCAAAAAAATCACACGAAAACAATAGCCAGAAACACCAAAGCCCCCAGAGTTTTCAGAGTCTGCCATAACCCAAAGCCGTAAACCCTCCCTAGACCCCGTAAACTGCTAGAACCCCCAGATTAGGACCCCTTATATCACAACTCAAGGAATGATATCCCTAAACCCTAAACCCTAAACGCTAAACCCTAAACCCTAACCCCTAAACCCTAAACCCTGAACCCGAAACCCGAAACCCTCCTTAAGCGACATGGCAATGAGACCTAGGCTGCTCAGTAGAGCCCTTAGTTGCCTGTTTGGTTAGTTTAGGGTTTGGGGTTTGTGGTTTGGGGTTTTGGGGTTTGGGGTTTGGGGTTTAGGGTTTAGGGTTTGGGGGTCTCTGGTTCACTGCTGAACCGTGTGAAGCAGAACAGAAAGACTGTTTCGATGCGCAGGTTGTTTCGCGTTTAGGGTTTAGGGTTTCGGGTTTAGGGTGGAGGATTGGCGGCTTCTTGACTAGGGTTCTGGGGAAAACCGGTATGACTTCAAAGGAAAGCTTCTTTAACTCACCAGTACTTGGAGCACAGGTTATGCGTCCGCTTATAACCTACTTAGGGACTCAGGGGGCTTATACGTGCAGTTATCATGAGGGTTAGAAGTACCATGAACCTCCAAGTAGGGTTCTCGGGAAACCTCAACCGGGCTCCCTTTCGGCACTTGTATGTCGACCCCCCTAAACCCTAAACCCTAAACCCTAAACCCTAAACCCTAAACCCTAAACCCTAAACCCTAAACCCTAAACCCTAAACCCTAAACCCTAAACCCTAAACCCTAAACCCCAAACCCTAAACCCTAAACGCTTCCGTTTATTTCCCGTGCCAGGTGGACCCCAAGTATGCCGGGGACCCGGCGAGCCGAAAAGGAGCAGGATGCCCCGAGCCCTCTTTGGGTTCAGGGTTCAGGGTTCAGGGTTCAGGGTTCAGGGTTTAGGGTTTAGGGTTTAGGGTTTAGGGTTCAGGGAACCCTAAACCCTAAACCCTAAACCCTCTACCCTAAACCCTAAACCCCTAAACCCTCTAAACCCCAAAGCGACCTTCCAAATCCTACAGACACCAAAAATATGAAGCCCTCTGAACCCCAAAAGCTGTCGAGTCCGGGCTTTTGTGAAGTCTTGAACCCTACTCCCTCAACCCTGGGTTGAGGGTTTAGGGTTTAGGTTTTAGGGTTTAGGGTTTAGGGAACCTCGAACCCCAAACCCCATGCCGCCCCTAGACCCGAACTCCTACCCCCCCCCCCCCCCCCCCCCCCCCCCCCCCCCCCCCCCCCCCCCCCCCCCCCCCCCCCCCTTCCCCCCCGCAAACCCCTAAAGGCTCAACCTGTCTAAACCCTACCCCGAAGGGGGGCCTTGGGCGAAAACCGTAAGCCCCTAAACCCTAAACCCCAAACCCCAAACCCTAAACCCTAAACCCTAGACCCAAAACCCTAAACCCTAAACCCAAAACCCTAAACCCAAAACCCTCAACCCTGAACCCTAAACCCTAAACCCTCAACCCTCAACCCTAAACCCTACACCCTGAGCTGGCTGTTTGGAGATTGTTGCGGAATGGGATCCAAGATGTTTGGGAAACGTGTCTGGGAGTTGCAGGGCAAGGTTCCAGTTGTTTGTCCAAACCCATGTCTAAACCCTAAACCCTAAACCCTAAACCCTAAACCCTAAACCCTAAACCCTAAACCCTAAACCCTAAACCCCAAACCCTAAACCCTAAACCCTAAACCCTAAACCCAAAACCCTCAACCCTAAACCCTAAACCCTAAACCCTAAACCCTAAACCCTAAACCCTAAACCCTGAACCCTGAGCCCTGAGCCCTGAACCCTGAACCCTGAACCCTGAACCCTGAACCCTGAACCCTGAACCCTGAACCCTGAACCCTGAACCCTAACTAAACCCTAAACCCTAACCCTAAACACTAAACCCTAAACCCTAAGCCCCAAAAACACCAACAACAAGGCCATGAACCTCACGGTGTACCACGTGCATCCCGCCAACGTCAGCTCCGTGCCGGCGCCGACCTCGGCTAGGGTTTAGGGTTTAGGGTTTAGGGTTTTGGGTTTAGGGTTTAGGGTTTCGGGTTTAGGGTTTAGGGTTTGGGGTTTGGGGTTTAGGGCTTAGGGTTTCGGGTTTAGGGTTTCGGGTTTAGGGTTTAGGGGCTATTTAGGGTCCGGGGTTTAGGGTTCAGGGTTCATTTAGGGGTTAGGGTTTAGGGTTTACGGTTCACGGTTTAGGGTTTAGGGCTTAATTAGGATCCAGGGTTTAGGGTTTAGGTTTTATTTAGGGATTAGGGCTTAGGGGTTTGCTTTAGGGTCCAGGGTTGGGGATCAGGGTTTACTGTTTAGGGTGTAGGGTTTAGGTTTTAGGGTTTAGGGTTTAGGGTTTAGAGTTCAGGGTTCAGGGTTCAGGATTAGGGTTCATGGTTCAGGGTGCCTTCACCCTATACCCGAAACCTGAGAACCCTAAAGCCCTAAAGCCCTAAAGCCCTAAAGCCCTAAAACCCTAAAACCCTAAAACCCTAAAACCCTAAAACCCTAAAACCCCAAAACCCTAAAACCCCAAACCCCAAATCCCTAAGATTCCTAAAAGTTGAACCCCAAAGTTCATGAAGTCCTACACCCTAAAACCCTAAAACCCTAAACCCTAAAACCTAAACCCTAAACCCTAAACCCTAAACCCTAAACCTTAGAACCCTAAGATCCAAAACCCCGAGAGTCTCCAGAGCCCCACACTCCAAGACCACTGCTGAGGACCCTCCGAGCCCTGAAACCCGAAACCCTCACACCCTAAATCCCTAATTTCGTAAAATGCTACAACCCTAAACCCTAAACCCTAAAACCTTAAACCCTAAACCCTAAACCCTACAACCCGAAGATCCTAAAAAATCACCAAAATGCACCAGAATCCTGCGCTCCAAGACCACTGAATCAAGGTGGACATGGACACGGGCGATCTCTACGGCGACCTCTTCTTCTTTCTTGACGAGTTCCTCCTGCCTGGGGACTCGGCCCTGAAAGCCCATAACCTAATGGGGTTTTAGGGGCTTACTTGGAGGTTCAGGGAACTTATAACCCTAAGTATCACTGTACTTATAAGCCTCAGTAGACGTATAACTGTGGTTATAGGTACCCATGAACCTCCAAGTAACCTAATGGGGTTTTAGGGGCTTAGGGCTCAGACCTTAGGGTTTCACAAAGCGCCTCATGGTGATTTAGTTCTTGGTAGGACTGTAAGGGAGTTGTGAGGGGACAGCGTTGGTGATTACTCAGGCTCCTGTAGTGAGAGTTTAGGGTTTAAGAGTCCAGGGCTTGGGGTTTGGGATTAGAGCTTGGGGCAGTCTAAACCCGAAACTTGGGATGTTCCCCTTGTACTAACAGTCCTGAATAGGGATTGTATTGGGGGGTACTAGAATCCCTATTAAGGACTGGTAGTATAAGGGGGAACAACCTAAACCCTAAACCCTAAACCCCAAACCCCAAACCCTAAACCCTAAACCCTAAACCCTAAATCCTAAACCCTAAACCCTGTCCACAAAGCCCATGATCCTCAAGTTCCCAGACAGCGGAGCTAGCTTTCTGATACGGACGGAGACGAAGATGCATCGCATCTCCCGTCCGATGGCATGGGCTAACCCACACCTGGAGGGTCGGGGAACGTAGTCAGTAGGCAGTAAGTAGACTTCGAAGTAGCCCAAAAGTCGGAGTTATTGCACTTTATGTAACTCTACGTACTAAGTCTCCCGACCCTCCAAGCAGAGATGCCCTCTTCATGGCATGAAAACAGTGCTGGCGGACCAGATGGCTCTCCTGGCAAGGGCACACCGCAGCCCGAAACCCGAAACCCTAAACGGTAAGCCCTAAACCCCAGACCCCAAACCCCAAACCCCAAACCCCAAACCCCAAACCCCAAACCCTAAACCCTAAACCCTAAACCCTAAACCCTAAACCCCAAACCCTAAATCCTAAACCCCAAACCCTACACCCTATGTCCCAGAGCCCAAAACCCACTGAAGCCCTCGAGCTGCCAAAGCCTTAAACATGCATCTAAGGTTGGTATCATGGGCCCTTGGCCTAAGGGTTTAGGGTTTAGGGTTTAGGGTTTAGTTTAGGGTTTACTAATAGTATGGGCCCTTAGCCTTGTTTATTGGGATCCGAAGTATGGGCCCTTGTTATGTACAGTGCACATAGTCCCGGAATCTTGATTTGAATTGGAAAAATTTAGTTTCATGCTCCACCCGCGCCTCAGGAGCCGCACCAATATCACCTTGGACGTGTGCTCCAAGACCAAGCCCTCAACCCTCAACCCTCAACCCTCAACCCTCAACTCTCAACCCTCAACCCTCAACCCTCAACCCTCAACCCTCAACCCTCAACCCTCAACCCTCAACCCTCAACCCTCAACCCTCAACCCTAAACCCTAAACCCTAAACCCTAAACCCTAAACCCTAAACCCTAAACCCTAAACCCTAAACCCTGAACCCTGAATCCTGAATCCTGAACCCTGAACCCTGAACCCTGAAACCCTGAAACCCTGAAACCCTGAAACCCTGAGCTGGTTCCATAATCCCTGAGCTCCAAGCCCTCAACCCCACACCCGCATGACCCAGCCACCAGGCCTCTGCAATGCGCGGATCCCTCGTACTTCTTCGCGTCTTGGTTGGAGGGTTCTGGTGGTTCCGGATTTCAGGATTTAGGAGTCGAGCGGATATATTAGGTGTCTTGGTGGCTTAGGGTTTAGTAAAGCGTTGACGGAAGGGGTTTAGGCTTTAGGGCAGTAGGGTTTTAGGGGTTTTGGCTTTTGGGTTGAAGGGTTTAGTCAATGTGGTATGGTTCGCATTTCGGGTTTTAGGACGAAGAGCTTCGGGCTTGTTTAGGATTCAGGGTTCAGTGCTGTATAGGTTGCTGAGGGTAAGAACTCAGAAGGTTTAGAGCTCTGTAGAGTGGCCCTAACCCTAAACCCGAAACCTTAAAACCTAAACCCTAAACCCGAAACCTTAAAACCTAAACCCCAAACCCCAAACCCCAAACCCCAAACCCCAAACCCCAAACCCCAAACCCCAAACCCCAAACCCCAAACCCCAAACCCCAAACCCCAAACCCCAAACCCTAAACCCTAAACCCTAAACCCTAAACCCTAAACCCTAAACCCTAAACCCTAGAAGCCATCAGAGGTGGTCCACAGGCATCTCTGGCTCTGTGGAGAGATTCTGCGGCTTTGGGGATGTTAAGATGAATCTTGCGCCCGAAGCCCTAAGCCCTAAGCCCTAAGCCCTAAACCCTAAACCCTAAACCCTAAACCCTAAACCCTAAACCCTGAACCCTGAACCCTGAACCCTAAACCCCGGAAGTCTTGCAAGGACAAGTTCGAGTGCCAGAATCCCGAGCATCGCAAGGGCAACCTCGTGGCCACACAACTCCACCTCCAGGCGGGAGAGGTTTCAGGGTTCAGGGTTCAGGGTTGAGGGTTTAGAGTTCTTTCCTTACTTAGCCAATAGTTAAACTTTCAACTTTTTGGCACGCCTGACGCCGGCGACATGCTTGCACAGGTTGCACTTTAAGCTTCTTGGGTTTCCTTTTTTTTGTAGGAAACCAAAGTTTGACGTTTTCCCTTGGTTTTTTGAGAAGTAAGATTCCGTCATACATGGCAACACACGGTGATAGAGTGGATCTGGGTCCTGAGGTTTCTTATATCTAATATGCACATTTCTTCTGATGAACATTACAGTGTTTGTTATAGGTCATCTTGATTTTTCAGCATTCTCTTGGGGGCAAGAAGTGGGGGTGGTTGAGAAGAAGACGGTGCAGAGGCTTAGTTTCATGCAGCCTTGGCCTAGATCGTCCTGCAGCCTCGTGAGATCCCTTTGCACAGGTGGTCACCGCTGACAAGCGACGTCAAAGATAATGGAGCACTTGTGAGCTCATTTTGCTACACTACTTTGAGCCTATATAGATATGCACATAAAGAGGCTTGTACATTGAAATGCCGCTGGTGCCGATTCTACCAACTAAGGAACTATATTGTATTGTCAGCTGGCTTTATTCCGCACAAATGATGTTTTTTTTTTAACCACAACAAAATAAAGCTTGTTTTACTTGCTGGAAAGGTTCTCTACTGCACTCTCCACCCTAAACACCCACATTTTTTCTATAGCCCTGAAAACCTCAACCCCTATTAAACCCTGAAACCCCGATTTTGATCAGCTCCAGCAGCTGCCCTAAATCTGTAAACCCCTAAACCCCTAAAACCCTAAAACCCTAAAACCCTGGAACCCTAGAACCCTAAACCCTAGAACCCTAGAACCCTAGAACCCTAGAACCCTAGAACCCTAGAACCCTAGAACCCTAGAACCCTAGAACCCTAGAACCCTAGAACCCTAGAACCCTAGAACCCTAGAACCCTAGAACCCTAAACCCTAAACCCTAAACCCTAAACCCTAAACCCTAAACCCTAAACCCTAAACCCTAAACCCCAAGGTGGACTCGCGCTTCGGCCAGTACGCGGGCTGCAACCTCTGCACCGGCATCGACCCCTTCACGCGCCCCTGTGGCCGCAGTTTCCTTCCTTCAGGCTCTTTAAGGGCAACCCTAAACCCTAAACCCTAAACCCTAAACCCTAAACCCTAAACCCTAAACCCCAAACCCCAAACCCTAAACCCTAAACCCTAAACCCTAAACCCTAAACCCTAAACCCTAAACCCTAAACGCTAAACCCTTACCCTAAACACTGTGAGGTTGAACCCGAATCGGGGCCCCCTGCCCCCGAAAGCACCCTAAACCCAAACCCCCTTAACCCCTACTTGGAGGTTCATGGTACTTGTAACCCAATTCTAACTGTACTTAACCCGCTTATAAGCCCCTTAAGTGCCCTAACATGGCCCTCCAAATCCCCACACCCAGATGGTTGGAAAGATCCTACAAGCCGCAAGCTGCTCAAACGTTTTCACTGAGCTTGATCCAGAGGTCCTTGCGGGGAAGTTATTAGGGGTTGTGGGTTTTGGGTAGGGCCTAGAGTTATGTCGGGTTCCCATGGGTTCATAAGGGAAATATAGGGTTTGGGAAGATGCATCTCGATCAACTAACACAATCTTAGACCCTAAGGGCCCGAACTGTCTTTCAATGTCCTAAGCCCTCAGCTTTCAAAGCCCTAAACCCTAACCCTAAACTTTCAACAGCCCAAACCGAACCCCCTGCATAAACCTTAAACCCCAAACCCTGAACCCGAGACTGCAAAAGCTCAAGTGAGCCCTGCACTCGGAACTTTCAGAAGCCTAAGTCGCCCTAAGCCCAAAGCCCAAGATCCGAAATCAACCCTAAGCCCTAAACCCCAAACCCTAAACCCCAAACCCCAAACCCTAAACCCTAAACCCCAAACCCTCAACCCTAAACCCTAAACTAAGAGCCCTAAGCCCAAAACCCTGAACCCCAAGCCCAGAGATCCTCAGGGAGGAGGTGTCAGGCAGGGGTGGTGTGCGTAGGGGGCCCTCATATTTTCTTTATGATGAAGACTTTGCTACATTTTTTTGGGTCTGCTAAGACCCCTTAAACCCTAAACCCTAAAACCTAAACCCTAACCCTAAACCCGAAAGCATAACCCAAGAAAACCTAAACCCTAAACCCTAAACCCATCTGCTACACTCCTCCCTCTTCCCCGCGGTTTCCTTATGAACTTGGCAGGAAAGCCTTGCAAGGAGGGCACCTACATCTGCGCGGCTTGGCATGACGTGATGCCTGGAGGTCTGGTGTCTTATGAGGTTTATTGGGCTTGGTGGGCCAGTGGTACCCCTTTTCCCTGTTTTGCTGCAAGGTTCCCATACAAAGCAACCAACCCAAAAAAGGGTGCCCTTACTATAAGATGGTTGCCGGGCTACCAAGTGGGTTCTCAGGGTGGGTTTTGGAGGCTTAAGGGCTGTTCAGGTAGATTTAGGAGGCTGAAGGGGTTGGTAGAAGGTCGAGGAGGTGGCTTGGGGGTCAGGTGTTCTTTCATGGTTTTTTTGTAGCTTTACTCAGAGCTCGTCGGTTCTAAGCCAGGTACGAGATCTACGTACAGGTACCTGAGACACGAACTCCAAACTCGAAACCCTAAACCTTAAATCCTGAACCCTAAACCCTGAACCCTAAACCCTGCACCCTGCTCAGCCTTGGTATAGGGTTAGGGTTAGGGTTTCAGGTTGAAAGGTCTGAGGTTTGGGGTTCGTGTGGGTCCCATGTGCAGGACTGTATGAACTTCACCCACCCGGATGCATGCGACCGGCACTTCGTCGGGCGCGAGACGGTGCAGAAGCAGCCGCTCGGGTCCCTAAACCCCGAACCCTAAACCCTAAACCCTAAACCCTAAACCCTAAACCCTAAACCCTAAACCCTAAACCCTAAACCCTAAACCCCTAACCCCTAAACCCTAAACTCCAAACCCTAAACCCCAAACCCTAAACCCTAAACCCTAAACCCTCCCCGAGTCCAGCCCTAACCCCATAAAACCCTAAACCCATGAAGCCCTAAACCTGTACAGCCCATAAAGTCTAAGCGCAAACAACACCTAAAGCCTAAAGCCAAAACCCTAAACCCCAAACCCCGCGAGAACTCCAAACCCCAGAGCACAAAGTTCGCTACTTGGAGGATCAGGGGGCTTGTATCGTATGTAGATGTTGAAGTACGTTTAAGCAGTTTAAGCAGGCTAACCCCATTCGAGGCACTTTTTTGTGGTTCTTCCATCTGCTTACTTAGTAAGTGCCCCGATTCCGAGTTCCCAAAACTTCAGACCCTGAACCCAAAGACGCCCGAAGCCATTACACCAGAAGCCCTGAGCCCAATGCCTTGACTGAGGTTTGTGAAAAATGTCAGCGACGCGTGCGTGTCCGTACTGGAGGATCCATGGAGTTTCTTCTCAACTTGATCTAGAGGCTAGGATCTCCTTTCCTTCCGGTGATTGGGTTGCAAACCCTAAGCCCGAAGCCCTCAACCTAAGACTTGGCGACTGAAGGTGCAGAGTTTCCTCCTAGCACCCATCGATACCCTACACCCTAAACCCTGAATACCCCTGTGCTGTAAGGATCGGGGGGCGTATACGGTGTAGGGTCTTGGGGTTGTTGACTTGGGGTTTTAATGTAGGGTAACTTCAAATCGGGTCCGCTTTAGGGTACATGTAACTCTACTTTGTATCTACTTTGCTAAGTCCCCCGATCTTCCAAGTATACCCGTTGTAGAAGCCACATGGCGGGTTGATCTAAGGGTCCTTTCTTGGGAAACTATCCAGGGACTTTGGGTTTGCAAGTATAATATAAGGCTATTTTGGGAACATAGGCCCCGAATATGGACCCCCAAATATTAGGATCCGAGTCCGCTGTCCTTTAGTTGTGTTGAATATCCAGAAAGCCTTAGCACCATCAAGTAAGGAATAAGCCTTAAACGATACAGGGCTAACCCTAAACCCTAAACCCTAAACCCTAAACCCTAAACCCTAAACCCTAAACCCTAAACCCTAAACCCTAAACCCTAAACCCTAAACCCTAAACCCTAAACCCTAAACCCTAAACCCTAAACCCTAAACCCTAAACCCTATACCCTATACCTTTACCCTAAACCCTAAGCCCGAAGCCCTAAACCCTAAACCCTAAACCCTAAACCCTAAACCCTAGGCCCTGAACCTTTGAGCCACGAGCTCAGCCGAGACCCTCTTGATAGTACGTTCCTTAGTTCAGAGGTACTCCCCAAACCCTAAACCCCAAACCCCAAACCCCAAACCCCAAACCCTAAACCCTAAACCCTAAACCCTAAACCCTCAACCCTGGTGTCCCTGGAAACTTGCGCCAGGAGACCTGCCACCCTTACCGCACCTCCGCCTGGAAATGCGAAGGCGACCTGGCGAGCACTCGCTTCGTGGGGTCCCAAGCTCTCAACCCTCAACCCTCAACCCTCAACCCTCAACCCTCAACCCTCAACCCTCAACCCTCAACCCTCAACCCTCAACCCTCAACCCTCAACCCTCAACCCTCAACCCTCAACCCTCCACCCTCCACCCTCAACCCTCAACCCTCAACCCTCAACCCTCAACCCTCAACCCTCAACCCTCAACCCTCAACCCTCAACCCTCAACCCTCAACCCTCAACCCTCAACTCTACCCTGAACCCTCGACCCCAGACCCTCTAAGTTCAGGGTTTAGGGTTCGCCCTCGCATGACGCTCTCTAAACCCCACGTCCTAAACCCTAAACCCTAAACCCTAAACCCGAAACCCGAAACCCTAAACCCCTAGACCCTAAACCCCTAAGCCCTAAACCCCTAAACCCCTAAACCCCTAAACCCCTAAACCCCTAAACCCCTAAACCCCTAAACCCCTAAACCCCTAAACCCCTAAACCCCTAAACCCCTAAACCCCTAAACCCCTAAACCCCTAAACCCCTAAACCCCTAAACCCCTAAACCCCTAAACCCCTAAACCCCAAACCCCAAACCCTTGGGCTCCAGGCTGCCTTGCTCTGCACCATAGTCGCATCATGGAGAGCTGCGACAAGGCGCGGACGCTCTCTAAACCCCACGTCCTAAACCCTAAACCCTAAACCCTAAACCCTAAACCCTAAACCCTAAACCCTAAACCCTAAACCCTAAACCCTAAACCCTAAACCCTAAACCCTAAGCCCTAAGCCCTAAGCCCTAAGCCCTAAGCCCTAAGCCCTAACCCTAAACCCTAGCCCTAAACCCTAAACCCTAAACCCCCTACAGGCCACGGCGATGAGCTACTGCCCCGGATTCGCCTTTCCCCTCTGCACGTCCGACTCCAAAGACTACGACGCTCGGGGAATGTTGTGTGTTTAAGACTCAGGATCATGGTCGAAGCCCTAGACCCTAAAGCGTAAACCCAAAACCCAAAACCCTAAACCCTAAACCCGAAACCCTAAGCCCTAAGCCCTAAACCCGAAACCCTAAACCCTAAAACCCTAAACCCTAAACCTTAAACTCCGTCCTAGACCCTAACTATAAACCCTTTTTTGAGGCAGCACTGGAATAGAAGAATCCCGATTGCCCGTAAAAGGCTGGACAAGTCGGGAGGAGTGTTTGTTTTTGCTGTTTTAGGGTTGAGGGTTTAACGCTTTTAGGGCTTTGGGGTTTTAAGATTTGGGGTATTTTGGGGTTTGGGGATTTCGGGCTGGTCATTTACAACAAACTTTGGAAAATACACACCCCAGACCCTAGATCCTAAACCGCCGAAATTTACATCTTTCTGTGGCCCCCAACTCCACCCCAGTTGCAGGCTTGGGGGGTTTTCCTTTGTGGCCTTGAAGGGGCTCTACCTTGGACTCCCCCCCAAGATTGTACCTTTGGGTTTGGGTGCCCTGCTTCAAGAGCCCAAAGTTTGCCCGGGAATGGCGGGAAAAAGTCGGTCGATGCGAGATCTCGTCGAGGCTGTAGAATGGGGTTGCTGTCTAGACAGCGCTTCTGAGCTGAGCCTGAGCAAAGGTTTAAACCCTAAACCCTAAACCCTAAACCCTAAACCCTAAACCCTAAACCCTAAACCCTAAACCCAAAGCCCTAAACCCTTTAGACCCTGTTTCGAAAAACCAAGGCTGGTTTCGGTTTGGATCCAGAAGCCTGAGGGCTGAGCCTTCCTGTTTTTAAGAAGGCCTGAAGCTGTCGGACCCTGAACTTAGGGGTACTTGGATTTTTTTTTATTTTTTGGGTACGATAATTCCTAAGAAGCAGCCAAAAAGTGAACTTAGGGGTACTTGGAAATTCTTTGTGTTTTTTGGGTACTAGAATTCCTAAGAAGCAGCAAAATATAATTTTGCTAGGGGTCCAAGTTCAGTGGCGTGAAATCTTGTCTCCCTGCCAGCCCCACAGCTAAGATTCCCTTATCAAACCCTTTCAAACTCACATGCTGTCGTCCTTTTTTCAGATCATACGGATCCACTCATCCTTTTTAAATCACATGGACCCCTTTGAAAGTCGCATGACCTGATCCTCTTTAAAGTCTTATGGAACCCGTTTATATTCAGATAAACTCCTCCCTTTCAGAACACATACCCCTCCCCCCCCCCCCCTCCTCCTCCTCCTCCCACACTACAGGCGGGGATGGTTTTGTTTTGGAGGGGGGGGGGGGGCACCACTAAGCAGCATCCATCCTGAAACCCTAAGCGGCCCATTTCTCAGATTGTGAGCTTGGCTCTCAGGACTGCTGGCACATGAACATTGCCAGGAAAACAGCAGGCGTGGTTCCTTACTTCGGGGGAGGGGTGGTGGGGGGGTGCTTGGAGGTTCAAGGTCCTTCTAACCCAATTCATGTAGTTACATCCCACTTCTAAACGCCTTAAGCACCCGAACATGGCTGTACTTGGGTTATTCGTACAATTATCATTGGCTGAAGAAGTACCATGAACCTCCAAGTAGGGTTTGGGGCTGAGGGTTTGGGGTTTGGGCACTGTGCAGTTTAGCTTTCTGATTTGGTTAGGACGTTTTTGATGAGGGGTTGTGGGGTCTATTGGCAATCCTAAACTCTAAGCCCTAAACCCTGAATCCTGAATCCTGAATTTAAATCTAAACGCTAAACCCTAAACCCTAAATCCTACAACCTACACCCTAAGCCCCGAAGCCCTGCACCCCAACACCCTTCGCACTTGAGGGCTTGAGGGTACAACTTTATGGCTCTTAGCCCTAAACCCTAAACCCTAAACCCTAAACCCTAAACCCTAAACCCTAAACCCTAAACCCTAGACCCTAAACCCTAAACCCTAAACCTTAAACCCTCAACCTTAAAACCCTAGACCCGAGACCCCAAACCTGAAAGAGTTTCGGGTTCAGGAGGTTCCAGAGGGCCTAGGCTTCGGGATCGGCGCATCTATCAAGTGATGACAAAGTAGTAGTTCGAGTTGTAAGAGTTTTGGGTTTAGGGCTTAGGGGTTAGGGTTTAGGGCTTAGGGTTCAGGGGTGCCTTGCTGGGGTTCTCCTACTGCATAATGCAACGTAGTAGGCTACAGGTTGTTCGGTTGGAGATTTCCGTTTCTAGGGTGGGCTTTGGGGTTAAGACCGCATGTATTCGGCTGCTGTGATTTTCTCCGCGTGTTCGGTGCCTGAAGCTGCGCTAAAAACCCTAAGCCCTAAACCCTAAACCCTAAACCCTAAACCCTAAACCCTAAACCCTAAACCCTAAACCCTAAACCCTAAACCCTAAACCCTAAACCCTAAACCCTAAACCCTAAACCCCAAACCCGAAACCCTAAGCCCTAAACCCTAAACCCTAAACCCTAAACCCCCTAGCCACACTTAAGGATCACCCCCCTACACGTCCTCCTGCCTGCCGGAGGTGCCTGGTACTCAACCTTCCGTGCTTTGGCGGCTTAGGGTTTAGGGTTTAGGGTTTAGGGCTTAGGGCTTAGGGTTTAGGGTTTAGGGTTTTTAGGGTTTAGGGTTTAGGGTTTTTAGGGTTTAGGGTTTTTAGGGGTTTACGGGGTTTAGGGTCTAGGGGTTTATAGGGTTTAGGGTTTGGCCCTGAAGCCGTGGCATCTCAAGGGTTTTTTGGTCTGTGGAGTCGGGGCTCAGGGTTTAGGCTTCTGGTTTTGGGGGTTCAGTGCTCAGGGTTCAGGATCCT
Organism: Symbiodinium natans; assembly: GCA_905221605.1. NCBI lineage: Eukaryota > Dinophyceae > Suessiales > Symbiodiniaceae > Symbiodinium > Symbiodinium natans. Next base: position 333,348 of record CAJNDS010002066.1, on the reverse strand, counting down.
AAACCCTAAACCCTAAACCCTAAACCCTAAACCCTAAACCCCAAACCCCAAACCCTAAACCCTAAACCCCAAACCCTAAACCCTAAACCCTAAACCCTAGCAGAGAATTGGGAGAGGTTTCGTGCTTAGGGTCTCCTGAATGCTGAGGCGCTTTTCGGAATCCCCCAGGCCCAATACTCGGAGGATGGGTGGAGGGGCTCAGGAGCACCCTGAAAGGGCTCAATAACCCTACTTAAGATCGACTTACCTCATGTGAGGATTGGGGTGTAAGGCTTGGGGTTTTTGAGTCTAGGGTTATGGGCTTAGGGGTTAGGGATTAAGGGCTCCCCAGAAATGAGCTCAGTCGAGGTTTGGAATTCTTTGCCTCAGGCGGTTGAAAAGGCCAGCAGCCCCAAACCACCCGAAGCCCTAAGACCTAGACCCCTAAAGACCTAAGCAAACCCCGAAACCCATAAACCCCTAATCCCCAAACTTAAGCCCCAAACCCCACAATCCGAGACGACGGGCTGTGTGACGACAAGCCCGGCGACTGCAGCTGGCAGGCCCTTTGTTTCGTTTTTTGTTTTTTGTTTGTGTTTTTGCTTTTTGTTTTTTTGGTTGATCGGGTTTTGGGTTTTGGGTCTAGGGTTTCGGGTTTGGCTTAGGGTTAGGGAGTTTAGGGAGGTTTTTTGTGAGTTTGAGGGCTTGGGGCTATGCTGGTTTGGGGCTTAGCGGTATCAGTTTGTAGCAGGCATGGCTGCAAAGGTATACATATATATACATATATACAAAAGATACTTACTGTGGTAAAAGGAAAGGAACGGCCTAAGTTGGGGGTTTTCGACGACTACGGTGCTTTCCCTGCAGTCCGCACAACAAGACCTTTTTCCTGTAAGCTGAACTAAACCTTACACGGCCGTACCAGAGCGTACAGTATAAGTCCATAACAAAAACAGTTCTCTCCGATGTACAACCCATCCAACTCTAAGTAAATAGAGTCCCAGCAAAAGGCCCAAACGCGTGTGTTTCACCATGCAAAGCTTCCTGTAGACATGCTTCGATTCTGGGTTCCTAAACGCTAAACCCTGGACTGCTAGGCCCTTATTTCCCCTTTTTTAAGGTTGAGGTTCCCTTATACGCCTAAAGACCAAAAAACCCAAAACGGGGCACCCTTTCTATTCCTAGGTAATTCTTGGGTCTGGGGTACTAAGGGTAGCTACATGGTCTTGAATACACGGCCCCGTACCTCCTTTAGAGTAGGGCCCTTGGGTTGCATAGGGTACATAAGGGGTATGTAGGGGGTCCCCATTTAAGTTCTCAAACTCGGAATCTTGCTTAGGGTTTCGGATTTAGGGTTTAGGGTTTAGGGCTTCGTTGAGGGTTTGCGCGTTTAGCATTTTTGGGGGGAATATCTGTCAAAACACTGGATACCTACAACCCAAAAGCCACAGCCCTCCCGAAAGAAGCCTCCGCAAACAGGTCTTGGGAACCCCGTCACCCTGAACGGAAGTCCTAAAGCCAAACCACTATTTGGGGTTTAGGGTCCTAAACCCTAAACCCTAAACCCTAAACCCTAAACCCTAAACCCTAAACCCTAAACCCGAAACCCTAAACCCTAAACCCTAAACCCTTAAGGTACCCTTACCTCCGTCAACTCCCGGAAGCCTCAGCTCCCTCCACACCTCAAGCCTGCAAACCCCCTAAAACCTTGAACCCTCCATTCCCCTAAGCTCCCCTAAGCTCTCCTTAAACTCCCCTAAACTCCCCCTAAGCTCTCCTTAAACTCCCCATAAACTCCCCTCAACTCCCCTAAACTCCCCTAAGCCTCAACCCTCAACCCTCAACCCTAAACCCTAAGCCCTAAACCCTAAACCCTAAGCCCTAAACCCTAAACCCTAAACCCTAAACCCCAAGCAGGTCGTGGAGCTCAAGACCATCCCAGAGACCTGCCTCCGCCAGCGCATGATCGCCACCGTGGAGGAGTCGGCGCCAGGGTGTGGCTCGGTGAGTACCGGCGTTGGGAGGGTTTAGGGTTTAGGGTTTAGGGTTTGGGGTTTGGGGTTTGGGGTTTGGGGTTTGGGGTTTAGGGTTCCGTAAACCCTACAAACCCTAAACCCTCAACCCGAAACCCTAAACCCGAAACCCTAATCCCTAAACTGTTTTTTTTTTGGTGGGGGGATCTGCGGTCTTGGGTTTGGGGCTTCGGGAGTTTGAGGGTTCAAGGTGAGGGTTTATGGGGGGTTTGGGGGAAAGGGTTTAAGGTGTAGGTTTAGAAGTATAAGCGGGTTAAGAGGCTGTCGACCTGTGATTCGATGGCCTGGTCTTTCAGTCCAGGCAGTTTCGAATACAAGGGTTGAGAACGTAACTATTTACTATTGTAAGACTCCGCGACCCTGAACCCTAATCCCTAAACCCCAAACCTAAACCCTCAGTGAAGGCTTCAACCGCTGTGGCACGCGCAACGAATCCTCGCACTGCTGGGTCAGCTGCTTCTTCGGCACCATTCTCGGCCCTGAGTCGTGCCCCGGCTCTCAAGAAAGCAAGCAGGTTAGGGGGTTTTAGGGTTTAGGGGTGTAGGGCTTAGGGTTTAGTGTTTAGGGTTTAGGGTGTAAGGGTCAGGGTTTAGGGTTAGGGGTTAGGGGTTTTCGGGTTAAGGAGTTTCCTAAGGGCAGATCTATGGGCCCTTAATATGGTCCCTTATCGTACCTCCTTTAAAAACGTATGCTCCCTTGGGTTGTGGTCCCCTTTGAAGGGCCCATACTAAGGGACTATGCAACTACCCTATGAGTTGTTGCACTTCTGAAAGTTAGGGTTTATGGTTTAGGGTTTAGGGTTTGGGGTTTCGGGTATAGGGTTTAGGGTTTGGGGTTTGGGGTTTAGGGTTTCGGGTTTAAAAGACTGCCAGAACCCTGAAGCTGCCAGTTAGGTTTCTAGGGGTTAGGGGTGAGGGTTTTGGGGTTTTGGGGTTTTTGGGTGTTAGGGTTTTCGGGTTTTAGGGTTTTAGGGATTTAGGGTCTTAGGGTTTCGTTTACGGAATGAGGGAATGAGTTAGTCCCCCTATCTCTGCCTCAGAAGGTACCTACCCCGAAAACCTTAGTGTGAAGGCCTTAAACCTGCAACCCTACGCCCCCAAACCCCAAACCCCTATCCGGAGAGCCCGATACCCCTTAAATTAGGGAATATACCTTAATTCGTACCTACGGGTCCTTTTGTTGTAAATTCAGGCATACTCCTGAAATAAGGAGCTTTGGGCTCTTCGGGTATATGCAAAAACTGAACTACCTTGGTAACACTCAAACCCTAAACCCTAAACCCTAAGCCCTAAGCCCTAAACCCTAAACCCTAAACCCTAAACCCTAAACCCTAAACCCTAAACCCTAAACCCTAAACCCTAAACCCTAAACCCATGGACCCCCAAAGCCCCTGAATCCCTAGATCCAACAACTCTGAACCCTTAAGCCCTAAGCTCCTAAACCCTAAACTCTAGGGGTTTAGGGTTTGGGAGTAGGATTAGGGTTTAGCGCTTAGGGTTTCGGGTTTAGGGTCTAGGGTCTAGGGTCAAGGGTTTAGGGTTTAGGGTTTAGGGTTTAGGGTTTAGGGTTAAGGGCATAGTACATGTCCCTAGAGATGGAGGCACAACTCCACCAACGTCACCGGCATGGACCGTGAAATTCTTGGCGCGTCCTGGGCGAAAGCCTTCCAGGCGGGTTGCTTCGCAGAGGTTTAGGGTTTAGGGTTTAGGGTTGAGGGTTTAGGGTTTAGGGTTTCGGGATTTAGGGTTTCGGGGTTTAGGGTTTCGGTGTTTACGGTTTAGGGTCTAGGGTTTAGGGTTTAGCATTTAGGGTTTAGGGTTTAGGGTTTAGGGTTTGGGGTTTAGGGTTTAGCCAGAAAGCTGAATATCCCTTAGGAAGATACGTTGAATCACGTAGGGATCCCTACTGAAGCCTATGCCATATGCACCAAAGCGCGAAACGCCTAAGCCCTAAACCCCCAAACCCTCAACCCGAAACCTGAAAATACACCCTCAGCCACGCAAAAATCCAAAATGGTGGTTAAGGGCGTTTCCTGTACTAGAACTATCTAAGATTAGTTCAACATACTTCAACCTCTTCGAGGAGAATACAAGGAAGGATTGTCCCATACCCTTGATTTCTTTTAAGGGCATACCCAGGGGGCATGTTGAATATTTCTTCGAAACTAGGCAACCTCTAGGAATCCTTCAACCCTAAACCCTATACCCTCAACCCTAAACCCTAAACCCTCAACCTCAAGCCCTAAACATCTACCTGCCAGATCCTTTCAGGGGCTGGGGACCCTGAAGCTCTAAACCCGAGAGCCTTCAGAGCCCCAAACCCCCCAAAACCCTACGCCAACTCCAACACCCCAAAGCCCTACTGCAACCTAAAGCCCAACAAAGAACACCCTCAAACCCTTGTGAGCCCTAAACCCTAAACCCTAAACCCTAAACCCTAAACCCTGAACTCTAAACCCTAAACCCTAAACCCTAAACCCTAAACCCTAAACCCTAAAACCTAAACCCTAAACCCTAAACCCTAAACCCTGAAGCCTAAACCCTAAACCCTAAACCCTAAACCTCCTTGGAAGGCAGAGGCTGAGGGGGGATGTCCCGAACTTCCAGAACTGGAGGGTCCAATGGGACAGTCGATCGCTCCTTGGCTTTCTAGGGCTTCAGGGTTTAGGGTTTAGGGTTTAGGGTTTAGGATTTAGGGTTTAGGGTTTAGGGCTTAAGAATCCCCCCCCCCCCCCCCCCCCCCCGCCCCAATCTTTGATCGTTAAGGGGTATTGGGTTCTCGATGGAGGGAGTTTTTTTTTGGGCGTTGGCTACTTTGCCCAAAAACTGGCAAAGGTACCACTGGGCTGCTCTCCTGGCCGAAGCAAAGCACACTACCACTATTTTGCTTAAGACCCCCCCCCCCCCCCCCCCCCCCCCCCCCCCCAAAAAAAAAAAAAAAAAAGAAGCTCTTCCTTAGATGGGCAATCTTGGGGTCATAGTCTTTTTTTGAGGGGGCGCTTAAGGCAAGAGTAGTAGGAGTTCAGGATTCTTCGGGTTTGGGGATTATTTGTGCTTAGGGAGGTTGCTCTGCTTCGGGTTCTTAGGGTTTAGGAATTTGGGGTTCAGGCGTACGCATGCCCATCCCTTTGAATGGGACTCGACCTCCAGGTTGTGCCCTTGGGTTTGGGGTTTGGGGTTTGGGGTTTGGGGTTTGGGGTTTAGGGTTTAGGGTTTAGGGTTTAGGGTTTAGGGTTTAGGGTTTAGGGTTTAGGGTTTAGGGGCTCCCTTTCAAAGATCCTCTAAGGGAATATGAGGGCCATAGTAGGAGTATGTTAAGGGAACCTGCTAGGGGTACATCCTCAGGAATCCACGTTTGACCCCCTTGAGCCCTCATACCTGCGGCAGTAAGCGGCCGGTTCTCAAAGTTAAGGGTTTAGGGTTTAGGGCTTTAGGGTTTAGGGCGCCATTATAACACGGAGCTTCTAAATAAAGAGAAGTCTGGGAGGATCCAAAAAGTAGATCCCCAAAAGGGTTCCTAAGCACGGCCCAATAGCAGTAGTGGAATGTTGGAGGCGAGGGTGTTGCTGTTTGGATCCTCCCCAGAGGTCTGGGTATTTGCCAATGACCGGTTGACCGGGGGTTGCGCCATCGAGGTCGAGGGGCTTCCGCGCCCCCCCCCTCCCCCCACAGAGGGGCGGCGCCCGGGGTTTAGGGTTGAGGGTCTAGGGTTTAGGGTTTAGGGTTTAGGGTTTAGGGCCTGTTGGCTTCTGTGCGTTCTGCCGCTGGCCATGCTGTTTTGGAGTCGGTGTAGTCGTGACAGAAATATCGGGAGATTTTTCAGAACATCTTGGTTCGGAGGCTCGGGGCTTGGCCCTAAACCCTAAACCCTCAACTCCAAACCCTAAACCCTCAACCCTAAACCCTAAACCCCAAACCCTAAACCCTAAACACTAAACCCTCAACCCCTAAACCCTCAACCCCTAAACCCCAAACCCCAAACCCCAAACCCCAAAACCCAAAGCCCAAGTCATCCTGAGGTTGTCTGACCGCCAGCTGATGGGCCAAGAAAGAAATCTGTGAGCCAAAGGCTCTTGGGAAGGGATTCGCAGAGTTTCTGGGGTTTAGGGTGTAGGGTTTAGGGTGTAGGGTTTAGGGTGTAGGGTTTAGGGTGTAGGGTTTAGGGTGTAGGGTTTAGGGTGTAGGGTTTAGGGTTTAGGGATTTGGGGTGGTTGCAGTTTCGGGTTCGGGGTTGCGGGTTTTAGGTACTTAAGATGTGGGGGGGCTCTTGACCCTCCGCCCTTCCCTCAAAGTGTCCCCTCCCGGGCTGCTAGGGCCCAGATCCTTGTGAGATCGGCGAGGGGAGGCCTTTGAGGGAGCGGCCTGCACAGGGCCCCAATCCACGCGCCTGGCGAGGTGATCCCATCGACCCTAAACCCTAAACCCTAAACCCTAAACCCTAAACCCTAAACCCTAAACCCTAAACCCTAAACCCTAAACCCTAAACCCTAAACCCTAAACCCCTAAACCCCTAAACACCTAAACCCTAAACCCTAAACCCTAAACCCTAAACCCTAAACCCTAAACCCTAAACCCTAAACCCTAAACCCTAAACCCTAAACCCTAAACCCTAAACCCTAAACCCCACACCCTAAATCCTAAACCCCGGTCCTGACCAGATCATCATCTGTTTATCTCCGAACCCTGAAGGCCTTCTTATCCATGATTCGTCCGGTTTTGGGCCTGGGAGCACCCTAAATTGCCTGAGTCCCATAAAGCCCGTCTAAGCTTTTGAAACCCTGAACCAGCCCGATCCCCTTCGACCCTCAACCCTCACTCAGAGCTTAAACCCTAAGCCCTAAGCCCTAAGCCCTAAGCCCTAAGCCCTAAGCCCTAAACCCTAAACCCTAAACCCTAAACCCCAAATCCTAAACCCCCTGAACCAGACCCGTAAACCCCTCATCCATGAGACCTCGAGAGCCTTTTGCACCTGCCTGGTCGACGTGGGGGGGCCTCGCGCGGAGTTTTCTTTTGCTGCGGCCCGGTGGCAAAACGGGGCTTGGAGGCCGTGGATGATGACCCATGAGTTGTGCTAAACCTCGAGTTTAGGGTTTAGGGTTTAGGGTTTAGGGTTTAGGGTTTAGGGTTTAGGGGGTAGGGTTTAGGGTTTAGGGTTTAGGGTTTAGGGTCTAGGTTTAGGGTTTAGGGTTTAGGGTTTAGGGCTTAGGGTTTAGGGCTTAGGGTTTAGGGTTTGTTCAGTAGTGATTCCTTCAAAAGGAAGTCCTCCCTTCCCGGCCCCGCAGTTGCAGACCCCTTTGCGCCCTCATTTAGAGCAACCTCCGCGTGCCCTAAACACCAAACCCTAAACTTAAACCCTGAACCCTGAACCCTAAACGCTCAACCCTAAACCTAAACCTTGAACCCTGAACCCTGAACTCTGAACCCTAAACCCTAATCCCCTAAACCTCCCCCAACAAGCGGCCCAAGCGCTTCAATTGACTCTTCTTCCCTCTGGCCGCATGAGCAAATAGCAGACATTTTCTGCTACGCATTAGGGTTTAGGGTTTAGGGTTTAGGGTTTAGGGTTTAGGGTTGAGGGTTGAGGGTTGAGGGTTGAGGGTTGAGGGTTGAGGGTTGAGGGTCTAGGGAGCTTAAGGTCTCGGGTTTAGATCAGGCATAATGCGCATGGCTCTAAGCCTAGGACTTCCAGACTCTTCGCCAGAAACCCAAATCTTTGCAACTCTGAAGCAAGAACCATCAAAACCTCGAACTCTAAGCCAAGCACAGGCCTCCAACTCTAAACCCGAAACCTTGAAACCTTGCAGCCCGAAACCCTACATTCCAAACCCTAAACCCTTAATCCTAAAACCCTAAACCCTGAACCTAAGCCCAAACCGTGCGTCCAAGCCCTGCGGCCGGGAAATGCGTGCACCCTTCGCGCGAATGGGCCTGGCCACAAAAAAAGAGTTTTAGGGTTTAGGGTTTAGGAGGGGGCGACCTTGCTTTGGGAGTCAGAGGCCCCGAAGCTTGAAGCCCCCAACCGTTTGGGGTTTAAAAGTTTCGGGCTTAGGGTTTAGGTTTTAGTGCATTTGTGTTTTGCTTTCGTTTTTGTTGCTCCTATGTCTCTTAGAGGCATTTAAACTCACATTCTGCAGGGTTCCGAGAAGAGTTGGGCTTCGATATTAAAGGAATCTTGGGACCCCAAATAAACCTTAACACGGGGACTTGGGGCGTCCCTTCGCAGGATCCCAAAAGGAAGGCCCAGATGAAAAGGGTGATTAGTCCCTTGAACCCTAAACCCTACACCCTACACCCTAAACCCTAAACCCTAACCCTTAACCCTTAACCCTTAACTCCAAACCTTACCCAAACCCTAAATCCCTAAACCCTAAGCCCTAAACCCTAAACCCTAATCCCCAACCCTAAGCCCTAAGCCCTAAGCCCTGATCACCCTCACTAGGCCCTTGTTCTGGCGAGCTCTTTTGGGGGGCATGGGCCAAGATGCTACGCACCAGTAGTCCCTTGTTCTGGTCTGAACCCTAAACCCTAAACTCGAAACCTTAAACCCTAAACCCCAAACCCTAAACCCTAAACACTAAACCCCAAACCCTAAACCCTAAACCCTAAACCGTGATGGCCCTGCACCCTAGAGGCCCTATATTCTACGGTCTCATGCGTTGGGGAGGTTCGGGAGGTTGCAGAGTTCACGACCCTTTGTTCTTTCTCGAAAGTCCCAGTTAAACCCGAAGCCCCTCGCAACGCCCTCGCAGGCCTCTATGTCTGGGGCGGAACGCATGGGACGAACTATCCGACGGACTGCAGCTGTTTAGACTGGGCTTATCTTGGACCCCTAAGGTGGTATCCTTGAGTTTGGGGACCCTGTATAAATGATCAGTTAGGGAAACCTCTCAGGGTTTAGGGTTTAGGGTTCAGGGTTTAGGGTTCAGGGTTTAGGGTTTCATCCTTAAGGTCCGAGTATGATGCCCTTGAGCTTCGGCTTGGAGGCTTTAGTCCAACATGCGGTCAGATGGCACTCTGCAGATTCCAAGCCCTCAGCCTGGGTTTGGCGCGGGCTTGGGGGTTCGGATTTGAGGTTTGAGATTTGGGGCAAACCCTTGATTCAACAGCGGCGTGTCGATCTTCGTCAGGGCCACCGCCCTCCCATTTTGACCGGCCCGCAGGCCCTGTAAACCCGAAGCCCTTTTCTTCCCAGCCCCAGACCTTAAGCCCTAAGCCCTACAGTAGCCCCCAAGCCCCAAAGTCGTGAGTCCCTGAAAGTCTGCACCCATACACCCCTACCTCAACCCTAAACCCTAGACCCTAGACCCTAAACCCTAAACCCTAAACCTTAAACCCTAAACCCTAAGCAGCGTTTCGGATGCCAGGACATGTACAGGTTCGACCTCTGCACGAAGCAGTCGGGACCCTGGCCATGTTCGCGCTGTCAGGAAAGGAGGGCAGTTTAAGGTTTAGGGTGAAGGGTTTAGGGAAGCAGGGCAGTTTAAGGTTTAGTCTAGGGTTTAGTTCAGGATGTTTCAGGAATTTGTCGGTGTCGTGTTTTGCGCATATTGGGGTTGCGGGTGAACGTTGGGAGGCCTCACCAATGCAAGTCCCCCCAAAAATCACAATTTCCACGAAGCCCTAAACCCTTGACCCCAATGAAAGCTAAAAGCCCTAAGCCCTCAACCCTACATTCCGATACTAAGGCCCTATGACCCTAAGCGCTTAACCCTAGTAAAGACCAGACCCTGACCCTAACTAAGCCTCATCCCTGAAGAAGAGAGTTTGAGGTGGGAGTACCTGATCACCTCGGGCGACCTCCCGTGCGGCAGGCCTCCACGCTTTTGTCATTCTTGTTGTGTTGTAAATGTGGATGCTTCATGTGTAAGATTGTATATAACAATTACTCGTGATATTAGTATGTAGGCAATTGATTCCATTATGATTGCTTTTGCTATTGTTCGTTTGTAGTTTCATTTTTGTGGGCTTTAGGTATTTGCCGTAGAGGAATGGCAAGGTTGAAGAACGGTGGTCGACTTGTGATGAATGCACCCCAACATACCCAGCAAAAGAACCTCCAGAATAAGAGACCATTACCCCAAAAGGCCCCAAAATACGCCCTATTATTATGGAATACGCCTTCGTACTTGTAGTACGCATCTCTGTGTTTCAAAGGTATACTCCTTAATTGAGGGATGTTGGGCTCTCTAGGTAAGGGACATGGGGCCTATCAGGACTTCTTTGGTCTGCTTTCGTCTGTTAGGGTTTAGGGTTTAGGGTTTAGGGTTTAGGGTTTAGGGCTTAGGGCTTTTTTAGGGTTCGCCCTGGGTGCGCTGACCCACGATCTATGTGAAGGGCAGCCGATGCCTGAACGTGTAGGTTTCAGGGTCCGGGTTCAGGTTTCAGGTGAGGTTTTTCGGGGAATCTGATTCATCCAGCCAGCTTCGCCCAAGGCGACCCACAATAAAATACAGAACAGTTGATGTAATCCAATGCAAATGCTTCCTCCTGTTTCCCGCAGACCAAACTCCCTGGACAGATTTGGTCGGCTTCAGGCCGCGAAACCCTCGACCCCAAGCACTCAACCCTCAACCCTCAAGCCCCAAGCCTCAACCCTAAACCCTGAACCCCAAACCCCAAACCCCAAACCCCAAACCCGAAACCCGAAACCCTAAACCCTGAACCCTGAGCCCTAAACCCTAAACCCTAAACCCTAAACCCTAAACCCTAAACCCTAAACCCTAAACCCTAAACCCTAAACCCTAAACCCTAAACCCTAAACCCTAAACCCTAAACCCTAAACCCTAAACCATGACCAGGTATCGTCATCAGGCCATGGTCAAGGATGACCTGATGTGGCTTTGATGCGCTTGAGGGTTTCTACCTTTTAGGGCTCCGGTTGCTTCGTCTTTCGTTTCGGTTCAATAGGGCTCCGGGAACTCTGGAGGGTCTTGGGTTTAGGGTTTAAGGTTTAGGGTTTAGGGTTTAGGGTTTAGGATTTAGGGTTCAGGGTTTAGGGTTTAGGGTTTTAGGGGCTCTAGGGGCTCTAGGGGCTCTAGGGGCTCTAGGGGCTCTGGGGGCTCTAGGGGCTCTAAGGTTCTAAGTGTTCTGGGGGTTTCAGGGTTGAGGGTTGAGGGATAAGGTTTATGGTTGGTTCAGGGGGTTCTAGACATTCTAGGGTTTCTAGATTTCTCGGGCTTAGGGTTTTCGAGGGTTTCAGCGGGGCTCTCTGGTTCTAGGATTTGTAGTTTAACTGGGGTTACAGGCAGGGTTTTAGAGGGTTCTTTTTTGCCGAGTTTTGAGAGGTTTAGACAGGGCTTCGAGGCATTTCGGGCACAAAGCCGCAAACTCTCAACCCTAGAACCCCTGGAGCCACAACTAAACCCTAGAACCCCGCAAACTTCGAGCACCCTAAACGACGTCGGAGCAAGTGGATGGAATCACCTACCTCGTATCAAAGGGCAGAGTTCTTGAGGGTGTAGGAAGGGTCTCTGAAAATTGAGGGTTTAGGGCTTATTGAGGGTTTTGGGTTGATTCAGGGTTTAGGGTTTAGGGTTTAGGACAAAGAGAAGCTCAGAAGGCTCCCAAGCCCCGAATGTCCCTCCCCAAGAAGGACCCCTCTCCCAAACTCCAAAAGTTCAGAGAAGCCCTGGATGCCTCCAACCCTCAACCCTCAACCCTCAACCCTCAACCCTCAACCCTCAACCCTCAACCCTCAACCCTCAACCCTCAACCCTCAACCCTCAACCCTCAACCCTCAACCCTCAACCCTCAACCCTCAACCCTCTCAACCCTCAACCCTCAACCCTCAACCCTCAACCCTCAACCCTCAACCCTCAACCCTAAACCCTAAACCCTAAACCCTCAACCCTCAACCCTATGCCCTATGCCCTATGCCCTAAGCCCTAAACCCTAAACCCTCAACCCGCAACCCCACGCCCTATGCCCTAAGCCCTAAACCCTAAACCCTAAACTCTAAATCCTAGACCCTAGACCCTAAACCCAAAAGCCTAAACCCTAAATCCTAGACCCCAAACTCCAGAATTTCATGGTTTTAGGGTTTACGGTTTTAGGGTTTAGGGTTTTCGGGTTTAGGGCTTTCAGCATTTTCAGGGTTTAGGCTTACAAACAACCCCTACAACCCTACAACCCTGGAGCCCTAAACCCTAAACCCTAAACCCTAAACCCTAAACCCTAAACCCTGAACCCTGAGCCCTGAACCCTGAACCCTGAACCCTGAACCCTGAACCCTGAACCCTGAACCCTGAACCCTAAACCCACACCTTTAACAAATTTGCTCCGAGAAGATGGCTCAGGTACATTGTGGGTGGCTCAGGCCCGGGAAGGGGGGGGGGGGGGGGTTGATGCACAAAGGGTTCAGGGTTTAGGGTTTAGGGTTTAGGGCTTGGGGTGTTGGGTTTAGTGTTGAGGGTTCAGGGTTTGAGGCTTACGTGGCTAGTGGTTGAACTTTTTTAACTTTTCGGGCTTCCTTGTTTCGCGTAGACATGTCAAGGTTTAACAACTCCCTTGGTGTTATTGGAAAGGTAAGGCATCTAAATATGGGGTGGTTTAGGGCTCAACGGAAACCCCTAACAAGTCCCAAAGCCCTAAGCCCTGGTTTAGGGCTTGTGGAGTTTAAGGTTTAGGGTTTAGGGTTTCAGGGCTTGGCGTTCACAGGCATCAACCGCTACGGTGATGTCTTCACCTTCCACTTCGGAACGAACGCGGCTTGTTTGCCCTGGTATCGACGAGCAATTGATTGCAATTGAACCCCTGTACCCTAAGCCCGGAAATCCTAAAACCCCAGATTCCTAAATTCCTGAAACCCCAAAACCAGGAAGCCCTAAATCCCTACACCCTAGATAGATCCAAAAACTCCTGAACCCTGCCCCGAGTTCCTAAATCCGATAACCCTAAGCCTTGAGACCGGAAACCTACAACTCGAAGACCCTAAAACCCCAAGCCCTAAAACCGTAAACCCCTAAAACACTAAAACCCTAAAGCCCTTTGCCCAAAACCCCACGCACGAAGACCCTGCAATACCTAAAGCGCCGGGCTGAGTGTGACTAGTGGCTTCGACTCTACGTGGTAAGATCTCAAAATTCTGATCCCTGTTTGCGCACCTAAATAGTTAGCGGCCGCTATTAATAATCGTGACCTCAATAGGGCGCGTCATGAAAGAACTGACCACAGTCCTAAATCCGAAACCCCCCAGGCAGTAACCCCTCAAGCCCCCAGTCCCACAACCCTAAACTAACCGGTTGCCTCAAACCCCTCAACCCCCCAAAGGTCAAAACTTCTAAACCCCAAAGCCTTAAAACCAAATCGTTGAGAAGGTAAAGCTTCAACTTGCCCGAAACACCAAACCCTGAACCCCTGCAACTCTAAGCCCCTTAAACCCTTGCTAACCCTAGACCCCCTACTAAGATCTCAAACCCTGAAAACCAGCTAGCCGCAACCCCCTAAACCCCAAACTCTAAACCCTAAATCCTAAAAACCCGGAACCCGAGAGCCCCGGACCCGGACCAGCCCTAAACGGCTTACCCCACACCCTGGGGTTTAGGGTTTAGGGTTTAGGGTTTAGGGTTTAGGGTTTAGGGTTTAGGGTTTAGGGTTTAGGGTTTAGGGTTTAGGGTAACTTTTCTTCAACCCCCCCCCCACCCCCCAAGCTCAAAAGACCAAGCTTTTAACACGGTTGAGGGTTTAGGGTTTAGGATTTAGGGGTCCCCAGACCTTAAGACAGCCCTACACCCTCAACTTTGAAACCCTAAACTCTAAAATCCCTAAACCCCCTAAACCCTAAAAGCCCTGAACCCCTAAAGCCCTAAACCCAAAACCCAAAACGCAAAACCCAAAACCCAAAACCCAAAACCCAGAACCCAGAACCCAGAACCCAGAGCCCAAAACCCAAAACCCAAAAATCAAAACCCAAAACCCAAAACCCAAAACCCAGAACCCAGAACCCAGAACCCAGAGCCCAAAACCCAAAACCCAAAACCCAAAACCCCTAGAACCCCTGAACCCCTAAATCCCTAAAGCCCTAAAGCCCTCAAGCCCTAAAAGCCCTAAAAGCCCTAAAAGCCCTAAAAGCCCTAAATCCCCTAAACCCCTACGAGCCTAAACGCTAACCCCCTAAACCCCCTAAACCCCCTAAACGCCCTAAACGCCCTAAACGCCCTAAACCCCCTAAACCCCCTAAACCCCCTAAAAACCCCCTAAACCCCCTAAACCCCCTAAAACCCCCCTAAAAACCCCCTAAAAAACCTGTAGAAAACCCCTAGAAAACCCCCTAAAAACCCCCTAGAAAACCCCCTAACCCCCCAAACCCCCCAAACCCCCCAAAACCCTAAGCCGAGGTCTGGCGCAAGGTGCTTTGCAGCGGTCCTCGGCTCGCAGCGGCGGTTTTGTGGGTTGCGGGTGTAGGATTCAGTGCTTCGGACCTTTAGGGTTTAGGGTTTAGGGTTTAGGGTTTAGGGTTTAGGGTTTAGGGTTTAGGGTTTAGGGTTTAGGGTTTAGGGTTTAGGGTTTAGGGACGGGGTTTAGGGTTCTAAGGGTTCAAGTTTAAGGGTCCAGGCAGAAAGTAGAGCCCCTAGAGATAGCAAGGTCTTCCCATTCCTGTCAGAGACTTCCCCGGCAGATGGTGCTTATGGATCACTGGAAGAATATGTTCATCCTAAATTTGCCGGAGACGGTGACCTACGCGCAGGCCGCTGTGCATGCGGCCAAGGTGGGCGAAGCGCATCAGGTCGTGAACTGCCCTCGGCTTAAAGAGCAGGTGCCCACGGACAACACGGGAAGGGCGACAAAGGAAATGAGAAGGGAGAAGCATGGGGAGAGGCAGTCAGTGTGTCCTGCTTTTGGGTTTATTCGTTTGGAGCTTAGGGTTTTGCAGAGAGGGGGGAGCTGTTTGTTTGTTTTTATCCCGAGAAAGGTTTGGGTAGTTACCTTCTTCCTCATTGGATTTAGGGTGGGATTTGGCGCTTACACGGCCTTTTACCCGAAGCCCTGAACCATGGTGGTACCCTAAAAGTAGATTCCCCTTGGCTTGTCAAGAGCACCCCCTAGTAGTTGGAGCGCGGCGCGTATCTCGCCGCGTGGTTTCCTTCGATTTCTTGGGTGGGGTGGGTGGGGGGGGGGGGGGGGGGGGATAATTCCGCCCCCCCTATTGCAACTTGCCAGCATGTCCTCAGTCTTTTGGTGCTCCAGTTTGCAGGGTTTGGGGTTTGGAGTTTAGCCTTGATGTTGGGCTTCGGGGTTTAGGCGACTTCCAGCCCGCCAGGAACCCCCGTTTAGGCCTCTGAGTCTCCAGACCGATAGCGCAATCCGCCCTATGGGCTTGGGGGGGTTAGGGTTCAGGGTTTAGGGTGTATAGGGCTTACGGGGTTTAAGGGTACTTACGGCTCTGCTTTGTCCCAGGGTTTAGGGCTAGGATTGAGGATTGAGGATGTGGGGCTTAGGGTTGAGGTCTTTGGGTTTGAGGTTCAGGGTTGAGGTTTTCCCAAAACCTGATTCCGGAAATCCTACTGCCCCAGAATCCTCAAGCAACCTTTCCTCTAAAGCCCTACACCTTCAAACATCCCTAAGCCCCTAAACTCTAAACCCCTGAAAGCCCTAAAATCCTGGGAAACGGAAAGTAGTTTTAGGCATTTCAGAACTCTTTAAAAGGAGTGAATTCCCTAGGCGAAAACACTAAAATACGTGTTTCCCCCTTAGAGTGCCGTTCATAACCCGCTCCCACCTCTCAGGACGCCGAGTGCCTTGTAAATAGCACCATTTTTAGCAAATTCCAGCCATCTTAATTTTAAATCTCTGCACGAAAACGCACGGCGAGATGTGCGCCGCGCACCTAGTTGGAGGCTCTTTTGACTGAGTAAGTCTACTTCGTATCCCCTAGAAACCCTCTTATAATCGCCTCTAACCCACCTTACTCAGCCTACTTACTAAGTCAAAAGAGCTTCCATGTAGTTGGGGCTCTACTTTCAGATCCCCCCAGGGCTGGGTTCCTCACAAAATTCACGCGAAGCGAGTCGACCCTTAACCCTGAACCCCCAAGACTCCCCAAACTCCCAAAACCTCTACTTGAAGGTTCATGGTACTTACTAACCAATTAAATTATAACTGTACTTATAACCCTACTTATAATACCCCTAAAGGGCCTTAAAGGGGTTATCCCAATTATAAGAAGGGTTGTAAGCCCAGTTATAATTGGTTAGTAAGTACCATGAACCTTCAAGTAAGCCCTCCACCCTAAACCCTAAAACCCGGAGGACTTGAGCGTTGAGAGGCTTCTTTCGGCCTTAGCGTTTTCCATGCTTCTTGGAAACGCATCGTTTCACCTACTGGAAAGGGTTTAGGATTTAGAATTCAGGGTTCAGGGTTTAGGGTTTAGGATTTAGGGTTTAGCGTTGAGGCTATTGTTTACGAGGGTTTAGGGTTTAGGATTTTGGGTTCAGGGCTGCCGCTGTGGGGAATTCGCGCGAGACACTTCAAACAACAAGCACGCATGGACGCAGAGAGTTACATGAGTTTCCATTCCTAACTTAGCTGACTTCCTAAAACACCCAATTTAAGCCTTATACACCCTGAACCCTACACCCCGAAACCCTAAACCCTGAACCCTCAACCCTGAAACCCCAAACCCTGAACCCTGAGACCCCAAACCCTGAACCCTGAGACCCCAAACCCTGCAACCCTCAACCCTAAACCCTAAACCCTGAAACCCTAAACCCTAAACCCTAAACCCTAAACCCTAAACCCTAAACCCTAAACCCTAAACCCTAAACCCTAAACCCTAAACCCTAAACCCTAAACCCTAAACCCTAAACCCTAAACCCTAAACCCTAAAAACCCTAAACCCTAAACCCTAAACCCTAAACCCTAAACCCTAAACCCTAAACCCTAAACCCTAAACCCTAAACCCTAAACCCTAAACCCTAAACCCTCCAATTCATAAGCAGAGCCAAGGCACGGATCTCTCCGACGGGCGCTACGCGCACTCGGCCGTGCTGAGGGACGGCGTGGGACCTGGGCTAAGGTTCGAACAGGGCTGAGGGTTTAGAGTTTAGGGTTTGGGGTTTGGGGTTTAGGGTTTAGGGTTTAGGATTTAGGGTTTAGGGTTTGGGGTTTGGGGTTTGGGGTTTAGGGCTTAGGGTTAATCCCTGGTTCCCCACCTTCTTGGAAGGATTCTGAAGTATGGGCCCTTGGGTTTTAAGGGAGCATAGGGGGATGTCAGGGTTCCCCTGTAACTACCCTAAGATCAAAGATCTTTACACTGACCCGAAGGCCAAAACCCCAGAACCATGTTGCCCTTAACCGACCTTTTCGGGTCTCGCGGTATTCCTCAGGCACCTTCAGGTAGGGAACCCTAAGCCCTAAACCCTATTTAGCGCCTAGGGGTTAGTGCTAAGCTTTTAAACCTCCCCAGGTTGAAACCAGGGGGTAACCCTAAACCGGTCACTCCACGATGGGGGGAGCCCCTCATCCAGGGTTTAGGGTTTAGGGTTTAGGGTTTAGGGTTTAGGGTTATGGTGTAGGGTTGAGGAACTCCCGCCCAAAAAGGGCCCTAACTTGTGGAAACCCCCGTACACCCTGATCCTCCCCAGGCAGGTGCTCGAAAAACTGCTTTGAACCTAAACCCTAAATAAACCCTAACGCCCAAACCCTAAACCCCAAACAGAAGCTGCGGGCTAGTGGACATTGACAGTTGCTGACCACCCTTGCACAGGGCTCCTGGTTCCGGTTCCGAGCCATTTCACAGCCGGACGGGCTCGAGATGATGCACGCGTGTCAACTGTGCTGCGGGGACGACACCCGCGACGTATGGCGTACCTTCCTGGGCTCGGTAATGGCTGCCACAGACGAGGGAAGTGCCGGATGTCCCCGGAGAGAGTCACCAGCATCAAGCGACAACAAACAACCCTCAAACCCCCTAAGCCCTAAACCCTAAACCCTAAACCCTAAACCCTAAACCCTAAACCCTAAACCCTAAACCCCTAAACCCCTAAACCCCTAAACCCTAAACCCTGAACCCTAAACCCTAAACCCTAAACCCTAAACCCTAAACCCTAAACCCTGGACTCTAACTGCAAGATCGGAAAGAAGACAAATAATTAGTCTAGTCTACGTGTCGATTGTGCAGGGCTCAGGAGAAGCCCCGACTTCAACTTTGCACCCGAGTGGGGTCATCAAAGCTCAGAGTAAGGGTCTAGGGTTCAGGGCCATGTACCGCAACAGCAGAAACAGGGGTGCGCAAAACAAGAGTATTCCCAAGACCCTAAACCCCCATGACCTTAAACTCTAAACCCGAGCTAACTGTGGGTCTTAGAGTCTTGAGGTACGCCCTAAACCCTAAACCCTAAACCCTAAACCCTAAATCCTAAACCCTAAACCCTAAACCCTAAACCCTAAACCCTGAACCCTGAACCCTAAAGCCTAAACCCTAAAGCCTAAACCCTAAACCCTAAACGCCAAACCCTAAACCCTAAACCCTAAACCCTAAACCCTACACCCTACACCCTACACCCTAAACCCTAAACCCCCCTCCACCCCGCGAAGCCTCGGAAAAATCTGACGTTGTAAAAGTCATGGTAAAGGAGCTACTCGGAGGTTCATGGTACTTAGAACCCAGTCAGAACTGCTGCTCTTATAAGCCAGTTACAGCCCCTTGTTCAGGGTTTAGGGTTTAGGGGTAGAACCCAGTTAGAACTGCACTTACAACCCACTTTTAAGTCCCTTAAGTGCCCTAACATGGTTGTATTCCGAGCTTGAAGCTTTTTGGGAGTCCCTCATTTGGTGGGAGTATCAAAGTTCCACCGTTTAGTTCCTTGGGTCTTTGGAAGAAGTAAGACTCTTCAGTCCCAAGTACACTTTGGGTACACGGACCCCTGAGGCCCAGGACCTCGCTCTTTGGGCTAAGTTTCTTTGAGGGGCTTTCGGGTTTTTGGGGTTTGTAGTAGGGTTTTTGGGCTTTTTAAGGTTTTTGTTTAGGGTTTTTCGGGTTTTAGGCTTTTAGAGTTGTTGGGGTTTGTAGGTTTTTTGGGTTTGTTGGGATTTGTAGGCTTTTTAGGGTTTTTAGGGTGCAGGGTTGGTTTTGGATAGGCTTCAGGCTTGTCGGGTTGTTGGTTGCACGATGGAGGACCCAAACCCTCAACCCTAAACCCTAAACCCTAGACCCTAGACCCTAAGCCCCAAACCCTAAACCCTAAACCCTCTTGCTGAGGCTACATCTACCTCTACGGCGGCAACGACACGGTCCGGCACGATGACCTCCTACAGCTCGACTTGGAGACGAAGGCGGGGGACCACAGGGGCCTTTTGGGGTTCGGGTTTAGGGTTTCAAAGTTCTGATCCTCCGGGTGTGGGGTTTAGGGTTTGGGGCTTGAACTGTGGAACTGACTGCCAAAAAAAGCGTGGAACGTAAGGGCAAAGTGGTGGGGCATAGATTGTCTTCATTCATCTTGTGTTCATTCATCCTTGTCTTGTTAATATGTGCAGGTGAGTAGAGAGCAAAGAGTTTGTCAGGGGTCACCAGCAAGCTAACAGATAAACCTAAAAGGTGCCTTTAGCATGGGGTGGGGGAGGTTTTAACCCTAAACCCTAAACCCTAAACCCTAAACCCTCAACCCTCAACCCTCAACCCTCAACCCTCAACCCTCAACCCTCAACCCTCAACCCTCAACCCTCAACCCTCAACCCTCAACCCTCAACCCTCAACCAAACCCTAAACCCTAAGAAGCACATGGGGTCAGGGAGGTTTGTGCGGATGCAGCACCGTGGCTCCTCCGAGTTTCCCTTGGCGCCCAGCCTGTCCTGCACCCTAAACCTCAAACCCCAAACCCTAAACCCTAAACCGCGGCTTCTGTTTCGTCCTGCACCATGCTCTGTGTCCGGCTGCTCTCCGGGGAGGAGGTGGTGAAAGTGCCGCTGCAGGATGAGTTGAGCGATGTGCAGGCCCTGAACCCTAAACCCTAAACCCTAAACCCTAAACCCTAAACCCTAAACCCTAAACCCTTAACCAGGCATTGAAGCGGCACCTACACCAGCTTCATGGCCTGCCGCCCCGCTTCCAGCAAAGGCTACTTCTCCGAGGCAAGATCCTGGATGATGCCATGAAGTTAGACCATATGGAGCCTCGGTAGGCCCTTGGGGCCCTAAACCCTAAACCCTAAACCCTAAACCCTAAACCCTAAACCCCAAACCCCAAACCCTTATTCTAATATAAGAGGGCCCATATTTCAGGAGTCTTTTTGAGTTTTTTTTTGTTAAAGGGGTCCATCCGAGGAGGACATGGAGCTGGAGCTCGTCTTGCTCGTGTACTGCGCGGCTCCGCAAACCCACAAGCTCCTTGTGGCTGCATCGGACGGCAAGGTGAAGGAGGTCGGCGCAGGGGGTTTAGGGCTTAGGGTTTAGGGTTTAGGGTTTAGGGTTTAGGGTTTAGGGTTTAGGGTTTAGGGTTTAGGGCTTAGGGCTTAGGGCTTAGGGTTTAGGGTTGGGATGTCCCCCACTATACTAACAGGCTTGAAGAGGGATGATAGTACGCCCTCACTATAATCCCTCTTCAGGACTGTTCGTATAAGGGGGAACATCCCAAAACACAGTTCCCAAAGAGCCCCGTATAGACCCCTTGACTAAGGAATATTCCCTGAATCATGATAAGGTATGTTGAGTAGCATGGTGAGCTAACAAAGATCTTAGGAACCCTAAACCCTAAACCCTAAGCCCTAAACCCTAACCCTAAACCCTAAGCCCTAAACCCTAAACCCTAAACCCTAGACCCTAAACCCTAAACCCTAAACCCTAACCCCTAAACCCTAAACCCTAACCCCTAAACCCTAAACCCTAAACCCTAGAAAAGTTAGAAGCTTGCCATTCAAGGTTTGTGGGTTTGAGGTGTCGCATGTAAGAATAGTAAGATTGTAAGACGTTCTAACAAACGATCACGCTCAAATAAGTTGAAGGTTCGAAGCCACCCCCGCCCCCCTCCCCAGGTTGAGCCCATTCTGAAGCAGCCCACAGACCCGGACGTGACCAACGAAGACGGCACCACAGCACTGATGGCCGCGGCGGAAAGCGGGCACGTCGAGGTCACACGCTTGTTGCTTTGTGGAGCTTTACTGTAACTTTAGATCCTCACCCTAAACCCTAAACCCTAAACCCTAAACCCTAAACCCTAAACCCTAAACCCTAAACCCTAAACCCTAAACCCTAAACCCTAAACCCTAAACCCTAAACCCTACACCCTACACCCTAAATCGTAAACCCTAAACCCTAAACCCTAAACCCTAAGCCCTAAAACCTAAGCCCTAAGCCCTAAACCCTAAACCCTCCTAAGTACAGCCAAGGTTGCTTGAGGCCCGTGCTCAAATCGACCTGGCCGACGTCAACGAGGCCACGGCTCTGGAGCTTGCGTCTCAGAACGGGCACCCGGAAGTCGTGAGCCTGTTGCTGGAGGCCGGTACCTTTGTCATAGTTGGGTAGCATTTTGCATTCTTAGGGGTATTAAAACCCAACAAGGAATAGAAAAGTGAATTTTTCATTCAATCCGAACCATGAGCTAGGTACTGGCACTGACCTGGTTGAAAAGCTCGGGGGCATCGGCTTCATTGCTGCCTCTGAAAACGGGCACCTGGAGGTCGTGCGCCTGTTGCTTGAGGCCGGCGCCCGCCTGGACTTCGCCGATACTTACTTGGCCAGTAGCCGAACTTTTTGGGCTTCCTTGTTTAGTGGAAATCCTAAGGTTTAACCTTTTTTCGTCTTGGTTATTGGAGAAGTGAGGATCCTGATGGTGGCACACCTCTGATGTTGGCGGCTCACAATGGCCACGTTGCGGTCGTGCGTCTGCTGCTTGAGGCTGGGGCTCCGATCAACTTGGTCAACACCACTGGTAGCACACCTCTCATGGCGGCATCCTACCTCGGCCACGTCGAGGTGGTGCGTTTGCTGCTTGAGGCCAAGCCAAAGATCGACTTGGTTAACCACGACGGCTACACTGCCCTGATCGTGGCATGTCACAGCAGCAACGTTGAGGTGGTGCGCCTATTGCTTGACGCCGGTGCTGGCATCAACTTGACCGACAAAAAGGGTGCCACGGCTGTCATCGCGGCCTCGCAAAACGGTTGCGTCGAGGTCGTGCGTCTGTTGATTCAGGCCGGTGCCCACCTTGACGTAATCAGCGAGACAGGGAAGACGGCGGTGATGCTGGCAGCACACCATGGCCATCTTGAGGTCGTGCGTTTGCTGATTCAGGCCGGGGCTCGTGTCGACTTGGTCGACAAGCATGGCAAGACGGCGCCGATTTATGCATCACAGCACGGCCACGTGGAGATCGTAGATATCTTGCTTGAGGCGGGGGCTCGCGTCGACTTGGCCAACGAGGATGGTAGCACAGCTCTGCTGGCGGCAGCCTTTCTTGGCCACGTTGAGGTCGTTCGTGTCTTGCTTAAGGGCAGTGCTCGCATACTCGACTTAGTCAGCAGCAATGGTTTCACCCCTCTGATGGCGGCATCTCACAGGGGCTACGTTGAGGTCGTGCGCCTCTTGGTTGAGGCCGGCGCCAGCGTCGACTTGGCTGGCACTGGCGGCGTCCGAGCTCTGATGGTGGCATCACTGAATGGCAACGCCCAGGTCGTGGGCGTGTTGCTCAAGGCCAGTGCTCACGTCGACTTGGCCGACGGAAACGGCAAAACGGCTTTGATGATGGCAGCTCACAACGGCCACATTGAGGTCGTGCGTTTGTTGCTGGGGGCCGGTGCTCGTGTCGACTTGGCCGACAAGCGTGGCAAGACAGCGCCGATCTTGGCAAGACAAAGCGCCCACACTGAGGTCGCGCGTCTGCTTGAGGCCGGCATCGACTAGCATTCAGTGTTTAGGGCTTCAGGGTTTAGGGTTTAGGGTTTTGGGTTTAGGGTTTAGGGTTTAGGGTTTAAGGGTTTAAGGGTTTAAGGGTTTAAGGGTTCTAGGGTTTAGGGTTTACGGTATATGGAGGCGGCATTGCCCGGCGGCACAGGGGCCACGTTGAGGTCGTGGTCCCTTTGCTCGCGGCGCGCTCGCGTTTCACACTTGGTATTTCGAACTGGCTGCTTCGATCCCAAGCACACAGAAGACCAAATCCTAAACACTTGAAACAAACCTTAAACCCTAAACCCTAAACCCTAAACCCTAAACCCTAAACCCTAAACCCTAAACCCTAAACCCTAAACCCTAAACCCTAAACCCTAAACCCAAAATACGTCGAGGGCTGAGGGTCCACGCATGCTGCTGCGGGTTTGGGGTTTGGGGTTTGGGGTTCAGGGATTTTTTTCGGGCTTAGGGAGGTTTAGGCAGGTTTAGGGCCTCGTAGGCTCTAGGCTCTAGGCCGGCTTCTTCTGGCAATCCCCTCACACACCTGAACCTTTTGTCCCCGCCGCAAAAGTCAAGTCCTAAAGGGTTTAGGGTTTAGGGCTTAGGGTTTAGGGTTTAGGGAAATTACATGGCCCCTGAATATGGTCCCTTACCTTCTTTAAAGGGTTCTGAAGTATAAACCCCAAACCCTAAACCCTAAACCCTCAACCCCCAAACCGTAAACCCTAAGCCCTCTAGACCCTAAACCCTGATCCAAAGAAGCCCTCGTGCATCCGTAGGTCTGGAGCCGTGTCGTGGTGCCTTGGCTCGGCCTATTCTCTTGGTTTCGGCTCCCTTGGGATTCAAGGACTTTGAGTTTTAGGGTTTAGGGTTTAGGGTTTAGGGTTTAGGGTTTAGGGTTCAGGGTTTAGGGTTTGGGGTTTAGGGTTTAGGGTTTAGGGCCGGGTTTAAGGTTCAGGGCTTCGGGTTCAGGACAATTGCGCTTTAGGGGAAAAAGTTAGGGTTCGGACTATGAATGAGAGTTCAAGCTTTAGGTTTAGGACGGTGTTTTGAGGGCGTAAGGATCGTCGAGACGTAGGGGATCGAAGATTTCGGGCCTTGTAGGTTTAGGGTTGCAGGGTTTAGGGTTCCTAAACCCTGGCCCCTAAACCCTACTCCTTAAACCCTAAACCCTAAACTAGGGTTTAGGGTTTAGGGTTTAGGGTTTAGAGTTTCGGGTTTAGGGTTTAGGGTCTAGGGTTGAGGGTTTTCCGTCCCAACCTTCTCCCTCCGCCCTAAGCCCTCAAGCCACACACCTGCCACGAACAAGAAACAACACCTAGTCACCCCTAAGGATCTATTTCGGGTTTGGGGTTAAGGGTTTCGGGCTTACGGCTTGGGGTTAAGGATGGCTCCACTACCTTGACGAAGGTCCGTAGAAGGACTTTCGGACATGGCAGATGCCTTTTTTTCAACCGCCTGCAGCCCATGTTTGCCAGGAACGTTGCAAACAAGCACGCCCCCTAAAGCGTAAACCCGAAGGCCTTTACCATTATTTGCATGCTTAAGAAGCCCCCAACAAATAGAAATTGTAATCCTGCTATTGCCCTTGTAAGGAAGAACATCTCCTTTCTGTAGGGGGGGTTCTTATTCAACAAGACGTAGGTTGCCCAGAGAGCCCAACATCCCTTAATTCAGAATATTTCTTAGATCATAGGTGATGTTTTGAGGTACATCCCTTAACAGAGGGGTATTGGGCTCGCTGAGTCGAGCCTAAACGGGTTTAGGGTTTAGGGTTTAGGGTTTAGGGCTTTGGTTGCAGTGGATGGAGTCCTCTTGAAAAATTGCCACCTTCGGCCTTCGACACGTCGAATCTCGGTATTTTGGCGCCCTTTTTAGGGTTAGGGTTTGGGGTTCAGGGTTTAGGGTTTGGGTTTTGGGTGTTGGGTTTGGGGTTTGGGGTTGTAGGGTTTGGGGGCGCCCATGTTTGTTTTACCTGTCCTTGCTTCCACTCCACCGGCATGCCTGGGCCCTTGACTATGTCATCATGTGCCCGAACTGTACACTGCAAACCAAAACCTAGACCCTAAACCCCAAACCCCAAACCCTAAACCCCAAACCCCAAACCCCAAACCACCCCAAACCCCAAACCCCAAACCCCAAACCACCCCAAACCCCAAACCCCAAACCACCCCAAACCCCAAACCCCAAACCCCAAACCCCAAACCACCCCAAACCCTGAACCTCCCCCAAGCTTTTGCGCAGCCTGCAAAAGGTGCACGGCAAGGACTGCCCTCCCGGAAGAGACTTCCACGCCGCCGTGCTCCGGAAGGCGCTTCCGGGGGCGGCCGCCGGGAGACCCTAAACCCTAAACCCGAAGCCCTAAACCCTAAGCCCTAAACCCTAAACCCTAAACCCTAAACCCTAAACCCTAAACCCCAATCCCTAAACCCTAAACCCTAAACCCCAAACCCTAAACCCTAACCCTAAACCCTAAACCCTAGATTCAGCTTTTGCGTGACCATCTCCAATTGCCGACGACGATGCCTGGGTGCAGCGAGGCAGTAAGGTAACATTTAAGTCTTGTATAATCCTAGCATAATTGAAAGGTTGATACCCTCTGGTTCAGGGTACCCTGAACAACCTAAACCTAAACCTTAAGCCCTTGGCCTTTCGACCCTCCTCGTGCGAGTGTGACTGTCCAAACCC
Organism: Symbiodinium natans; assembly: GCA_905221605.1. Lineage (NCBI taxonomy): Eukaryota > Dinophyceae > Suessiales > Symbiodiniaceae > Symbiodinium > Symbiodinium natans. The sequence goes on along the minus strand of CAJNDS010002066.1, from coordinate 307,832 downwards.
TAATAACCTAATATTAACCCCTATGATCAACCGTCAGAGTATCCATAAATCTGATGTGCACAGACTAGCAATATGATGCATTTAACAGCACTGTAGTGTAACTGTAGGCACCACTGCCCGACATGTCTGGTTCTGGTGGTGACTGGTGGCGACTGCCGGACGGCAGCCCGGATCCCTGGCGAAAGCGTGGCCAGGGCTCCAAGAGGCAGGAAGTCAGGGAGCGCCGTATTCCAAAAAAAGTCTGTTTGGGATGTTTGCGAAAAGGATGCTGCGAAGTGGACAGTTGATGATGCCATGCGAACTATCACAGTTCTCCTGTGCGGCTATGTTGCGGATTCTTCGGACACAACCCTAAACCCTAAACCCTAAATTCGAGGGTTGAGGGTCCAGGGCTTAGGGGCTGAGAGTCTTTTGGGTACGTGGTTCTTACCATGAACGTTAAACCCTAAGCACTAACCCCTAAACCCTACACCCTAGCCCTAGACCCTAAACCTCGAACCCTAAGCCCTAAGCCCTAGCCCTAAACCCTAAACCCTAAACCCGAAACCTGTTTATGGGTTGAGGGCTTACCACCTCCCAAGTACCCTTAAAAGGAAGTTGTGGGCCCATCATGGCAGGTACTTAGGGAATCATAGAGGGGTTAAAAGGCAGGGCGGGGGTTACGGTTCGGGTATTTAGACCCAACTGCCCCAGACCCTCCAAAACCCTAGACACTAAACCCTAACCCTAAACCCTAAGCCCTAAACCCTAAACCCTAAACCCTAAACCCTAAACCCTAAACCCTAAACCCTAAACCCTAAACCCTAAACCCTAAACCCCAACTGCCGCTAGACCCTAACCTTGTGCGACATGCTGCCCTGGGAGGACTCCATGGTGGTCTTTGGGGGCTCGAATGGCATGAGGAGCGGGCGGAGTCGTGTAAGGGTTGTGGTTTTGGGCTTTTGGTTTATAGGGTTTAGGGTTTAGGGTTTCGGGTTGTAGGGTTACACTGTCGTTTCAAAGTCGTTTTGGGGTTCATGCTTTAGGTTTTCGTATTGTGGGTTTAGGTCGAACCTTAGCTGAACTTGAATCCTCCACCCTACAATCTGAAACCCTAACCTGTAAGCCTTAAACCTCTAAGCCCCAAAGAAGACCAGAACAGCCGTGCGAAACCTAAACCCGAACCCTAACCCTAAATCATGGGTTTCCCTACTACCCCCCCTCTATACCCCCTAGGTTGCCCCTTAAATAGCCTCAATTGGGTTTAATTGTCCCTAAATAGCCTTAATCATGGGCTAGGGGGGAACCCTAAACCCTACACCCTAAACCCTAAACCTTCAACCCTAAACCCTACGCCTTAAAGCTCAGAAATCCCATGCGAACCACAGGCGCCACAACGACGTCTTTGAGTTTCACATGGCGCCCAAGATTCCGCCCTGCTCGCTGAGCGCCGACCTCGAGGCTGGCGCGCTCAGGGTTTTAACTTAGGGTTTAGGAGCCGTCCAGGTTTAGCTGCCTAAACCCTGTAAACCCTGTAAACCCTGTAAACATTAAAACCCTAAACCCTCAACCCTAGACCCTAAACCCCTCAACCCTAGACCCTAGACCCTAAACCCTAAACCCTAAACCCTGAACCCTAAACCCTAAACCCTAAACCCTAAACCCTAAACCCTAAGCCTTAAAGCCTAAACTTACTTCGCTGGGATTCTAGACTGGGGCTTGACCGGTGGTGCACATTGACCCTACAGGGCTGATTCGGGCTTAGGGTTTAGGGTTTAGGATTAGGGTTTAGGGTTTAGGGTTTAGGGTTTAGGGTTTAGGGTTTAGGGTTTAGGGTTTAGGGTTTAGGGCTTAGGGTTTAGGGTTTAGGGCTTATCAAAACCGCCAGGTCTCTTCGGAGATCTGTCATGATCCTTGGTGTCACAGCCCCTTCTAGGTGTCCCTGGCTAAGCTGTAGCGCGCTCCCTAGAATTTTAGGCTGAGGGGTTGCCAGAAAGGACCGCTGATTTACATCATTTTCCTTCCTTCGTCATACTTGGGTACCATTTTACATGTTTAAGGGTTCTTAAACCGAATAAGGAATATACATATATATATATATATGTATATATATATATATATTTAGTTTGTAAATGCTATCCCAACCATGAACTAGCTTCCCCCCAGCTTGAGCTTCGGGATGAAACCCTGAACCCTCAGCCCCTAACCTCATGCAGAACCCTAAGCCCTGAATCCTAAACCTTCTTTGTTTGGGAAGAATTCGGTAGGCACAGCCTGTAAGAACCGCGCCGATGGTGTAGTGCGCTGGAGGTGACTCCTGTGCCTCGAAATTCGTCTCAGAGCTGTCATCCCAAGGGTTTAGGGTTTAGGGTTTTGGGTCTGAGGGTTTAGGGTTTAGGGTTTTTGGGTCTGAGGGTTTAGGGTTTAGGGTTAAACCCCTCCCAGTCCTAAAACACCACAGCCTTAAACCCTGAAACCCATTTGGCTCTGAAGCCCTAAAACACGGATGCCCTCAACCCTAGCCCTGACCCTTGTACTATAGGGGTCGGAACAATTACTACTAATATTCCCTTATGGTCCCTTTATATTTGTCCTATACCAACCACCCAAAACCAAATTCCAATTGCTCAGCCTCCTACAGTGGAGCCAGTCTTAAGAGCAATGGCCCGGACTTGCCGATGGATCGCCTGCTGGCGGGGACCGCAGCAATTGCTGACAGAACCTTGGATGAAGGAGTGGGGATGTGCTCGTGACATCAGAAAGTATACAACTGAAAGAACAAGCTAGGATTTGCTGAAGAACCCCAAACAAATATGAAAGAAGAATCCCTGTCTTGCCCTTATAAGGAAGAATGTTTTTTTTTTTTTTTTTTTTTTTTTTTATTGGGGGGGGTTCTTAAGCAAATAGTAGAAATACTTAAAGTAAAGATACGAATAACGGAAATCGGAGGTTCACGGCCGCAGCACAGTGCTTTCGACCCGAGGCTAAACTTTCCGGCTGGTGCGGAACGTTGAGCCTTAGTCTCTAAATCAAAGAGGCCAAGGAAAGGGTAAAACTCCCTAAAGACGGGCCGGTAAGCAACCTGATGCCGATGTTGCGACCGCATACCCTGCTGCAAGACTATTTCGGAGACGGTCCACACCGTAAAGCCTCCAACAACTTCCCAAAGAGCCCAATACCCCTTAGTTAAGGAACATACCTTGCAGTAGCCTTGAATTGCAATGGGATCCTTAATATGATTTGAGGAATATTCCTGAATTAAGGAACATACCCTTAAGTTATAAAGGGTTCCTTTATGATTTAAGGAATATTCCTAACATTAAGTGGTATTGGCCTCTTTGGGTTCCAAACACCCGAAACCCTTGACCCCCCTACACCATGTAGCGCTTAAACCGAAACCGAAAACCTAACCCACAAAGCCTGAAGCCCTAGACCGTAAACCCCAAAACCCTACACGTACCCCAAACCCTAAACCCTAAACCCTAAACCCTAGACCCTAAACCCTAAACCCTAAACCCTAAACCCTAAACCCTAAACCCTAAACCCTAAACCCTAAACCCTAAACCCTAAACCCAATACCTTAAACATCGAACTCAGGCGCGAGGCGCTCAGAGTGGCAAGCAGCTCTTCAGGCCGTTGAGCAGTGAGCCCTTGAAAGCCTTTCCAGATTCAGGGGGTTGGGGTTTAGGGTTTAGGGTTTAGGGTTTAGGGTTTAGGGTTTAGGGTTTAGGGTTTAGGGTTTAGGGTTTAGGGTTTAGGGTTTAGGGTTTAGGGTTTAAGGGTTTAGGGTTTAGGCTTTAGGTAGGGTTTAGGGTTTAGGCTTTAGGTAGGGTTTAGGGTTTAGGGTTTAGTGTGTAGGGTTCAGGGTTTAGGGTTAGGGGTGTTGGCTGTTGGGATGTAGGGGTTAGGGCCTCAGGGTTTGGGATGTAGGGCTTCAGGGTTTAGCTCGGGACGTTCGGGAGTTTAGTGTTTGGCGCTTTCGGGAGTTTAGGGCGTAGACACCGCTGTGGGGTTGAGTTCTAGACCCGACACCTCTCGAGTTTTTGGGCGTTTTAGGGCTTGTACCCTGAGCCTTGAGCCCCCTAAACCCAGAGAGCCCGACTCCCCTGATCTGAGGAACTCAATTGATGTTAACCTCAAGTTTATAAACACCCCCTCAATTCAGAAACCCCCAAGCCAGGAACTCAATTATAAAACCCCCCCCCCCCCCGCTCGAGTAAGGAACCCTGGTCCGGGTGCCGATATTTTTTTTCTGGGCCCTTTTTGGGGTAAGTGGCGTTGATGATTCCCGGGGGCGGCGCGGGACCCGCCCGACTCCCGCCCCCCCCCACGGGTCGGGCGGAAAAACAACACGCAATTGGACGGGGGGAGGGGGGTGGGGGGGCTGGGGGGGGGGGGGGGGGGGGGGGGGGGGGGGGGGGGGGGGGGGGGGGGGGGGGGGGGGTTCTTAATTCGAGGTCAACATTAATTTGTTCAATTAGTTTACTTGATTTCATTAGTTTACTTAGTTTTTATTGATTTACTTTAATCACTTAAGTTAATTCACCCAAATAAATTAGTTAGATCAAACAAGTTGGGATGTCCCCCTTGTACTAACAGTCCTTAGTAGGGATTACAGTACCCCCTATTATAAACCCGTTAAAGGAATGCTAGTATGAGGGGGAACATCCCAAGAATCAAGTCAGTCAGTCAACTTAGTCAATTCAACTCCGAAACCCCCCCCCCCCCAAGAAAAAAAAAAGTTGCCCGCAACCCGGCGATGCAACTCGCCGCGCAAGCATGTAGGGTTTAGGGTTTAGGGTTACCCTAAACCCGAAACCCTAAGCCCTAAGCCCGAAACCCTAACCGGGTTTAGGGATGCTCCCATCAGTCTCGGTTCATCACTCTTTGGTGACTGTATCTATGCGTCGTGCTAGGACGCGCCTGAAGTCCTGGAGCTCCAAAAGCTTAGGGTTTAGGGTTTAGGGATTCTAACACTCTCAACGCCCTAAACCCATGGCCCTTAGCCCTTCAACTCTCAACCCTTTAGAGTCTAGGGTTTAGGGTTTAGGGTTTAGGGTTTGGGGTTTAGGGTTTAGGGTTTAGGGTTTAGGGTGTAGGGACCCTAAGCCCTGTGCCCTAAGCATCCGGCCAGACCTGCTCGGGCCTTCGCCACGCCAGGATTCAGGCCGCTCACATCCTTTTAATAGGATGCCCTGCTTCAGGGTTTAGGGTTTGGGGTTCAGCTTTCAGGATTTTGGGGTTTTGGGTTTTAGGGCATCCGAGTTTTATAGGATTCCCTGCTTTAGGACTAGGGGTATAGCTTTGTGGTACTTTACTGTAACTTTAGATCCTTACCCTTTTTGGGCTAATTGGGTTTCTTAATCAGGCAGCTAAAAGTTTAATTTTAGCTACCCTCCTGAGTGCAGCCAAGATAGGGATATCCCCTATCAGGCCCTTTAGGGGCATTATAAGTAGGGTTATAAGTACAGTTATAATTGGTTAGTAAGTACCATGAACCTTCAAGTAAGGGTTGAGGTTTTAGCATTTCCAAGGGCAACTGCCTGGCGTGGCTCGGCCTCTGTGTCTGGTCCCGTTTTCAATTCCTCCAGTCGGGTCCCCTCCTAAACCCTAAACCCTAAACCCTAAACGCTAAACCCTAAACCCTAAACCCTAAACCCTAAACCCTAAACCCTGAACCCTGAACCCTGAACCCTGAACCCTGAACCCTGAACCCTAAACCCTAAACCCTAAACCCTAAACCCAAAAGCCTATCTGCCCAAGCGAGGATCTTGTTTGGCTTGTTCGTTTCGCGCCTCAGTCAATGTATTGAGGGGCACATTCAGACCAAACCCTAAACCTTAAACCCTAAACCCTAAACCCTAAACCCTAAACCCCAAACCCCAAACCCCAAACCCTAAACCCTAAACCCCAAACCCTGACCCCTAAACCCTAAACCGGTTCGTCTTGTAGCCATGAAGGGCAACTGTAGACGGGAGAATAGGCATCCTCGGGTCCTTTGTGCGTCTTGGGGCGTTTTCTCGTGTGTACAGGCGCCTTGATTTCCGAGGGTTCTACATGTCACCCTAAACCCTATGTAGGCCCCAAACTTAAGGTTCTGGATGTACCCTGAGAATCCGGGCCTAAACCGACCCAGCCGGATCCAGATTGGGAAGAACTTAACGCCTGCACCCTAAACCCTAAACCATAAACCCTAAACCCTAAACCCTAAACCCTAAACCCTAAACCCCAAACCCCAAACCCCAAACCCTACCCCTAAACCCGGGTTGACCTTGTGGGGGCTCCAACAGCAAAAGAGACCGTTTGGCAACCCGAACCCCTTCTCCGATCAAGCAAAAAACGGGGGGGATCAGGCGAGGGTTTCGGGTTTAGGGTTTAGGGTTTAGGGTTTAGGGTTTAGGGATCAGAGTTTGGACGCAATGCTTAAATCCATTTTTAACGCCCTCAACCCAGACTCAAGGGTTCTGGATGTAAGCCTCTATAGATCCTAACCCAACTCTGACGTCCCCCGAGCCTGTGCCCTGCACCTTTGCGACGGCGAGGTGGATCTCGTCGTCTTCAATGCAACCATCAGTGCCTGCGAGACGCCCGATGTGTTTAAGGTTTAGGGCTTCGAGCTTAATTGAGCCCGAAACACGAAACCCTAAACCCTAAACTAAACCCTAATCCCTAATCCCTAAACAATAAACCCCTTCGGGTGCAGGGCTGGGTTGGGGGTCCGGAAATCGGAAGCAATGGGTAAAGAGTTTAGGGTTAGGGAATCGGATTTAGGGCCTCAAAAGCCCCTGAAGCCCACTGTCCCTGCAGTTTAGGGTTTAGGCTTTAGGGTTTAGGGTTTCAGGTTTTAGGGTTTAGGGTTTAGAGTTCAGAGTGACATGCGTACGCGTGCATATACAAGCAACGAAGCTCTGAAACGCTCAGCAGAAACCAGGCCCTGAATGCCCCAAAACTCCTAAAGCCTGGGATAGCTTGGAACCCGGGTTTTCGGGATTGCGTTTTTGGGTGCAGGGTTTAGGGTTTAACGTTTAGGGTTTAGGGTTTAGGGTTTAGGTTTAGGGTTTAGGGCTATGCCCCGGGATGTCTAAGATTCCTGAGCCTTGGAGGGGCCCGAAGCTGAGAGTTCAGATGACCACGGCTCCTGAATTTTGAAAGTGCTGAAGCTTAGAGTTTAGGGCTTAGGGCTTAGGGCTTAGGGGTTTAGGGGTTTAGGGGTTTAGGGTTTAGGGTTTAGGGTTTAGGGTTTGCGGGTTCAGGATTTTGGGGTTCAGGGGCTGTATGGTTTATGGAGTTTAGGCTTTCGAGGGTTTCAGGGCCAGGGGGTTTCGGGTGTAGGGGTTCATCCGGAGTGCGGTACTCTCAGCACCCTCAGCCCTCTCAAGCAATGAGCTCTGGCTCCCACAGACCAAAACCCCAGTGGTTTAGGGTTCAGGGTTAGAGTTTAGCGTTTAGGGTTTTCCGGGAGAACCCTGAGCCCTCATTAAGCCCTAAACCCGAAACCCGACCCGAAAACCCTAAACCCTAAAACCCTAAACCCTGAACCCGAAAACCCTAAACCCTCAACCCCCGAACCCTCAGGCGTGCAAGCGCGTGGTGCGCGGCGCTGTCCCTGCTGGTCACGGCTTCCGGGCTGGTGTTGTCGTTTCGGGAAAGGGCTCTAGAGCCCCTAACCCTAAACCCTAAACCCTAAACCCTAAACCCTAATTCCTAAACCATAAACCCTAAACCCTAAACCCTAAACGACGGGGAAAGTATAATTACCCCCCTTTTGATTGTTCGCAAATATGTTGCTATAAAACCTAAAGGAATATTAAATATGTTGTGGATGTGGGCTGCATGGTTTGGGTTTAGGGTTTGGGGTTGGGGTTTAGGGTTTAGGGGTTTAGGGGTTTAGGGGTTTAGATTCGGTTAGGGCTTATTGGCTGTAGGCTTGTTAGGCCAATTTCGAGAGCCGTTAAACCCAAGTCCACTGCACCCCTAACCACCCTGAACAACGCGAAAACCTACTTTCGAACTCCAAAAATCCGCCCCAAATCCTACTTGGCTCCCCAACCCTTCCCTTAAAACACCCCTAGACCCGAAAATTCTAGTAACTCAGGGAACCCCGAAACCCAAAACCCTAAACCCTAAACCCTAAACCCTAAACCCTAAACCCTAAACTCTAAACCGCTCTCTTCCAATCTCCTAAGGTGGCGGCCGCCAGCTTACAGGCGAACCGACACTCGGCTGAGGGGCGTCCACTGTCCCATCCCCTAAGGGTTTAGGGTTGAGGGTTTAGGGTTTACGTTTTTGGGATCCATATTATAAGGGAATCCTACGATTTAGGGGGGCGGGGTGCTATTAGGGGTCCCTTAGTTTCGTAAGCCCCCATATGGGCCCTTGCCTTCATTAAAGGGTTTAGGGTTTAGGGGTTTAGAGTTTAATCTCAAGGGATTAAGACTCGGACCCCTAAGGTTTTATCCCCTTTAGCATCCATGGCTCGTTTAGGGTTTGGGGTTTAGGCTTCAGGGTTCGGGGCTTATGGGTTAGGTTTTTGGGGTTTAAGGTTTAGGGAAGGGCTTGAGTCTTTTAGGTTTTTGACGGTGTCTTTTTTTGGTATGGTTGCGGGCTTCAGGCTCCTGGGTTGTCTTTTGGGCCTGTTTCGTTTTGAGGCCAGGTGGTTCCCTGCCCACGAACCCCATGCCGCAGACCCGAAACCCCAAACCCCAAACCCTAAACCCCAAACCCTAAACCCTGCACCCCAAACCCTAAACCCCAAACCCCAAACCCCAAACCCCAAACCCCCGAACCCGAAGGCATCTCGCTTAGTGCCACCTTGGGCGCGTGCCGCGCGGCGACTCGCCTGGGTGTAGGGTCCAAGGGCTCAGAGTTCAGGATTTTTTGGGTTTAGGGTTTAGGGTAACCCTAAACCCTAAACCCTAAACCCTAAACCCTAAACCCTAAACCCTAAACCCTAAACCCTAAACCCTAAACCCTAAACCCTAAACCCTAAGCCCTAAGCCCTAAGCCCTAAGCCCTAAGCCCTATCTTGCACGTGCTTTGCGAAGACGCGGGCGTTGGTGACTGCGACTGCTTCTCGGGTTGCGTGCAGGTGGACAGCGTTGGGTCCTGGATGGATTCCGTTTCGGCTTCGTTTGACTCTGCTTCGGATGACTTGGATGTCTTGAGAGGTCCACTCGCCCACCCGTACCCGTGCGAGCAGTGCTGCCCATTCGGGGTCTTGGGATGCCCTCTGGTTTCCTTGGAGCTCTACGAGGCGGAACTGCTGCCAGTGTTTGAGGGCCGCAAAGATGGGTTTGCCGTGCGGCGGAGGCAGTTGGTACAGGTCTTGAGTTTGGTTTCTTGCTGGTAGCTTGGATAGGCAGTGGGCGGCACGTTTTTCGATATATGTTGAATTTTGTAGGGAAGAGCTGGTTGAGTGTTGTTTTTGGCGGTTGGGTTCTGAAGTGACGCATGTACATGTGTGTTTCGTGCATGACGTTGCCGCGTGCTTTTGCTCAAACAGTCTGTAGGGGCGCGGTGGGGGGTCCGGGCGCTGGTGGGCGGGTGGGCGGCGACCTGCCCGGCGTCAAGGCTCGGAAAACTTGACGTGTGAGAGGGACAGACAGAGAGAGAGAGAGAGAGAGAGTGAGAGAGAGAGAGTCAAAGAGAGAGAGGGAGAGGGAGAGGGAGAGAGAGAGAGAGAGAGGGAGGGGGGAGTGAGAGAGAGAGAGAGAGAGCTGGAAAAAAAACGTGTTCGTCAGGCTACAAGGTGGACGGCGAGTACCTCGATGACGGTACTCCCTCGCCTGCACCTGCTTGTGCTTGCTGTGTGTTTCTTGTATGTGAGTAAGAGTGAGAGTGAGAGTGAGAGTGAGAGTGAAAGAGAAAGAGAGAGAAAGAGAGAGAGAACTGCAAGTGACATGGCGAGAAGGCTAAGCCAAGGACCTTCAGGAGCGGGTTTAGGGAGGCTAGTACAAAAAAAGGGATTTAGGTTTAGTCGGCCTCCTTCTTTTCTTTTGTACTTTTTTCGTGCTCTTCGCACTTGACGAGGCTTTCGAGACTCTGCTAGGGTTGCACGAGGGGTGGGCGCAGCAGCGGGGTAGTGGTAGTAGTAATAGTAGTAGTAAGAATAACAATACTAATAATAATAGTAGTAATAATAATAATATTAATCGTAATAATAAAAATAAAAACAAACTAAACTGGAAATATAAATAATAAGAAGGGTTTAGACTTTAGGGTTTAGGGTTTTCTTCTTATATGATCATTCATACATTCTAGAATATAAATTTATGAAAGATTGACCATATAGAATTATAGATCCTATCGATATGGATATATAGGAAATCGAATAATGAATTCTGAGGTTTCAAAATCAACCTTCCATATTGATAAAACCTCAATTATAAAAATGTATTCGAGAGAGAAGAGAGGGTTTAGGGAGTTTCGGGATCAGGGTATAGTGTTACGATGCAGAATGAGGTTTCAACAGCCCTCTGACTCCCTTGTCAGAGCCAACAGGAGCCGTCACATGCGAGAAAGTCCGGAGGAATGGATGCTGCTGCGGCCTTTCTGTCGCCGACACAGTGCGGTCACAGCTCCCTAAACCCTAAACCCTAAACCCCAAACCCTAAACCCTAAACCCTAAACCCTAAAGAGATGCTCCGACCGAGCACCTCCGTGGTGGCTCGGGTCGATCCGAAGCTACTTGGAGGTTCATGGTACTTATGAACCAACTGTAAACGTACCTCCGTACCTATAACCCACTGTTTAGGGTTTAGGGTTTAGGGTTTCGGGTTTAGGGTTTAGGGTTTAGGGTAAACCCTAAACCAACTATAACCCTACCTCCGTACCTATAACCCACTAAAAAAGCCCCTTTTACGTGCCCTGAGATGGTTGTAGGTGCAGTTAGAAGTACAGTTTTCAACTGCTCAGTAGGTACCATGAACCTCCAAGTAGAGCAAGGCAGAGCAGGGCCAGGGCTGGTCTGGTAATAATTGAGGGCCTCTGGCAAGGTTTAGGGTTAGGGTTTAGGGTTTAGGGTTTAGGGTTTAGGGTTTAGGGTTTAGGGTTTAGGGTTTAGGGTTTAGGGTTTAGGGTTTAGGGTTTAGGGTTTAGGGTTTAGGGTTTAGGGTTTAGGGTTTAGGGTTTAGGGTTTAGGGTTTAGGGTTTAGGGTTTAGGGTTTAGGGTAAATCCGCAGTCCCCTAAGAGGTCTGAGGATTTGGGGTTTTGGGTTTCGGGTTTAGGGAAAACCCCAAGCCCTAGCTCCAGAGGAACCCTTCTACGACAGCAAAACCCAAACACCCCAAACACCCCGACAAACCCCTAAACCCTAAACCCTAAACCCTAAACCCTAAACCCTAAACCCTAAACCCTAAACCCTAAACCCTGAACCCTGAAACCTAAATCCAAAAACCCTGAACCCTAAACCCAAAATCCCTATACCCCAAGCGCCCCAACCAAAATCCCAAAGAGATAAGGCGGGCCTCTGGTTCTGGGCACTGCGTTTGCTGGCGCGGCGAGTCTCGGCGGGAGATGGGTTTCTTAGGGCTCTGGGGGTTTTAGGGTTCAGGGTTTAGGGCTTAGGGCTCAGGGCTTAGGGTTGTAGGGGTTTTAGGGTTCTTGCTGGTTTTAGGGTTCTACGGGTTTTAGGGTTCTAGGGTTTGAGGGATATTGGGGTTTTAGGGCTTAGGGTGCTTTTGGGGTTCTGGTGTTCTGGGGCTTCAGGGTTCTAGGGTTTAGGCGTTTTGGGGTTTTAGGGACTTAGGGTTTTTGGGCTTACGGGGTTTGGGTTAAGGGTTTAGGGCTTTCAAATGGCTAAGGCAGTTCAATGCGTACTATTGGAGTTGAGGTTTTGGGAGTTTTCGGGGTTCGGAGTCTTTGGGGGCGGGGGGGGGGGGTTCAAAAAGAGGTTACGGGCTTGGGGTACTGGAACTTCATAGGGCCCTAAACCCTAAACCCTAAACTTCCTAAACCCTTACAGGCCCTTGGTTTCTGGAGATGTATCAGGCTGTTTATGCGGGGGGTTGGGAAAATTCCTTCCCGAAAAAACCCCGACGTCGTCTGCGTCGGTTTGAAACAACAGATTCGCACCGTGCTATTGGCCAAGGAGCACCCAACCCAAGGCGGTCGCCGCAATGTTGCGTACGCATGCTCTCACTCAACTGGGCTGCCCTCAACCTACGCTTGCGCCATACTTGGGATAACCCCTATAAGGCCCTTTAGGGGTATTATAATTAGGGTTATAAGTACAGTTATAATTGGTTAGTAAGTACCATGAACCTTCAAGTATGGCATGAACATGCAGATCCTTAGGAGGCCATGGCAGTAGGCGCCAGGCGGAGTGGAAGCCCCGCACTGAAGATGCTGTTGTTCTAGGCCCCGCAAGTTTGGTGAAGCATGGTTATGTCGCGCTAGTTGATGATTATTATGCTTAAAGGTTGCTACAAAGTTGTTTCGCAGCGATCGCCCAATTTTGCAAGTTGTTGCCACCAATCCAGATGGCCACAAGCGCGCCCTTAAACGACGACTCGGCAGTGTCTATGGGTCGCTGGGTCGAGGGTTTGGAGCTCGAAGCCCTAGTAGGGCTTAAAGTTTCGGGTCGCTACAACCTAATCCCTCAACCCCAAGCCTAAAGTTGTTTAACCCTTTAAACCCTTAACACCCTTCAAGCTCTTTATGCCCTTCAAATCCCCTAGGGCCTACCCTTTGAACCCTATACCCTAGAAGGCACCTAGAGTTGCCAGGACTCCAGAACTTCGAGTTAACCAAGCTCGAAGGGTAGTTGCATAGGGTACACGAAGGGGTATAGAAGGACTCCCGGACTACGGGCCCGAAACCCTAAACCCTGAATCCTAAATCCTAAATGGATAGAAGAGTTCAGCAAAGATCGCATCTCACACACCCAGTCTTCCAATTGCTGTTCAGAAGGATGCAGCTTTCTCTTGTAAGTTCCGGTCAATGTTTGATTTTCATGATGCTCACGTTGGTTTTACATCGCATCTAGTGTTCCTATCGCAGCTCCGACAGATTCAGCTTGAAAGCTGCGGTCAATACTTGACCTTTACATCATTCAGAGCTTTGGCAATGCTTGACTTGTACATGCCACATGGGCTTTAACATCGCAACACGCACACAACCAGTCTTCCAATTGCAGTGTGCAAGGACTCAGCTTTCTCTTGACAGCTGCAGTCAGTGCTTGGCTTTGCATCATGCTCACATTGGAACCTCGTTCCGGGCGAGCAGAAGAGTTGAGTTTAAAATCTAACAACCCCACACCGAGGGTCGGGAGTGGGAGGAAATATATGGAAGTAAAAGCGTAGATAAATAGTCATCAACAAAATCTCAAGCCCTGGACCCCAAAGCTAGGCCGATACAGGGTTGATAGGGTTGAGAATTTAGGGTTTAAAGAGTAGGGTTTGTAGGGTGTAGGGTTTACGTTATGCAGGGCTTGCAGGGTTTAGGGTTTGTAGGGTGTGTAGGGTTTAGGATTCGTAGGGATAAGCAGGCTTAGACGAAAAAAGGACCTGAACCCGCAAGAGCCTGAACCCCCAAGCCCTAAACCCTAAACTTTAAGCCCTAAACTCTAAACCCTAAAACCCCTAGCCCTAAACCCTAAACCCTAATCCCTAAACCCTAAACCCTAAGCCCCAAACCCCAAACCCCAAACCCCAAAAAAGCCACAGGCCGCGGCCTGCGCGTGGACGCCGTGGCCTTCAACTCCGCCATCAGCGGCTGCAGTGGCGACCCGGCATCCAAGGTGCAGATGAAGGTTAGGGTTCAGGGTTTAGGGTTCAGGGTTCAGGGTTTAGGGTTCAGGGTTCAGGGTTCAGGGTTCAGGGTTCAGGGTTTAGGGTTTAGGGTTTAGGGTTTAGGGTTTGGGGTTTAGGGTCTAGGGTTTAGGGTTTAGGGTTTAGAGTTGAGGGTTTGGGGTTTAAATTTAGGGTTGAGACTGAGATGCAGATCATGTCTTAGTAAAGGTTGAAGTTTCGGGATTTGTTTTTTAAATCTTTTTTTTGGGGGGGGAGGGGGGGGTTGGGGGTTAGGGTTCAGGGTTGAGGTTTTTGGGTTAGGGATGCAGAGCGCAGGGTGTTAGTGTTCAAGTCTGGGCTAGGGGTTTCGGAGTCCGGGGCCGGGGTAGGGTTAGGGGACATAGATAGCAAAGTGGCGGTTGCCTTTCGCTGCTGTCCATGTCTTTTGTTTCTCCTTCCACTCTGTGCCACATCAGCAGTTCACAGTTAGCGGTTCCTTTGCCGTTCTGCGGCAGAAAGAGCGTCCGTAACCCTTTCCACCCATGTTTTGCGGCTCTAAACCGGGTGATTCTCACGGTTGCGGGAGACGGGGCACAGTAACCCTCAACCCGAAACCTATCCCTAAACCTAAGGGATAGAAGCAGTTCTACGAGTTCCAACACTGTCTTCAAGCAAAAGAGCCTAGAAGCTTCAACGTTTTACATGCCCTCTCCACACATATGCACACGGAGCCAGTACCCCTTGTTTAGGGTCTTAGGGTGTCTAATGCCCCTTGTACCCAAAACTCTAGTGGGGGGTCCTAATTAAAGAACGGGGTCTTGCTCGTTAATGCTTTAAGGTTTAGGGCCTACTTGGCTCAAACCCTAAACCGTAAATCCTAAATCCTAAACCCTAAACCAGGCGGGACCTGGGTGGTGTTATTGTTGCGACATCTGGGGAGAGGGGGGGTGGTATGTGTTTTTGTTGTTCTCCCTTTCCTCATAAGTTCCCTTATTCAGCAGTCCCCCTCTAAGCTCTACCTAAAGCATTCAACCCTAAACCCTAAACCCTAAACCCTAAACCCTAAACCCTAAACCCTCAACCCTAAACCCTCAACCCTAAACCCTAAACCCCCCCACTCCCCCAACCCTAAACCCACATGGGGGCCTGAAGCTCGAGACATCGAGCCAGGTGAGCCATGGCCAAATTCCTTGGACCTGGTTGCCCAGCCCCTGGGATTCGTTTGTTTCATATGCAAAACAAGCCACATAGTGCAACGACCCCACGCCCTAAACCCTAAACCCAAAACCGCAAGGAACGTTGACAGTTCGGAGCTTGGGCTTTAGAGGGTTTCAAAGTTTCAGGGTTTAGGGTTTAAGGTTTAGGCTTTAGGTCTTAGGGTTGGGGGTTTAGGATTGGGTAGTTGAAGTATTCGGGTAGGGTTTCAGGGCAACTTTGAGAGCTTGAGGGGTTCTGTTGCCAGGTCTTCCCCCAAAACCCAATCTGAAACCTAAAAGACTCTGCAGTCAACCCCCAAACCCCCCAAACCCCCCAAACCCCCCAAACCCCCCAAACCCCCCAAACCCCCCAAACCCCCCAAACCCCCCAAACCCCCCAAACCCCCCAATACCAAACCCCCAAACGCCCCCACCAAACCCCCAAACCCACCCAAACCCCCAACCCAAAAAACCCCCAAACCCCCCAAACCCCCCAAACCCCCAAACCCCCCAAACCCCCCCAACCCCCCAAACCCCCCACAAACCCCCCAAAACCCCAAACCCCCCACCCCCAACCCCCCAAACCCCAAACCCCCCAAACCCCCCAAACCCCCCAAACCCCCCAAACCCCCCAAACCCCCCAAAGCCCCAAACCCCCAAGCCCCTAAAGCCACAAACCCTCAACCTCAAACCGCAAACCCCAACCCTAAACCCCAAAACCCTAAACCCCACACCCTGAACCCCAAACCCTAAACCCTAAACCCCAAACCCTAAACACCAAACTCTAAACCCCAAACCCTAAACTCCAAGCCCCAAGCCGCAAGCCCTAAACCAACCGGAAGGCTAGTTGTTAGATCTAAGATAATTGCATGGGCCTTAAAGAGTTCTGATGTGTCGGCCCTTGGGTTGGGTATATATGGGGTAGGGGTCCTCTTTTCAGGGCCCATACTAAGGGAACCCTAACCCTAAACCCTAAACCCCAAAACCCTAAACCCGAAGCCCTAAACGCTCAACCCTCAACCCTAACCCTAAGCCCTAAACCCTAAACCCTAAGCCCTAAACCCCAAAACCCTCAACCCTAAACCCTAAACCCTAAGAATCGAGGGTTGAGAGGGCTCAGGGCAGGCGGGTGCGGTGGCCAAGGCTCCGGCACTCTCACCTCCGGGCCGACGTCATCACGCAGCTTGACCGCTCAACCCTTAGCCCTAAACCCTAAACCCCCCAATGCCCCTCCTCCCCCCCCCCCTCCCCTCTTTACGGTTTAGGGCTTAGGGTTTAGGTTTAGGGTTTAGGGTTCCTAAAACCCTCCCCAAGTTGTACCTCAATTGACGATTCACCTAAGCCCTAAAGCCCCAAGACGTGGTATGCAAAACACGGCTAAAAATGCATCCATTCGAAACGGCCGGGGGGGCGCCAAGGACCGCTAGCTGATGCTCATGATGCGCGTCGTCCCGGGGTCCAGATCAGCACCTCGCGCACCCACATGCTCATTTTGGTGATTGATTTCGCCCGTCGCAGCCGTAGCTGCAGCCCCTGCTCAGTGGACCCTTGCAGAGGATGCTGGCCGCGGCGGCCGCGGCAATGGCGAGGCCAAGGGCAAGTACAAGGGCAACAAGGGCAAAAACAGGGCAAGGGCAGAGATGGCAGAGGCGCGCCTTTGACATGGAACAGACACCCTGGTCAGGGAGGTGGCCGTGGCGGCTGCGTCTGCGGCGGCTGCTGCCAGTGCTGTTCGCCAAGGAAGTCACATAGAAACAATCAACTTCTAACACACATATCCTTTATACAAAACAAAGCATTTTTTGCGCATTTTGCCAAAGAAACCCAAAATCTAAAAGTTCAAAACCATGAAGCCGGGACACTGCTTTTTATTGAAGTTTGGATTTTCCCGAGGCTATTTTTGTTCTTTTGAAAAGCCAAAAAGCATGTGTTTTATTGGATTTTGCTCTCCGCGGGGTTGAAAATCCAAAAAAACCACGAGGTTTTTTAGAATTTGAGCGAAAATCAAAATACCATGAGTTTTTGGTTTCTGAGGCCAGGAACACTTAAACTCCAAAAACACATGTTTTTTTTGGAGTTTTTCCAACAAACAAAAAGTCCTCGGCAAAATCGAAATTTCAAACAAGAGCAGTGTCATTGATCCTTTGGATTCGGTTGCTTCGCATGCAAGCGGCGGTGTGCCTACTACTGCCTACCAGAAATGGAGGGGAATAAGGTGGAAATATGTTTGGTCTTCTTCGTGTTGAGCAATGAGCCCTACTCGGCTATGTTTTAGACCAGCTCGTCTAAAACCCATTCTGCGTTTTGAAGATTTAGTGAAGACAAATAATTACATCATCAGCAAAACAACATCAAGCCATGTTGGCAAGTTGCCACACAAGTCAATTTTTGCATCGTCCACAACATGTCTCCGTGCTCCCATTGCCCATTGCAGGACTAACCTTCCTGGACCCTTGCTGCTCTTCAAGTTGATTTGCGTCCAACGCAGCTTCAACTCAAGCTAACCCGGCAAGCAAATGTTTTGCAGAAGGTTGGCAATAGGGCGAAAATCTGATGTGACCCGACAGGCGAGACCGCTGCTCAAGATATTCGCGCCCGGGTGTCCAGAAGTTTTCTCCGCAATCTACTCGCCAAGTCTCTGTCCGCAAAACAATATCATGTGTGACGCTGTCTAGATAAACCAAACACGGGTGCCGCCAGTTGTGAAACCTGCGGCCTTAATTGGCGTCTGGAGCCTGCCCAGTCTGTGCCAGGCATGCAAGGGTTATGGCCACTTGAACTGTCTGCTTGGTCCGCTGTTGGCGTGGCCTTGGTGGCTATTTTGGTCCTGCGCCCTGTTCCTCGGTGTCCCGCCGCCGATCCCAGCTGCTGATCCAAGCGTGCCCGGCCTCGCTCTGCTGCTGCTCCTGCTGAGAGGCCGTCCGGCGCGGCAAGGTGGGCAGAGGAGGTGGCGAGCGCGGCAGATGTGGATGTGGACATGGACATCGTTTGAGGCACATCGTCTCGTTACTGGCGCGGTCCGCGCCGTGTACTCCGTGGGGATCTGGATGCCAGTGCTTCGGGAAGCAGTCCTCGAATTTCACTGGAAGGAAACTCCAACTCCCGTGAGCAGTTTGTCCACACTTCCAGGTTGCAATTTTCCTAGCTGATAATAATGGCCCCGCTCGGTCTGACAGGAGATGGCCTGGTCCAACTCACAACGTCTGAAGGGGGTTGCAGCTAGTGAGCCTCCCGCCGAAGCGCGTGCATTGTTGCACAGCTTCGTTCCGCTCTGAGGCGGTTACGCCAGAGGTGCAAGATTGGGGAGAACTGTTGCTCGGTAGAAACACTCATTGCTGAGGCAGTCGGCCCCTAATGGCAAGCAGTTCGGGCAAGCTCCGCAGATTGTCCCGTGTCTTGGGGGGACGTTTCATTCACTGGCGACATGAATACTATTTCTCGTACAGTCTCACCCGTTGACAAAGGACTTCTAGGGTGTCATCATCATATTCTCTTCACTTTTCTTTCCAAAGTACTAGCCTCTTTCAAAAACCGAAAGATCGGAAAGTTATTCCTGATCCAATAGATGACAGCAATGTCCAGGACTTAAAAGAAGCTGGAAAGGATGGCGTTCGCTCGGACAAAGCCAGGAATCCGCGGAGGAGAGCAGGCCTCTCGAACAACCCGTCCGGCCTGTGCTGTAAACATGGCTTCGTTGCAGAGATCCGCCAATGAAAGCTTCTGAACAAGAACCCCGAACGTCAGCTTCGGGCCAACTTGAGGCTTGAGGTTAAGGGTGGAGGGTTTGGTTTTCACTGCCCAAACCCATGCAACACGCCAGGGTCGACGGACCCTCAACCCTAAACCCTAAACATCCCTAAGACCTAAACCCGTAAACCCTCAGCCCTAAACCCGAAGCCCTAAGCCCTAAACCTATAGCGAAGGTACAACGCCTCCATCACCGTCTCTGGCCGAGCGGCACGGTGGCAGGCTGCATTGTGGCGGTCGCTTCAGACGTGGCATTTGCAGCCGGACCTGCCACCGGGCCGAAACTGGCGAGCGTCAGGGAACCCTACAAACCCTATAAAACCTACAAAACCCCTTTTTTAACCCCTATAAAACCTCATAACAACCTATCAACCCCGAGATAACACCCTGTAAAACCCAACAACAATCTATAGAACCCTATACCACCCTATAAGACGCGACAAACCCTATAAAGCCCTATAAACCTTACAGCCTAAACCAGCCTACAGCCCACACCAGCCCCGGAAACGCTGGAAAATCCCCTGGTGGCGGGTTTATATAGGGCCAGGGTTTAGGGTTCAGAGTTTAGGTTTTAGGGTTGAACAGGGGTCGAGGGGTTGGGGTTTTAAGGTTCAAGGTTCAGGGGTTCAGGGCTCTCCCTAGCTCCCAGAACTTCCCAAGAGCCCCAAGGGTTATGGTCTCGTGATTGCGGGTTGAGGGTTCAGGGTTCATAAGGCCTGGGGTTTGGGGCTTCAATGATGAGCCAGGTATACCTACAATGCGGTCATTGCCGCTCGTGAGCACGGCAGTGTATGGCAGGAGGCAGTGAGCACGCTGGACCTGCTCCCCACAGAGACACTGGAAGGAGACTTGGTAGCCCCATTGGATAGGGCACCCTTATCATTTTCTGGGGGTTTCGGAAATTGGGGGTACCTTATTGTTGGGGTCCAAAACATAAGGGGAAAGCTACTATTTGGGGGCCTATATATGTCAGGGGTCCCCTATTTGCGTTAACCCCCCATATGCTTCCTAACAAGGAGACATCCTTTCCTACAGCACTGCAATGAGCGCCAGCGGCAAGTCTTCCCGCTGGCAGAATGCAGGCCGCCTGCTTGCGTGTTAAGCCGAAAATTGGCCCCAGGGGTTCCCTAAACCCCAAGGTTTAGGGTAGTTTCCTAGGGTTTAGGGTGTATGGTTTAGGGCTAAACCCTAAGAAACTATTGCTGGAGTGGAATCCCACAAGAAATGTTCCAAAGCTTTCTATAAATCCAAGAAGCGCCTAGACCTTACAGAAAACCCACACGATCCTAAGTTTATGGATCCTAGACCCTGTGACACGCTGCCCCGAAGCCCTATGTCTGAGCCTTACGCCGAGGTGATTTGCTTGCTTCTGCTGCGGCGCTGTGGGCACAGGTCAACCTCATCTCCTGCGACTCTGTGATCACGGCCTGTGGCTCCTCGACGGCCTAGAGTTTCCTCGTGTTTCGGCTGAACTCGGCGGGTCGTAAGCCCCTTGAAGGGCACTCAGGGTAGAGAAGGGGGTTTGGGGTTCAGGGTTACTGTTAGGATTTACAGGCAAATTTGGAGAGTCCATAGCCGAAATTCAACTCTCGACAGTGCTAGACGTAATGCGGCGATTCGGGAGACTCGTCAAGCGCCTCGAAGATCACAGCCTCGTAGTCGGCTTTGTTTCTCAAAGTTGATCTTTTTTGCCCTAATTACTTGAGAACATCGGGGGGCTTTGCAAGTTAGCAAGTAGAAGTTAGCAAGAAGCAGAAGCTGGTTGCACACTATTAGGAACGTGCTTGAA
The DNA here is from genome assembly GCA_905221605.1 of Symbiodinium natans. Lineage (NCBI taxonomy): Eukaryota > Dinophyceae > Suessiales > Symbiodiniaceae > Symbiodinium > Symbiodinium natans. The sequence goes on along the minus strand of CAJNDS010002066.1, from coordinate 287,390 downwards.
ACTCTACTTGTACCTACTTACTTACCAAGTCCCCTGGATTCGGAAGCTAACCCTAAACCCTAAACCCTGAACCCTGTGGGGTTTCGACTGCATTGGAAGGAAATCGCGCGAAGTGGCGGCACTCGGCGCTCCTGTTCCGGGCCTCCGCGGACACAGGCCAGGGCCAGAACATCACGTTCGTTGATCAGCTAGTGCTATATGGTGACTTCTCCAAAATACGGTCCTTCTTGGGGTCCTTATTATACGGCGGCCCTCTTGTTCAAGGCCCCAACAGAGACCATACTTTTGAGAACTCATCCTATAACCCTAAGCCCTCAACCCCAACCCCTAAACCCTTGTAGAACCCTTTCTTACAAACCCTACACCAGAAATCCCAAGAGCTTAACCCCTGAACCCTCTGCCTCTACCAACACTGGACCCCAACCAGACCCCAAAGACTTCAACCCCAAACACTTGATAAAAGAATCCTACAGACAACACACTGAACCCCAAGCCCTAGACCCCCAACCCTAAACCAAAACCCTAAACCTTTTTTGGGGGTTTTGGGTTTTGAGTTTAGCGCTTGGGGAAGGTTAGGGTTTCCCTAAGCCCTAACCTTCCCTCCTTCCAAAACAAAAAAAACGACTGTAGGGCTCAGGGTTTTGGGTTTAGGGTTTAGGGTTTTGGGTTTGGGGTTTGGGGTTTGCGGTTTAGGTTTAGGGTTTAGGGTATGAAACCGATGCCGGCGAGGCCTCCGGCCAAATATCATCGCGCTGAACGCTGCGGCTGGGCTGCAGTTTGGGTCCGGGCTGTTGGCTACATACCACCCTTTTGAACCCCCCCCTTAAGGACCCTATAACCCTAAACCCAAAACCCAAAACCCAAAACCCAAAGCCCAAAACCCTAAACCCTAAACCCTAAACCCTAAACCCTAAACCCTAAACCCTAAACCCTAAACCCTAAACCCTAAACCCTAAACCCTAAACCCTAAACCCTAAACCTAACCCTAAACCCTAAACCCTAAACCCTAAACCCTAAACCCTAAACCCTAAACCCTAAACCCTAAACCCTAAACCCTAAACCCTAACCCTAAACCCTAAACCCTAAACCCTATAAATAGAGGGTTTTTGGGTTTTAAGGGTTCGGGTCGGCGTGCCAAGTCCCACCATGCTTGGAGTTATAAACCCTGTCAGGGTCTAGGGTTTAGGGTTGGGGTTTGGGTTCAGGGTTTAGGGTTTAGGGCTTCGGGTTTAGGGTTCGGGTTTAGGGTTCAGGGTTCAGGGTTCAGGGCCTAAACGCCCCAAGCCCTTTGAACCCAAACCCCGCATCTTTCCCACAAGCCCTAGACCCGAAACGTCCTGTGAAACCTAAGCCCTGAACACAGAAAACCATAAGCCCTGAGGAGCAGCCTTTTACTTTGTATAACCGCAGGCCTTCGGGTTCAGGGGTTCGGGTTTATGGCACTTACTGCTCACAAGTGGAGAAAAGTAGAGTTGCAGAGAAGCCCTTCATTCCTTGATCCGAAGTCCTAGGCCCAGTCTTAGCTCTAAACGCTCAAAGGGGGCCCGAAGGCCCCCATTATCCGAACGCCCCTGCAGTTGAGCATGCTTAACCTAAACCCTAAACCCTAAACCCTAAACCCTAAACCCTAAACCCTAAACCCTAAACCCTAAACCCTAAACCCCAAACCCTAAACCCTAAACCCTAAACCCTGGCCTTTCTTGTGCCGCTAGAAACAACCACACTTTAAGCCCGAAGCCCAAACACTCGCTTCACTTGCCTGCTTCCACAAACTTCCTCTCAGGGGCTTCCTTTCAAAACCCTGAACGTAGCGTCTGGGTTCGTGAAAACAGTAGTTGTGCCAGACTTGGGGCCTTGAAGGCTGTTGGGGGCTTCTCAGCGGCATAGACCTTATGCCTTAAGTTGCTACACCCTAGACCCTGAAGTAGACCCTATAACCTAAATTGCTAGATCCGAAACCCTAAAGAGCTAAGCCTCAGACGGTTTAGAGCCCTATACCCTCAATTGCTAAGCCCAAAAACCCAAATCCCCCTACTTGGGAAGCCCTTTTGACTTAGTAAGTGGGGTTAGTAGGTGTGTTATCGAGAGTACAAGCGGGACTCTAGGGCATACTAAGTATAGACTTACAAAGTCAACCCTAAACCCTAAACCCTAAGCCCTAAGCCCTAAGCCCTAAGCCCTAAGCCCTAAGCCCTAAACCCTCGACCTAAACCCTAAACGGTCCTAAACCCTAAACGGTCCTAAACCCTAAGTCCTAAACCCTAACCCCTAAACCCTAAACCCCAAGCCCTAAAACCCTAAACCCTAAACCCTAAACCCTAACCCCTAACCCCTAAACCCTAAACCCCAAGTACATGCAGGTCCTGAGCGCCTTCGCCCGCGCGGGGCGCTGGCGCTGGGCCCTCCGGAGCCTGGAGACCGGCGCCAGCGGCGCTGGAAGGCCCCAGCCAGGCGCCTCATAGGTTCAGGGTTTAGGGTTTAGGGTTTAGGGTTTAGGGTTTAGGGTTTAGGGTTTAATATAATGGAGCCTTAACAATCCGAAAAGGGTTGGGGGGGGGGGGTTTCTAGAGTCTAGTTGTAAGGGGACTACAGGCATTTTTATCAGTAATTTTTCCGACCCCTACATTAGGCTTTTCGGTTTTGTTGGATTTCGGGCTTAAGGGGTTGAGGGTTTTCCGGAAGGAGGGGCTTAGGGTTGAGGCGTTTGGGGTTTTGGGCTTCTTTTAGCTGATGTTCCGCGCGCACCACCACAAGGACTTGTGCTGTGGTGTCGCCCACCCACATCTCAGCCTTGACGGATTTAGGGCTTCTTCTCCAGCCATTGTAGTTTCTATATGCCCCTTCCAACCGACTGTTATGGGACATATTGGCACTCTCCCCAAAAGCCGGCGGTTCTCTGGAGCTGTTAAGGTTAAGCCCTACACCCTAAACCCTAAACCCTAAACCCTAAACCCTACACCCTCAACCCTAAACCCTAAACCCTAAACCCTCAACCTTAGCCGCCTAGTTGGCTTTCCAGGAAACATCTCCTACAACGCAGCCATCAGCGCCTGCGAGACAGGGTGCCTCCTGGCAGATTCCCGTGCCCAGATGAGCGAAAATGTCGCGCGAGGGTTTAGGGTTTAGGGTAAGGTTACGGGAGACATCCGAACATAGCTTGTACAAGCCCAACCCAACTATAAATTCACATGCAAGGACTGTTAGTATAATGGGGAACAGCCCAAAAAATGTGTGTCGTGCCTTTTCAGGTCTAGGGTTTCGGGCGGTTTTGAGAGCTCCCCCAACCCTAAACCCTGAACCCCAGACCCCAAACCCCAAACACCAAACACCAAACCACAAGCCCTACACCCCCCAGACTCTTTATCCCCAAGCCCTAAACCCTCAGCCCTAAACCCTAGATCCCGAGCCGTAAACCCTAAACCCTACACCCTGAACCCTAAACCCTAAACCCTAAACCCTAAACCCTAAACCCTAAACCCCAAACCTCAAACCCCAAACCCTAAACCCCAAACCCCAAACCCCGAACCCCAAACCCCGAACCCCAAACCCCAAACCCCAAACCCTAAACCCTAAACCCTAAACCCTAAACCCTAAACCCCAAACCCTAAACCCTAAACCCTAAACCCTAAACCCCTCCGCGCATGGGCAGGCGATCTTCGAAAGCACCCAGCGTGAGGAGGCGATGCAGCGGCCCAGGGTCCCAGAGTTAGGGTTTAGGGTTTAGGGTTTAGGGTTTAGGGTTTAGGGTTTAGGGTTTAGGGTTCAGGGTTCAGGGTTCAGGGTTTAGGTTTTTAGGGTTTAGGGTTTTAGGGTTTAGGGTTTGAGTGTTCCTGGCCTTAGGCTTTTAGTGTTTTGGGGTCTTAGGGTTTTGGGGTTCAGGGCTTAGGCTCGGGGAGAACCCTAAACCCCAAGTCCGAAGCCCTGAACCCTGAACCCTAAACATCTTTGGGGGGCACCTCTTGTTCGACCAGAACCCTTACGTGCCCGAAGCTCCTGAAGACCCGAATACCCCAAGGCTCTAAAGCCCAAGCAACTGCGGCAGGGTTTTGGGTGTAGGGGTGTGGGGTTTAGGGTTTAGGGTTTAGGGGGTAGGGGTTTAGGGTTTTGCGGTGTAGGGGTTTAGGGTTGAGGGTGGTGGTGGAAAATGATGGCGTGAGCCTCGAACCCTAAACTCGAAACCACGGAGAATGGTAGGGGCTCTTTGGGTTTAGGGGTTTTAGGTTTTAGGGTTTAGGGTTTAGGGTCCTTGCTCGCAACCCGGCCTCGTGTTGAGGGCTTCACCTTAAGGAAGAGGCGCTCGCGAGGGCTCCAGCTCAGGGTCTTCCGGTATTCCTGCCCTTTTGAACCGGTTCAGGGGTGTAGGGTTTAGGGGTTAGGGTTTAGGGTTTAGGGTTTGGGGTTTGGGGTTTGGGGTTTGGGGTTTGGGGTTTGGGGTTTAGGAATTCCCCCTAACCCTGATGGCAGAGAAGATCCTACGCTGCCCTGGGAAGCCCAGGTCCTGTGACCTGTTCTTGGCGGCGCTGACCTCAAGAATCGCAGCCGTAAGGGTTTAGGGTTTAGGGTTTAGGGTTTAGGGTTTAGGGTTTAGGGTTTAGGGTTTAGGAACAGGGTCCAGGGTATCGAGTGCATGGTGAGACATGTTAGAGAGGGCTTAGGGAACCATTGGTTTTTAGGGCTTAGGGCTCAGTTAGGCTTAACGAGGGCCGAGACTCAACCCAAACCCTGAACCCTAAGTCCTAAACCCCAAACCCCAAACCCTAAACCCCAAACCCCAAACCCTCAACCCATCACTGGAAAACTTGAAAGAGGTGGCGGTGGCAATTGGGGGAGTTCAACCCCAGCCCGGAACCCTGTAACGTGGGATGTTCCCCCTTATACCAACAGTCCTTAATGGGGATTTTAGTACCCCGTACTATAGGTGATCCAAAAGCTTTGAAAGCCCTTTCCTCTAACGCCCTAAATTTAGCCCCCCCCCCCCCCCCCCCCCAAGAGCCCTAAAAGCCCCAAGCCCCAATACGAATCCAAATCCAAAAGCCGATAAGGTTTAGGGTTTAGGGTTTAGGGTTTAGGGTTTAGGGTTTAGGTTTAGGGTTTAGGGTTTAGGGTTTAGGGTTTAGGGTTTAGGGTTTAGGGTTTAGGGTTTAGGGTTTAGGGTTTAGGTTAGGGTTTAGGGTTTAGGGTTTAGGGTTTAGGGTTTAGGGTTTAGGGTTTAGGGTTTAGGGTTTAGGGTTTAGGGTTTAGGGTTTAGGGTTTAGGGTTTAGGGTTTAGGCTTCTCCCAAAGCCCTTGCTCTAAGGTTGGAACCCTGGCCCTTAGCATGGCCCCATGCCCTTGTTTAAAAGGATTTTGGAGGGATCCGAAGTTATACAAGGGTTATACAAATTTAAGGAGGACCCAGACTTCGGATCCCCTACTTAGTCCGCCTGAACACCTTGAAGCCCTCAGCCCTTAACGCCCTGATCCCTAAACCCAAAACACTACACCCTCAAAGCCCACTTACAGCCGCAAGCCCTGGACCCCAAACCCCCTCCCCCACCCCCCAGAACCCCCGGCAAAATAAGATACAATACAAAACCAAGCTCCAAAACCTTAAACCCCCAAAACCCTAACCCCAAACCCTACTTCAGACCCCCCAAGGCCCTCTGCCCAGCTCACCCTGAGCTCCGAGGCTGGTGACAGCGACTGGATCCACGGCGTGTGCCCGACCTTGGCTTTGCTGTTTGTTTAAGGGGTTTAGGGTTTAGGGTTTAGGGTTTAGGGTTTAGGGTTTAGGGTTTAGGGTTTAGGGTTTAGGGTTTAGGGTCTAGGGTTCAGGGTTTAGGGCTTTTAGTGTTTCTAGGGTTTTTAGGGTTTAGGGTTTGGGGGTTTAGGGGTGTCGGGTTTGGGGTTGAGGGAGGGGTTTCGGGTTTAGGGTTTCGAAGTTTGGGAGTTTTGGGGTGTAGGGCTTAGGGTTTACTACACCCTAAATTAGGGTTTGGGGTTTGGGGTTTGGGGTTTAGGGGTGTAGGGTTTGGGGTTCCTTCTAGTTAAGGAGGGCGGGGTGGGGTTTTTGTTTAAGGAGGGTGGGGTTAGGTGTTTGGGGTCTAGGGGTAATCATAAGGTTTGGGGTTGTTTTGGCCTTGGGATTTTGGGGATGAGGGGGAGCTCCTTTTGTTTGGGGGGGGGGGGTCTAGGGGCTCTTTTCAAGGGATGGGTTTACGGTTTTTGAGGTGCAGGGATGTGGGCACAGGGTTTTAGGGTTTAGGGGTGCAGGGTTTAGGGCTCTTTTTGCTGAGGCCTGCTAAGGGAGGGGTTCAGGTTTTAGGCTTTCAGGGGCTTCTGCGGTGCAGGTGCTTCAGGAGTCGAGGGTTCAGGGATTCAGGGGTTCAGATGTTAAGGACTTCAAGGTGGCTTCAGGGCTCAAAAGCGGTATTCAGTGGGCGTTCCGGTTTATACCTTAAGGTCTAGTTTCATGGGCTCCCGTAAATAACCCACGCTCTCTACTACTACTACCCCCCCCCCCCCCGAGGAGGTTCCCCCCATAGTTAAGGCTATTTGGGGATCATGAAGCCTAGTTAAGGGTTATTTATGGTGGGAACCTAGTGGGGGTAGTATAGGGGAGGGGTAGTAGGGGAGCCCGCGATAGTTGTTCGAGGTGTGGGGACTTTGGTTTGAGAGCTTCGGGGGTGTAGGGTTTGAAGCCCTTAGCCCTTAACCCCTTGAAGCCCTAAGTCTTTGAAAGCACATTTTATCATGGGATCCCCTTATGGCTTATGGGTTTGGGGCAAGAGAGCATGAGTGCCACACCCTAAACCCCAGACCCTACTTGGGTTTTAGGGTTTAGGGTTTAGGGTTTAGGGTTTAGGGTTTATGGGTACTTATAACCACAGTTATAAGTCGACTCATGACCTACTTAGGGGACTTAAGGGGGTTATAAGTAGAGTTATAACTAGGCGAAGAGCACATACCCATGAACCTCCAAGTCGAACCCGCTTATGAGCCCTAAACCCTAAGAACCTGCCACCTGGCTTCGGTGCAGCTTTCTCGGGCTTTTTGTGGCGAAGCCCGGAACCCCAAACCCTAAACCCTAAACCCTAAACCCCAGCCCTAAACCCTAGCCCTAAACCCTAAACCCCTAAGCCACGCCGGATCCCTCTCATCCTCTATTGCCCCGAGTCCCCGATGAACCCGCAAAGATGCCCCCCCCCCCCCCCCCCCCCCCCCCCAAAAAAAAAACCCAAAAACCCTGACACGAAACCCCAAGCCAAATATAAAAGCCAAACTAAGCCTTAAACCCTAAGCCCTCAGCCCTAGGCCCTACACCCTGAACCCTAAACCCTGAACCCTAAACCCGAAACCCTGAACCCTAAACCCTAAACCCTAAACCCATAGCTTGTGGAAGCCATGGACCTCGCCGCCGCCGTGGGGGCCGCGGCCGCGGCGGCTGGAAACATTATCGGCCACCTGGCTTCTGTATTTTGTGGGTTTAGGGTTTAGGGTTTAGGGTTCGGGGTTTAGGGTTCGGGGTTTAGGGTTTAGGGTTGAGGGTTGAGGGTTGTAGTCGGGAATGAGGGAATGAGGGCCCTCGATATACCCTTTAAGGGATTCTATGGGTACCTCATTCCCTCATCCCCTACTAAGAGCCAGCCTTTTCTTATTGGCTTTGTGAGGTTCACGAGTCAGGGCTTGGTGAGGTTCAGGAGTTCTAGGGTTTAGGGTTTAGGGTTTTGTGAGGTTCAGGAGAAAGGGTACAGGGGTTCTTCAGGGTTAAGGGTTAGGGCTTTAGGGTTTAGGTTTAGGGTTTAGGGTTTAGGGTTTAGGGTTCAGGGTTTAGGGTTTAGGGTTTAGGGTTTAGGGTTTAGGCCCAGGCTTTAGGGTTTAAGGAGACCGTGCAGGAGGATTTACCAGATCCCCCTTGCAAAATGTTGTTTGAGTCGTGGAGGTTTGTCGGGTGGCTTTCGCTAGGAAGCCCGGTGGCAAGCGCCTAGACCCTAGACCCGAACCCTAAACCCCAAACCCTAAACTCTAACTAAACCCCAAACACAAACCCAAACCCTTTTGAATCCTGAGACTCCCTACAAGCCCTTATAGGCCCGAAACCCTGAGGGCTTCAACGGAGTTTAGTGCCGGGATGGACTGGTTTGGCGACTCGAACTTAGGGTTTCGGGTTTGGGTTTAGGGTTTAGGGTTTAACTTAGGGTTTAGGGTTTCGGGTTTTAACTTAGGGTTTAGGGTTTAGGGTTTAGGGTTTAGGGGTTCAGGATATAGCATACGTTTGTTGTGTTCTTGGGGGCTAATGGTTAAGGGCTTGCTGCTGAACCACCAATACCCTCAACCCCCTAGAAATAGGGTTTAGGGATGTTTAGGGTTTAGGGATGTTTAGGGTTTAGGGTTTAGGGTTTAGGGTTTTGGGTTTAGTGTCCAAAAAACTCCCAAGCCCTATTCAAACCCAAGCCCTAATCCCCAACCCCCTCCCAAAACCAACCCGGACCCCTTCCAATTCCGCTGACAGGCCTAAACGCCGCCGCGGAAAGCTGAATAAAGCCCCCAGCACCTCCCGCTCTAAACCCCAAACCCCAAACCCTAAGCCCGGACGCCAGACCCTGAAGCCCAAACCCCAAAAACTTCAGAGTTTAGGGTTTCGGAACCCAAAAGCCCGAAAGCCCCAAGCCTTCAAAAAGCAGCGTCGGAGTTGCCAAGGCTACAACCGAAGCAACTTCTTTCAGAACTTGCGCCTTGCCAAAAGGGGGTTTTTAGGGGTTTAGGGTTTAGGGTTTAGGGGTTTAGGGTTTAGGGTTTAGGGGTTTAGGGTTTAGGGTTTAGGGGTTTAGGGTTTAGGGTTTTCGCGAGGGTTTTCAGGGTTTTGGGGTTTAGGGGCTTTCGGGGTTTAGGGTTTTCGGTGTTAGGTTTCAGGGTTTCGGGGCCAGGCCCGCTTCAAATGAGTAAGTAAAGTTCGTTTGGCCTTGTACCGCTTAGATGGGGACGCCTGAAAAACCCCTTAGCCGTTATATACCCTAAAACCCAAGGGCCCATACTTTAGAACCCCTCAAAGCTAAACCCTAAACCCTAAGCCCTAAACCCTAAACCCTAAACCCTAAACCCTAAACCCTAAACCCTAAACCCTAAACCCTAAACCCTAAACCCTAAACCCTAAACCCCCAAACCCTATCTTTTGCGGTTTAGAGTTGTCAGCGTTTCTTTAGGGTGAAATGCCTCCTGGCCGGGGAAGAAAGCCCACGAGGCTCAGCTCTGTGAAGCTCGGTGCCCAATACGGCCTGGGCCTGCCTGAACGGGTGGGTTTAGGGTTTAGGGTTTAGGGTTTAGGGTTTAGGGTTTAGGGTTTAGGGTTTAGGGTTTAGGGTTAGGGTTTAGGGTTTAGGGTTTAGGGTTTAGGGTTTAGGGTTTAGGGTTTAGGGCCATTCACATTTGGAGCGAGACGCGTCTCCCGCAGGTGCCAGAGGTACTCCGGTGGGTACTTGGAGTCAAACTTCTCCTGGCAAGTGGTCAACCGGTCCCTAAACCCTAATCCTGTATACCCTAAACCCCCGAACCCTCAACCCTCGCCAAAGAAAGCCGCTGTGGAGGCTTCCCCAACCCTAACCCTACACCCTCAGCGCTAACCCTGCACGCTAAACACTCAACCTTATTCGGGTTCAGGGTTTAGGGCTTAGGGCTTAGGGTTTGAGAATTTCAGGTTTGGGAGTTTCAGCAGGAGCACACAGTGTGAAAGGTCGTGAAAGGTTCATGCCCTTCAGCCCTCTACGCAAGCCCTGAACCTTCAGCTGCATCTGCACGCCCGGCGGGCCGAGGGACGAAGGGCCTCTGTAGGATTTAGGGTTTCGGGTCTAGTTTTGCGGGTTTCTTGCTTCGGGTCTTGGGCTAGAAATACTCAGACGCTAGTCTTTAGGGCCCCCATCCCCCCCCCTAAAAGGGATCTGTTTTGGGGCATTTTGGTAGGTTTCCATGTTGATGTTGGGGGGGAGGGGGGGGGGGGAATGGGGGGTGAAAGACCTGAAGCCTATAAATATACCCAAACCTGATCATGGCCGTAAAGCAGGGTATATAGCCTTAGAGCTCTCTGTTTCAGGTTAGGGGGGGAACATAAAGGGGTGTGTGACACCCTAAACCCTAAACCCTAAACCACCCTAAACCACCCTAAACCACCCTAAACCACCCTAAACCACCCTAAACCCTAAACCCTAAACCCTAAACCCTAAACCCTACACCCTATAAACCCTAAACCTTCTGACCCAAGGAACCTGCAGCAGAGCCGACAGTTTCGGCGCCAGCACATCGTCACCGCTCAGGCCCGCAAAGAGGCTTTCTCCGGTTCAGGGTTTAGGGTTTAGGGTTTAGGTTTAGGGTTTAGGGCCCTAAAGCTCTCCCAAATCCTATACTATTCTTTAAAGGGACGAAAAGAGGGGGGACCCTTGTAAGAGACCTTAAATCTGAGCCCTGGCCCCTAAACCCTTAACCCTAAAGGCCCTAAACCCTAGTCTCTGATTAAACCCTTAAACCCTTAAACCCTTAAACCCTTAAACCCTTAAACCCTTAAACCCTTAAACCCTTAAACCCTTAAACCCTTAAACCCTTAAACCCTTAAACCCTTAAACCCTTAAACCCTTAAACCCTTAAACCCTTAAACCCTCAAACCCTCAAACCCTCAAACCCTTAAACCCTTAAACCCTTAAACCCTTAAACCCTTAAACCCTCAAGCCCTTAAAACCTAAGCCCAAATCTCTAAACCCTTACACCCTAAACCCTTAGACCCCAAGCCCTAAACAGGCGAACCTGTTCAGAAACGACGTGCAGCAGGCGATCGGGGCCTCTGTGATTCTCCAGGACCCGAACTCTTCAGGCGTTCAGGGTTAGGGTTTAGAGTTTAGGGTTTTGGGTTGAGGGTTTAGGGTTTAGGGTTTAGGGTTTTGTGTTTTGGGTTTAGGGTTTAGGGTTTTGTGTTTTGGGTTTAGGGTTTTGGGTTTAGGCCTCCAAGAAGCGTGGAGCATCTTTCTCAACATGCAAAGCGTGGCGTTCGTTCGTCGGAAGGGGGGATGTTATATTTTGATAAAGTCTGTGGCGTGTTGCAGACAAAAGGTCCGAGTTCATTTCGCAGCCTTGGAACGGTTGAAATCCCTAAGCCCCACCTAAACCCTGATGTTCGTCCGCAAAGTTTGGTGGAATTCGGACACTGCCAGGGTTTAGGGTGTAATTATCTGCGGGATGTCGGGTTTAGGGTTCCCTACAAACCCCTAAACCCTAAACCCTAAACCCCAAACCCTAAACCCTAAACCCCAAACCCTAAACCCTAAACCCCAAACCCTAACCCCCAAACCCCAAACCCCAAACCCTAAACCCTAAAACCTAAACCCTAAACCCTAAACCCTAAACCCTAAACCCTAAACCCTAAACCCTAAACCCTAAACCCTAAACCCTAAACCCCTAAAGCCTAAACCCGAATGTTCGTCCGAATGCTTTTGGAGTTTTGGAGCTGTGCGTCCGAAGACATGGGAAGCTGGCAGCGCGAAACCCCGCAGGCTTCGGAAACGGGATTGCGCTCAAGGTTTCCTAAGCCCTAAACCCTAAACCCTAAACCCTAAACCCTAAACCCTAAACCCTAAACCCTAAACCCTAAGCCCTAAGCCCTAAGCCCTAAGCCCTAAACCCTAAACCCTAAACCCTAAACCCTAAACCCTAAACCCTAAACCCTAAACCCTAAAACCGAAGCCTTAAACCTATCTTGGAGACCGCAAACCCATCCAACACGCCGCCAGGGTCGGCGGACCCTAAACCCTAAACCCTAATCCCTAAACCCTAAACCCTAAACCCTAAAACCTAAACCCTAAACCCTAAACCCTCACGATTTCAGTGAAGCCCTAACCAAAGCCTCCAGGAGCGGCTTGCCATCGTCTCCACGCTTCTCCTGGCAGTGTCCACGCAGCTGGGCTCCGGGCTGTTTCGAGCTCCTTATTTAGGGTTTAGGGTTTAGGTTTTAGGGTTTAGGGTTTGGGGTTTAGGGTTTAGGAGGCTTGAGGGTTTCGGGCTTAGGGTTTTAGGGTTTTGGGATTAAGGTTTTGCGCTTAGGGTTTAGGGTCTCCTTATATGAGGGGTTCCGAAAATTGGGGTACCCCTTTTGCTTCTTGGGCGTCACTTCAAAGGGGATTCTATTCTATTTGGGGTATAAAATGGATACCCCTATTTTAGAAAATACCCCCGTGCTGAAGCTTGGGTTTGGGGGCTTAGGGTTCAGGCTTCAGGGTACAGGGTTAAATTTTTAGGGTTCAGCACCAACAAGCTGGTGATGCCTACTGGGGCTTAGGGTTGAAAGCCAACATCCTACAAACCCTAAAAACCCTAACAACCCTTAAAACCCTACAAACCCTCAAAACCCTACGTAGAGCCCTTGGACCGGAAGTGAAGGTTAAACCCCAAACCGAAACCCTAAACTCCCAACCTGAAGGCCTGCAGACCCTAAGGTGCTTGAAAGCCGTCGCTTGCGACAGTTCTGGTTCAGCATGATATTATGGGTTTAGTGTAGGGGCGGCCCTAAACCCTAAGCTCTGAACCTTAAGCCTTAATCCCTTCCCCCTAATATTAAATCCCCTACCCACCACCCCCCCATAGTTCTATTACAGTATTGGGGGGGGGGGGGGGGGGTATTCAATATTAGGGGGTAGGGGGGTTTAATATTGGGGGGAAGGGCTTAAGCCCTGAACCCTAAACCCTAAACACTAAACCCTAAACCCCAAACCCTAAACCCTCTTGACAAAATAGATAGAAATTGTATGTAGTATCACTCTAAATTTTCGAGTTATTCATCTAAACAGGTGACAAGCTGAGTTTAAGTCTGAGGCAAAATGCTCAATTTACTTAAACCTCGTCCGCCTTGCCCCCCCTCCAACCCCGCCCAAGAAAGAAGAAGCTCCGGCCGGCGCAGCCGACTTGCAATGGGGCACCCCTGCAAAAGAAGCTGCCCCAGCAGATGCCTCCAACTCAGCGGCCGCCATGGCAGCGTTCGAGCCTTACAAACACGAGGTGGAGAGCACGTCGAACAAGGCGCTCGCGGTGAGCGCTCTGACCAAGTCGGCGCCGGCACTACTGGAAGCCTGGGAGGGGCGAACGGCTGATTTCCAGGAAGCGCTGAAGACCGCCCTGGTCAAGCTGGAAGGCGATCCCAAGAAAGCCCTCAAGGCAGAGATAAAGAAGGTCTTGCCACTGTGCGCCCAAACGAGTTCACTATGCCAAGCGGCCTTGGCGCTGCCGCCGGCCCCGACCTTCGACGTGGACGTGGGTGGCTCCAGCAGCGACCCCTTCGAAGCGGCTGAGAAAGCAGGACCCGCGCCAGCAGCCAAGGCACAGAATCAGCCTTCCCCGGGCAAGCTCAGGGGCAAGAAGCGGCAGGCGCCCGCGGAGCAGGCACAGACGACACCAAAGCAGTCTCCTAAGAAGAAGCGCCGCAGCGAGGCCGGAGAGAAGGCGGCCGTGGCGGCTACGGAGGCGCAGCCATGGAGCGTCGAGGACGTGAAGGCGTACCTGGGCGAGCTCAAGGCGCTCGCGGCGGAGCCCGAGAAGCGTCGCCAGAAGGCCTATAAGCGCGTGGCGGCGATGTACGATGAAGCGCACGCGGCGGCCAGCGAGAAGATGAAGATCAGAATCCACAAGGCGTGGACCAACTTCGAAACGAGCGAGGCCTAGCGGAATTCAAGTCTTTACAGGCACGCGGTCCAGGCTGCTGTGCGCGGCCGCGCGCCTAAAGAAAATCAGTTTCACAAGGCGCGCCCCGACGCCCAATCTTCAGCGGAGCGTGATAGGTGACAAAGAAACACAGGGACCCAAAGACCGTCACAGTACTTTCGCAGCTGCCAGGACATAAGTGTTTCTCCATGTTAGCTTGACTGGTTTGATGCGCTTGTTCGCCCCGCCCCCTCCCCTCCTCCCCCCATGTGCAGCCAAGGCCCATGCTTGTTTCCATGGTTTCCTTTCGGCGCGCCTCATCTAGCTGCTTCCGCCGACCTCCCTACATAGCAACTCCGCCTTGTCGCGCCATGGCCCTCATCTACGAGGCGAGGTTTGCGGTTGTGGCAGTGCGTGCTCTTGGATGTGTTCCTCAGTTTTTCGAAACACGCTCCTCCACACAGGAGATTCGCCGCGCCTCTGCGCGCGTGGAGACGGTGCAGACATCTTAGATGCCTGCAAGCCCAAAGGCCTGGTTCTGTGACCGTGCGCGTGTCTGTGTGTCTGTATGTGTCTGTGATGCTTCGACTTTCTCTGTCTGTCCCTCTGGCTGTCTGGCTGTCTGGATGTGTCTGGCTGGCTGTGTCTGGATGTGTTTGGCTGGCTGTCTGGCTGTGTCTGGCTGTGTCTGGCTGTGTCTGGCTGTGTCTGGCTGTGTCTGTGGCTGTGTCTGTGGCTGTGTCTGGCTGTGTCTGGCTGTGT
>CAJNDS010002066.1:227500-272879 GCA_905221605.1 Symbiodinium natans | reverse complement strand
TTCTCTCTCTTCTCTCTCTTCTCTCTCTTCTCTCTCTTCACTCTCTTCACTCTCTTCTCTCTCTTCTCTCTCTCCTCTCTCTCCTCTCTCTCCTCTCTCTCTCTCTCTCTCTCTCTCTCTCTCTCTCTCTCTCTCTCTCTCTCTCTCTCTCTCTCTCTCTGTCTCTCTGTCTCTCTCTCTGTCTCTCTCTCTCTCTCTCTCTCTCTCTCTCTTTCTTTCTCTCCTTCTCTCTTTCGCTCTTTTTTTGATACCATGGAGACTTGTGCCCAGGCGGTATGCCGTGTCTCCTGCGTCTGCTGCCTTGAGGACGCGGCCTTGGTGACCAGTGACTCCTGCCTCTGCGCCGTCCACGACGAGGTGCAGGCCAAGAGGGACAAGATGCGTATCTTTCCGTTGCATCTGATCCTTGCCTGCCTGGTCAGGACAAAAGGGCCTAGTTGCTAAACAGATCCTGTCCCCGATACGGTTCTGTCCGGCCGGGGGGCGGGATCTGCGAGGCATCGAGGAGAAACTCCGCTGCAAGCTGGCGCAGGAGCCACTGGTTATTAGAAGCGGAGACACGCTGGTCGTCGTGTGCTCAGGGCTTTGGACGTTGTGATTCTTGTAACAGACATGTGCGTTAGAAAGCAGAGCAGGAAGCGAGACGGGGCAACCAGGCAATGTCTTGTGACCATCTGTGACCTTCTTCTGGAAGGCAATGACTTGTACCGCTACTGGTGCACGTGGCCGTGGCAGGCCCGCGAAGCCAGCGAAGACCTGAAGCAGGCGGGGAAGAGAGCGTTGCGTAGCGTGTCTCGGTTCTGTCTCTGCCTGTGTCTCTTTTCCTCATTGCAAAGCCGGGCCTAAATTACGAAGCCGGGCCTCCCCCCGTAAATTACGAAGCCGGGCCTTCAAATACTAAATTACAAAGCCGGGCCTTCCCCGAATATTAAATTACGAAGCCGAACCTCCCCCAATCCTAAATTACGAAGCCGGGCTACCCCCGAGTATTAAATTACAAAGCCGGGCCTTCCCCGAATGCCAAATTACGAAGCCGGGCCCGGGCTTCCCCCGAATATTAAATTACGAAGCCGGGCCTCCCCCGAATACTAAATTACACCGGAATGCTAAATTACAAAATCGGGTCCCCCCAACCACCCATCCCCCTTGTCACCCTTCCCACGCCGATCCCTAAAACTTAAACCTAATATCTAAAAAAAACGTTTCGCTCAAAACGTTTCGCTCAAAATGTTTCGCTCAAAACGTTTCGCTCAACACGTTATTGGGACCTGAACCCTAAGCCCTAAACCCTAAACCCTAAACCCTAAACCCTAAACCCTAAACCCTAAACCCTAAACCCTAAACCCTAAACCCTAAACCCTAAACCCTAAACCCTAAACCCTAAACCTAAACTGCAAGACTTGAAATCCGAAGGCACTCGCTGTCATTCCACCTGCCGAAGAGATCGGCAGACTTCCTGGAAGGAGCTGTGCAGGGCTTAGGGTGCCGGAAGCCCTAAGCCCTAACCTTAAACCCTAAACCCGAAACCGAAACCCTAAACCCTAAACCCGAAACCCTAAACCCTAAACCTTAAACCTTAAAAGCCTTAGTCCTGAAGCCTTAAATCCTAACCCTGAACCCTGAGCCCTGAACCCTGAATCATGAACCCACGCAGCGTCAGCAGTAAGACTCAACACATTTACCCTAAAAGCTTCTGTCTAAGGCATTGGGGGTGAGGTGGCGTCAACCTATCTGTATCGCCAGCTCGAGCTCGACGTGGGTTGTGAAGGCTTGTTCCCCGGACGTCTAAACCCCAAACCCGAAACCCTAAACCGAAACCCTAAACCCTAAACCCGAAGCCCTAAATCCCAAACAGAGTGGAGGTGAGTGGTAACGGTGATGGTCTTGGGGCTATATCTGGGACTTCGTCTTCGGCATCTACGATGGCACAGCTGGAGGATTGCTCAGTCCCGCCGGAAAAGCTGAGTCCAGCAAACAAAAACCACCCTTTAGGGTTTAGGGTTTAGGGTTTAGGGTTTAGGGTCTAGGGTCTGGGGTTTAGGGTTTTGGTTTGCAGGGTTTAGGGATGATTTCTTGAGGCCTACGTGGAATTCCGTAGCGTGACGGTGCACCTGGCTTGGAACCGCGACCCGGGCCAGTTCCAGCTGCGCTATACCACTGCGAAGATGGACGGTGGGTGGCGGCAAGCGTCGGCGTACTGCGATCCCGCAGACACTTGAAGGTTCATGGTACTTACTAGCCAATTATAACTGTACTTATAAGTCTACTTATAATACCTCTAAAGGGCCTTATAGGGGTTATCCCAATTATAAGTAGGGTTCTAAGCCCAGTCAGAATTGGTTAGCAAGTACCATGAACCTTCAAGCAGGGGAGTTTGAGAGGGCTGCTGCATGCGTGTGTAGGGGTTTAGGGTTTAGGGTTTAGGGTTTAGGGTTTAGGGTTTAGGGTTTAGGGGTTAGGGTTTAGGGTTTAGGGTTTAGGGTTTAGGGTTTCGGGGCCATCGTTTCGGATGTGTCAAGTCCTTTCGGTCCACGGAATCACGCAAGCCAAGACAATGAGCACTAAACTCGACATATACCCTAAACTCTATAGAGGCATAAGGGGCTTCCAAAACAGAAAGAGCCAACTAGACAGAGATCAAACAAATTACAAGGACCCTGATCACCTAAATACCTAAACCCTCGGCCCTGAATCCTTAGACCTCCGAACCTTAAGCACCAAACCCCTTTGTGGTGTAACGGAGGTGTCAGAGGTCAATGACTTCCACTGATCTTCTTAACACGCATGTTGCAAAGCACAGTAGTCGATGCTTATCACATGACACAGAACCCCTGAGTTTGGGGTTTAGGGTTTAGGGAAATCCAGAGCATCTTCATGCTTTGCTAGCCAAAGCTTTCTTACGGTAGCGTCTTTTTGGGCTTTCACCCGAAACCCGTGGCCCTAAACCGTCACCCGTAAGTCCTGAACCCGCGAGGGCTCTACTTCTTGAGCATCAGCGCCGCAGCTGCAATTCACCTCAGAACGCCTGCCCAAAAGCACCTGGAGAAAGTAGTTCCCTTTGCGAAGGGGCCCCAGGTTAAATCATTATTCACCCTAGACCCTGAAACCCGAAACCCTAATCTTAGGGCTTTGCTTTCTAGGTGCTTCCAAGCGTTTTGAAGTTTAGAGCTTCGGCGGGCTTAGGGTGTATAGGGCTTCAAGCCCCAAGCCTTATTATTCAGGACTTCGGGTTTCTGTCATCAGCAGGAAGAAGTTGGGGCAACTATAGGGGGTGAGGAACCCGGCTCGGGGTGTGCGGTTCAGGGTTGGCTGTGGGTTTAAGCCTTAGGGTCTTAGTGTTGAGGTTCTTGCCGCACGAAGAGCTTTGGATTTAGGGTGTAGGGCTTCGCTCAGGTATTTTTTTAAAGGCTCTTGCTTAGGTGAAGATTGAGTTTGGGTTTGGAGTCCATGCAGTCGACGTGCACCGCTTCTGCCAAGCTACTTCGCGCATGCTCGCAAGACACCTCGTCTATCACTTAAACTCCCTGCCTTTTGCCCCAACGAACTTGAAACCCGAATCCCTTCAAACCCTAAAGCCCCCCTAACCCCTAAACCCCTAAACCCCTAAACCCCTAAACCCCTAAACCCCTAAACCCCTAAACCCCTAAACCCCTAAACCCCTAAACCCCTAAACCCCTAAACCCCTAAACCCCGAAACCGTTCAAAGCCTAAACCTCTACGCGGTTAGGGTCGATGAGCTCTGGCTCTACTTGGAGGTTCATGGTACTTCTTAATCAATTACAGCTGTACTTAAAGTGCCCCAATATGGTTATAATTACAGTTATCCAAACCCCAAACCCCAAACCCCAAACCCCAAACCCCAAACCCCAAACCCCAAACCCCAAACCCCAAACCCCAAACCCCAAACCCCAAACCCAAACCCCAAACCCCAAACCCCAAACCCCCAAACCCCAAACCCCAAACCCAAAACCCCAAACCCCCACCTTAAACCCTAGACCCTCACCCCAACCCTCAACCCTTCAACCCAAAAAACCCAAACCCTAAACCCTAAACCCTAAACCCAAACCCTAAAAACCAAAACCCTAAACCCAAACCCTTAAACCCTAAACCCTATAAACCCTAAACCCTAAACCCTAAACCCTAAACCCTAAACCCTAAACCCTAAACCCTAAACCCTAAACCCTAAACCCTAAACCCTAAACCCTAAACCCTAAACCCTAAACCCTAAACCCTCTTGCAATGCCTTGTGTTGTTCTAGGGCTTCAAACACGAGCCAAACCTTGTAGCTCTTGCAAGGGTTTAGGGTTTAGGGTTTAGGGTTTAGGGTTTCGGGCCCCTCAGAAAGGCACATCTTTCCTGAGCTTCATGCTGGCGCTCTACTGCTCCGTGGCTCGCGCGCGCAAAGCCCTAAACCCTAAACCCCAAACCCCAAACCCTAAGCCCCAAACCCTAAACCCTAAACCCTAAACCGTTAGGGTTCGCAGGATTTGGGACTGAGGGTGCCCAGGTCATCGCCTTTCTAACAACCCCACCCAAAATCTGTCGCCCACAGCCGGGCACCGTCCTTCGAAGTCCTGCCGCCCTAAAGGCCCTAAACCCCCCCCCCTCCCCCAAGAGCCGCTGCCCCGGATCTCCAAGGAGAAACGAAGCCTCGATGATGCGCACCCTAGCCCCCCGCCCGGCCGCGCATCATGAGCATCAGCGGCTCCGGCCTCCAGGCATGCATGGCTTATAGGGGCATATGCCGGCCTCAAAACGGAAATGTCCGAAACAGCACGAAAACCACGGTATTTACAGCGATTTCTGTGTTTTCCAAGCTCTCAGCCGCATCCGAAACCCGAGACCCAACCCGCTGATGCTCATGATGCGCGCTCTTGTGGGGGTCCTTTGGGGTGGCCAATGCCACCCAAAAAACATCAACAACGCGTATTTGGAAGTTGAAAAAGAGAGTCGATGATGCTCTCCGGGGTCGTTTTTGGGACCCCCATGGGGCGCCCAAAAAATGCGTCCAGGAGCCCAAATTCGGTGGGAAATAGCGCGTTTTTCGCGATAAAAATTGTACCTGAAACATGATGCCCTTCGGGAGCGGCGGCATATGCCCCCCCCCGGGGTAGCTGAAGCTAGGGCGCCTAACGGCGTCGGACCACGGGCGTGCCCGGATTTAAGAGCCTCCGGCTCAAGCCGCCGACCCCGCTGGAGCATAGTTGAAAGGTTAAAACGCGCTCGTCAGCTCAAAGGATGCCAAAAATTGATTTGGCGGGCGCGGGGGGGGGGGGGGGGGGGGGGGGGGGGGGGGGGGGGGGGGGGGGGGGGGGGGGGGTGGGTTGGTTTTGCCTAAGCCCTAAACTCTCAACCCTAAACCCTAAAGCCTAAACCCTAAGCCGTAAACCCGAAACCCTGGTAGGGCCCCCCTGTATCAACCTATTTCCGGTCTTCTCGATTGGCCTGCTGTTTCGTTCGTTAGGCTTGCCCACGAACAAAAATGGATAGTTTCCCCAATCCCTAAACCCTAAACCCTAAACCCTAAACCCTAAACCCTAGATCCGCACTGAAGATGGCTATTGAGCTGGTCTTCCTGCTCATCGTGGGAGATGATTCGGCCCTCTTGCAAGCTGCCAACTTGTGGGCGGAGCTCGTCCAGGGATGGCAGAGACTCGAGGGGCACCAGTTCAATGCTGCAAAGCAGCTGGTGGGCATGACGCTCGAGATCCTGCAAAGGTTGATCTCCTTGCACACGGGCCTTGGACAGCTCCTGTACTTCCCTGTGCGATGTTCAGTCTGATCTTATCAGGCAGACCCACGGTCGTCCCTTTTTGAGGCTCTGAGGGGTGCTCCTTCAATAACAGGGGGCATTATCGTCATTCTGAGTTGTAAGCTCCAAGCCCTATAACCCCACAATCCTAGCCAATAAGCCCTAAACCCTACACCCTCAACCCTCTAAACCCTAAACCCTATAAACCCTACTCGCTTCCCCCTAATACTACACCCCACCCTAATTTTGAGTATGATTTTTCCCGGGCCCTCCCGGCACCCAGCCCAATACTAAACCTGTTCGAGAATTTGCGGGGGGTTGCTGCCCTCCGCCCTTGAGTTGAGCCTCATTAGGGTTTTCAATTAGGGTTTTCAATTAGGGTCTAGGGCTTAAGGCTCAGGGTTTTTCAGGGTTTAGGGCTCAAGGCTCAGAGTGTTTAATTCGGGTTTAGGGATTAAGGCTAAACCCTAGCTGAAGCCAGAACCCCAACCTCCAAACCCTATACTCCATCCTCCTCCCAGGCTTCGGATTTCAGGTTTTAGGGTTTAGGCCCCCCCTAATTTTAATATTTTTCCGGCCGAGGCGAATTTTAGAATTGCTTAGAATTGCGGGTGGGGGGGGGGGGATTTCAGTATTATTAGGTGGAGGGGATCAAACCCTAAACCCTAAACCCTAAACCCTAAACCCTAAACCCTAAACCCTAAACCCTAAACCCTAAACCCTAAACCCTAAACCCTAAACCCTAAACCCTAAACCCTAAACCCCTGTGCCGATCCCATCTCAGGTGAGCGCCAGCATCCTCGCGCGCCGCTCGCAGAAGGCTCCTCGGCCGGCGACCGAAAGCTCGCTCAGCCTCAAGCTCTGAACCCTAAACTCTGAACCCTAAAACTTTGAACCCTACACCTGAACCCTGAACCCTAAACCCTAAACCCCCTAAACCCCCTAAACCCCCTAAACCCCCTAAACCCGCTAAACCCCCTAAACCCCCTAAACCCCCTAAACCCCCTAAACCCCCGAAACCCCCCGAAACCCCCGAAACCCTATACCCTGTACCCTAAACCCTAAACCCTAAACCCTAAATCCTAAACCCTAAACCCTACATTGAATTGTCCGCTACGCGCAGACCCCGTAAAAACAAAGCACTGTTGTCTTGCTTCGCTACTCAGCAACATCTTCAAGCACCCAGTGTATCTGCAAGACATCCGAGTGGGGTAACAACGCCTTGGACCCCAGACTACTATTTCGACCTAATCCCCAAAACTGCGAAACCCTGAATCCTCCTAAATCCAGAGAACCCTAATTCGCCCGAAATCCAAAAACCCTAAACCCTAAACCCTAAACCCTAAACCCTAAACCCTAAACCTTAAACCCTAAACCCTAAACCCTAAAGCCTAAACCCCAGAAGCCTCCAAGGACCTCCTGAACTTCTGGGTGCGGCCACCCTTTGAGGTGCCTCTTGGGACACTGAGGGTTTCGGGTTTGTTGCTCACAGGGTTTCGGGTTTAGGGCTAGGGTTTAGGGTTTAGGGTTTAGGGTTTAGGGTTTAGGGTTTAGGGTTTAGGGTTTAGGGTTTAGGGTTTAGGGTTTAGGGCTAGGGTTCAGGGTTTAGGGTTTAGGGGTTCGGGTTTAGGGTTTAGGGTTTGAGGTTTGGGGTTTAGGGTTTAGGGTGTCGGGTTTGAAGGTTTAGGGTTTCGGGTTTCATAGGATTCGAAGGTTTCGGTCTGATATACTTGAAGGTTCATGGTACTTACTAACCAATTATAACTGGGCTTATAACCCTACTGGTAATTGGGACAACCCCTATAAGGCCCTTTAGGGGTAGTATAAGTAGGGTTATAAGTACAGTTATAATTGGTTAGTAAGTACCATGAACCTTCAAATACTCGCATTGGGGGGGAGAGACTCGGCACTTGACAGGCCCTCCCAAGGGTCAGGGTTTGGAAGGGGTTTCGGGGGTTTTCAAGTCGAGGGCACCCGTCCAGAATGCGTGTGGTTTAGGGTTTAGGGTTTTAGGTTTTAGGGTTTAGGGCTTACTGCTTCGCTTTGGGGGGGTTTCTGGGCTTTCACATTCTTTAAGAGGTCCACTGCCCCCAAAAGCCCTAAACTCTAAGCGCGCAGCATCGTGGAACCCTAAGAACGCACACCGCCCCACTAGAAGCGCCGCTCAAACACGAAAAGTGAGTTCTCAAAGTGCTGCTCCTGGACCTTAGTTCCCTTGATCCTAGGGCAAGTATTGGACACTTGACAATCTAGCCCTAAGCCCTCAACCCCAAGCCCTGTAGAGCCAAACCGGGGGGGCGGGGGGGGGAGGGGGTCGAAAGTGGGCAGTTTGAGCAGCCCCCGCATGAAACCCTACAGCCTACAGTTCCAATTCCCTAAGCCGAATATTACCCTAAGCCCTAAGCCCTAAGCCCTAAGCCCTAAGCCCTAAACCCTAAACCCTAAACCCTAAACCCTAAACGCTGAACCTTAAACCCTAAACCCTAAACCCTCAGCCCTAAACCCTAAACCCTGAACCTTAAACCCTAAACCCCAAGCAGCTTCTCTCCGTCATCTCTTAGCTTAGAAGGAGATGATCTGTGCCGTGGATGAAACAGCCCCTTGGACAGCTTCCATGGCATACATATATATATATATAATGGCATACATATACATATACATATATATATATATAGATATAGATAGATATGTATATATATATATATGTAGCATATATATATATATACAGACATTCACACACACACTTTTTATGCACATGAAGGCATACATGCCTATGTATGTACATCTTTAGCCAGGCGTGGTCCCGTTCGACTTCCCAGTAGCCACAGCCCCTTTCAGGCTTCAAGCAAGTTTTTTTGGGGAGGTTGGGGGGGGGGGGGGGCTGCTCAAGGCTTTATTCACGCGAACAACTGGCGCTCTTTGGAACTCCGACTCCTTGATGGCCCGAAAGCTTGCTCGGGATGCTCCTAGAACCCTGAACCCTCAACCCTAAACCCTAAACCCTAAACCCTAAACCCTAAGCCCTAAGCCCTAAACCCTAAACCCTAAACACCTCAGAGGCCGAGAAGCAGTCAGCCGAGCAGTTTGAGAAGTCGGCTTGGTCCAACGTCTTCAGGTGGCTTTAGGGTTTAGGGTTTAGGGTTTAGGGTTTAGGGTTTAGGGTTTAGGGTTTAGGGTTTAGGGTTTACGGTTTAGGGTTTGCTGTGATAGGGCGTAGATGCTGTGAAGGTTAGGTTTCGGAACAAGCTCGAAAGCGTCGTGAGGTGCTGAAGAGCAGCTTTGGCCCGATTGTGGAGGGCCATCTAAACACTTTTCTCCCACCCCACGCCGTCCAAGGCGGCACCCAAACCTATTCCTTTTAGGGTTTAGGCCTAAACTCAGACGACAGTCCACTCAACAAAACTTTAATGTTGGAAGAATCCGAGAGTCAAGGGTGCCAGCAAGGTCTCGAATAGGGCAGGGTCAGGGGGCCAAAAGGACCGGGCACAAACAGTGGGGGAAGCCAGGAAACCAGGGAGCCGGGCCAGGGGGGTCGGTAGCGCCCAGGAGTACCGGAACACGTTCTAATTGCCCTAAACTGGACCCTGGCGGTCGCTGGCCTTTTTGGGGGGGTACCCCAAGGCCCTCTGAAGCCCTGCAGGGCCTAAGGGCCTAAGGCCCTCATGCCCCAAAGCCCCAAAGCCCTAAAGCCCAAAAGCCCTAAAGCCCTAAACCCTAAACTCAGCGCTCGTCCGCCTCCCACAGCATGGGGGCGGAAGGCAGGGGTGGAGTGGGGGGGCATAGGGGAGGGGGAGTGAGAGCGGGGGGAGCGGACAGGGTGGGCGTGGATTGAAAGAGATTGGTGATGGGCGGAGAAGCCGGTAGAGGGGAGGGCCGTTTTCATGAGAGTTTAGGGGTTTCAGGGCTCAGGGCGTGGGATGTTCCCCCTTATACTATACTAACACTCCGGAATCCGGATTCTAGTACCTCCGATCATAATCCCTATTAAGGACTGTTAGTATAAGGGGGAACATCCCAAGGCGCCGCGGAAGCTCCCGCAGAAGTGACGACACAAATCCGCGAAGTTTGACGCGAACTCGGCGGAAGCGCCGCGGAAGCTCCACGGAAGCCCTCATGAAGATGTTGAGGTCCAGGCCCTTCCCATTGAGTCTGCGCGCTTGAAAAAATCGACGGCTCAGCAGCTGCTGCTTAAGCTCAAGCGCCACCTCCGCTCGTTGCGTACCTGTTCCAAGCAGTCCGCGTTTAGCGATCGAGCCCCCTCCAAGTTTCAGCAGTGTTTCGTCGAGCTCGCTCGCTTTGGACCACCCGATGCGTGTTCGACATACCCACTCGCGGAAGCAAGTTTTTCAAAACGGGCGAAATCAGTTCGCGGAAGCGTCTGCGGAAGCAAACGCAGCGGCAGTGCAACGCCCGAGTAGAACATACTCGCGGAAGGATTCCGCGGACGCGGAAGGGTTCGTTGTTTCATAGAAAATCTGGTAGGAATAAAACCCACAGCTCATCTGTGTTCATACGTTGGCACTCAACCCGAGACTCAACTTACTCTTTACTTTGGAACCTAAAACTAAAACCCCTCAAACCCCCAACAAACACCTAAAGCCTTTACAACCCACAGCCGAAACTGGGAGGCCACCCAACCCTAAACGCTGAAGTCCAAAACCCCAAACCCCAAGCCAAAATCCTAGGAGCCGTGTGCTCACAACCCTAAAGGCAGACACCCTACACCCTAAGCCCTACACCCTAAACCCTAAACCCTGAACCCTGAACCCTAAACCCCAAACCCTAAACCCTACAACCTGAACCCGAAACCCCAGCAGCCCTCATTGTCAAGCCATCAATCGGAAGGCTGCCGGGTTACGAGCTCTTGCAGCCGCAGGTCGCCAAGAGCGGATTTTTGTTTTTTTTGGGTGGGGGGGGGGGGGGGGGGGGGGGGGGGAGGGAGGGGGCGGGGGGGGGGGTGGGGGGGGGGGAGGGGGGCGGCGGGGGGGGGGTGGGGGGTGGGGGGGGTTGGGGTTTGGGGGTTTAGGGCTTGGGGGTTTAGTTGTTTAGATTTCTGGCGGTTTCGGGGTTATTCGGGGTCCGTCCAGATATAGTCCCTATCAAGGACTTAGTTTAAGGGGGAACGTCCCAAGGGAGCAGGTGTCACCCTTATTCCTTTGTTTTGGGGGTTGGGGTTCAGGGTCGAGGGCCGTCATACGTGTCATAAGGTTCAGGGTTCTGCAATTTGGGCCTTGAAACCCAATTTGGGTATGTGAGGGTTCGGAAACTAGGGGCCCAGATCTCAAATCTAACAAAGAGGCGTTGCAACCAACGAGAGGTTGGCATCCCTTGCTATTCCCCTTCCACAAAGAAACTGCGGCACGCTTTCTCCTACTAGCTTTCGGGGTTTCGCTTTTGGGTGTCTGGGGTTCACGGCTCCTGGCGTGCGCCATGCCCTTCCTGCAGACGGCCCTGCGAAAGTACGCGCGTCTCGCTCCTAAACTTGGGATGTTCCCCCCTATACTAGCAGTCCTTAGTAGGGATTGTATTCCCCCCCTGATATAATCCCAAAAAAAAACCGGGGCAGAGCAGCTGTTACATAAAAGCCACGAGCTTAAGTGAGCGCTGGGGAAGCCGCATTCTCGGGCATGCATGCACGTCATGGCGCTTTCTGGGGATTCTCTATTCATGCGGAGGTTGTGTTATAGGGTTTATATTGCAGGGTTTATAGGATTCATAGTGTTTATAGGGTTTATTGGATTTTTCGTTTTTTTAGGATTTTTAGGGTTTAGGGTTTAGGGTCTAGGGAAATCCCTTTCGGGATATAGTCTAGAGAACAAGCTGCCCAAACCTGGCGTGAAAACTCCCCCAGGACATCCAGGAACTACGCCGGCGTGGCAGGCGGGAGAGGGTTTAGGGTTTAAGGCTTAGGCTTCAGGGTGTAGGGTTTAGGGTTTAGGGTTTAGGGTTTAGGGTTTAGGGTGCTGCATTTGGTGCTTTAGTAAAATTTAGGGTTCGGGTTAGCCTAAAGCGTTCCAACTGTAAGAGCTGTGGAAATAGCCTGGTTTCGGGGAGGATCTGGGAAGTAAGAAGCTCCAATTCTGAGCCGGGTTCCGGGCTTCGGGTGTAGGGTCAGGAAGTCGTTCTTTCCTGAACCTAAACCCTAAACCCCAAACCCTAAACCCCAAACCCCAAACCCTAAACCCCAAACGTTTGGGACTGGTGCTCCGCGTGGCCGTATCGGGTTTGAGGCAAACGCTGCTCTAAACCCTACTTGGAGGTTAATTCACTTATAACCCAGTCATAACTGTACTTCTCACCCAATTAGAAGCCCCCTTAAGTGCCCTAACATGGTTCTACTTGGGTTACAAGTACAGTTACAAAATAGAAGCCCCCTTAAGTGCCCTAACATGGTTCTACTTGGGTTACAAGTTCAGCTACAATTGGGCTAGTAAGCACCATGAACCTCCAAGTAATCAACCCCTGAATTTCGGAGGCTCTCATCCCTGACACCCCTAACAGCTTCATCTCCCAAGTGTTTGTGGAGGAAGGTAGGTTGAACCCTAAACCCTAAACCCTAAACCCTAGAACCCTAGAACCCTAAACCCTAAACCCTAAACCCTAAACCCTAAACCCTAAACCCTAAACCCTAAACCCTAAACCCTAAACCCTAAACCCTACACCCTAAACCCTAAACCCTAAACCCTAAAGTCGAAGGCTTGGCAGAGTTTTAGGGTTAAACAACTTCATGGCTCCTGCTGCCAGAGGTTCACGAATCTCCACTTGCAAGACGGCGACAAGGAGGCTTGGGGCTCCGGTCTAGGGTTTAGGGTTTAGGGTTTGGGGTTTGGGGTTTTTGGGGTTTAGGGATTTCGGGTGTTGGGCTTTAGGGTTTAGGGCCTGACATAAGCCCTACATCCCTAAAATTCTAGGGCTCTAGGGTTTGGGACCTGTGTAAGGCTTGGGCTGAATGTGCTCTAGCTTTACTGGACACTACAGCAAGTTTTCCTGTTCTGGCAGGCTACAGACCATCAGTCCAGGGCAAGGTATGGGTTGTGCAGGGATCGGTGGCCTGAACCCTGCACCCCTAAATGTCTAAAACCCTCAATCCCGAAAACCCTACCTCCTAAACCCTAAACCTCTCAACCTTAAACCCTAAACCCTATTGTATTTCCTATGGCCCTAAAACCAACCCTAAACCCTAAACCCTAAACCCAAACCCTAAACCCTAAACCCTAAACCCTAAACCCTAAACCCTAAACCCTAAACCCTAAACCCTAAACCCTAAACCCTAAACCCTAAACCCTAAACTCTTTTGGGCTTTTGGGTGCCGCCTCTGGAGCTTGAGGGCACCCTCTGAAGGGGTTGCGGGTTGAAAGCAGCAAGTTCGAGGTGGGCTCTTTCCCCCAGGTGAGCCTACGTCATACAGGGTTTAGGGTTTAGGGTTTAGGGTTTAGGGTGTTATTTATGGGTGGGTCGAAGTCATGGGCTCTAAGCTGCTGAACCCTCAGCCCCGCAACCCTGAAGAAGCCGACGCCTCACAGGATCCTGGTTCTTTGGACACTCTGCTGCTTCGCCCCACGTCTGGCCAAACCCTAAACCCTAAATCCTAAACCCTAAACCCCAAACCCTAAATCCTAAACCCTAAACCCCAAACCCTAAACCCTAAACCCTAAACCTAAACCCCAAACCCTAAACCCTAAACCCTAAACCCTAAACCCTAAACCCTAAACCCTAAACCCTAGAACCCTAAACCCTAAACCCTAAACCCTAAACCCTAAACCCTGCTGCTTCGCCCCTCGTCTGGCCGTAGATGCCATGTCATGGCTTCGGGTGTAGGGATTGGGGGGGTACCCGAAGAGCCCAATACCCCTTAAATAAGGTAGATGCCTTAGAGCATATTAAAGCATCTGAAGGATCCCTGTGTGATTTTAGGTAAATTCCTGAATTAAGAAACATAACTTAACTACACACATTAAGACACATTAAGGATCCCCTACATGATTTTCGGTATATTCCTCAATCAGGGGTATTGGGCTGGTTCAAGGCTCAGAACCCTAAACCCTAAACCCTAAACCCTAAACCCTAAACCCTAAACCCTAAACCCTAAACCCTAAACCCTAAACCCTAAACCCTAAACCCTAAACCCTAAACCCTAAACCCTAAACCCTAAACCCTAAACTTAAAACCCTAAACCCTAAACCCTAAACCCTTAACCCTAAGCCGGCAGGGTTTCGAAGCTTCATCCCCACCCTCATCCGAAAATAGTCGTTCGGGTATGAGGCCATCGAAGGTTCAGCCTCCGAACCCCCCCCCCCCCCCCCCCCCCATGATGATGTGTTTTGCTGTGTAGCGAACACAGGGCCCCAAGTAGTACTTACCAATACTGCCCCGTGATCATCCCCAGATAAGTATCGTCGAAACTACACCCGAAATAATAAATACGCATTCTAGATACGCCTCTACTAAGTATAGAAAAAAGTCTAGGATGCCCGACAGTGTTCTTCTTGCTTTCGTTGTATCCGAAAAACGGCACCCCTTGCATGCTTATCTTACAAGGCAGCCTAATCAACCCTAAACTCGAATAAAGTGCTCTGCAAGACCCCCACCAGCAAGAGCCCAAAAGCACCGATACCCAAAGCCAGAGCTGAGTTCCCCTTTTCGCGCAAGCTCTTGACGTCACCCCCCCACACCCCAAACGCAAAACCTTGCAACTCTAGAGAGCCCCAGAACCCATAACCCTACAAGCCTTTTAAGGCTACAAGGAGCCCAATAATCCTATACAAACCTGTAACCCTGCAAGCCTAAAACCCCTAAACCCTAAACCCTAAACCCTAAACCCTAAACCCTAGACCCTACACCCTAAACCCTAGACCCTACACCCTAAACCCTAAACCCTAAACCCTAAACCCTAAACCCTAAACCCTAAACCCGATCAGAACCCCAGACCCACTCTACAGCTCCGGGATTTGGTGGCGTGCCAAGGCCAGCGTTGCAACGAGCAGACCCTGCTACTGGATTTTTTTGGAGGCTTAGAGTTTAGGCGTTAGCGTGTAGGAGTTTAGGATTTCGGGGTTTGGGGGTTTGGGGTGTGAATCTGGGGGGAATGCCGGGGGGGGGTACATGGAGGGGGATACCTAGTTCAAATTCCTACTATTTGGGGGTCTATATTGGGGCTCCCCTATTTCGTAAGCCCCATATAACCCTTAAACCACGTACACCGGAAACTCCAAAGCCTAAACTTCCGCCCCAAACCCTAAAATTCAAGCCCTACTCCCACAAGGCTTAAAGGATCTGCTGCCCCCCCCCCCCCCCCCCCACCCCGCACCAGAAAGGACTCCTCCCCTCCCCCCGTCACTGAGGTTCATGAAGGATATGCCAGGGCAGTCCGGATGGAGGGTTCAGGGTGTATGTACTTGGAGGTTCAGGGTACTTGCTGTACTTATAACCCAATTTTGAACATGTTAGGGCACTTCAGGGGATTATAATAAGTGGGTTATAAGTGCAGTTACAACTGGGTTATATGTACCACGAACCTCCAAGTAGGGTTTAATCTAGACCCTAACTCTGCCAAAATGCCGGCATTCTACACCCACTTTCTGGGGGGAAGGGGCGCTTCCCAGAACCTTAAAACTCCCCAGGGTTTAGAGGGTGTAATTAGGGTTTAGAGGGTTTAATAAGGGTTTCGAGGGTTTAATTAGGGTTTAGGGGTTTAACTAGGGTTTCGGGTTTAATTAGGGTTTAGGGTTTAGGGACGCCCCTGAAGCTTGGGGTTTAGGGTTTAGGCTTTGTGCTTGAGGGGCAAGACCTGAAACCCAAACCCCAAACAACCCTTAAAAGCCCTCAACAGCCCTCAAGACCTACAGAAACGAAAAGCTGAAAAGCCTTAAAGCCCCTACCCGCCCAAACGAGAACCCCAAGAAATCCTAATTCCCAGCCCTTAGGGCCTTGCAGTTTAGGGTTTGGGTGTTTAGGGTTTAGGTTTTTAGGGTTTTTAGGGTTTTTAGGGTTTTAAGGGTTTTTAGGGTTTTTAGGGTTTTTAGGGTTTTTAGGGTTTAGGGTTTAGGGTTTAGGGTTTAGGGCGCTTTACTCCAAGGCAGCACCTGCAGCATCTCTGGGCCGACTTGGCCGTGGCGTGGCTGCGGTTTGAGATTTCTGCGGGTTTCGGGTGCTAGTATAGTTTAGGGTTTGGGTCTAGGGTTTAGGGTTTAGGGTCTAGGGTCTAGGGTTTAGGATTTAGGGTGTAGGGTTTAGGGTTTAGGGCGGGGTTTCAGGATCTTGTCCGAGGGTTTCAAAGCTTCAAAGCTTCAACTACTTAGGCATTAGGGACTGGGCAAGCTATATTTTTGGTGTTATATGGGGGACAAGGTTAAGGGTCCGTCTAGGGGTCCCTCCTTAGAAGAAAGCTTCAAGGGGCTTGTAAATATCAACTTGAGAGCAGCTCCCGAACAACTTACACATCTCGACCCACACCTTAACCCTAGTTCCAGACACCTTAAACCCTGAACCCAACACCTTAAACCCTAAACCCTAAACCCTAAACCCTAAACCCTAAACCCTAAACCTCACACCCCGAGGACTAAACCCTAGGCCCTCAGCCCTCCACTTGGAGGTTCAGGGTACTTCGAACCACTGTTTCAAACAGCACTTCTACCCTGAGGCCTCCAAGCAGGGGCTAGAAGTACCCAAAACCCTACACCCTAAACCCTAAACCCTAAACCCTAAACCCTAAACCCTAAACCCTATACCCTCTACCCTCTAAGCCCTCAGCCCTCTCAGGCCTACACCCCGTACTTCCTCCTCTGGGGCATGCGCAGCCTCCTGAGCTCCTTCTCGCCGCACGGCTGGGCGAGGGCGGGGGGGGGGGGGGGGGGGACGAGGTTCCGTCTAAGGTCGCTTCAGCCCTTCCTCCACTTCTTTTCGGGTTTGGGGTTTAGGGCTAGGGTTTAGGGCTACCGGGACCCAAAGTAGGCCCCTATTCGTTGTTTTGGGGGTTTCTGGGTTCCCTCACAAGGCCCCTTAAAACCAAAAGAGGTACCCTGTTATTCCTAGGTTACTCTTGGGTCTAGTACATGGTCCCTTAGTATGGTCCCTTGCCTTCTGCAAAGGGTTCTGAAGGGTAAAACCATGTAACTACCCTTAGATTCAGGGTTTTGAGGCCTTGGGGTTTAGGTTAAGGGTTTACGATACCAAACCCGGAAATCTCGGACCCAAAGCCTTGAGGTTCTATGCTTTGAGCCAATACTTCATCGAGGGCCTCCCGTTCGGCTACATCGCATCTTGCCTCGAGGGGGTTGCGTTTCCAGATTGGATCTTGAGGTGGTACCCTAACCCCTAAACCCTAAACCCTTAGCCCTAACCCTAAACCCTTAACCCTAAACCCTTAACCCTTAACCCTAAACCCTGAACCCTAAACCCTTAACCCTAAACCTTGAACCCTAAATCCCACTAAACCCTAAATCCCACTAAACCCTAAATCCCACTAAACCCTAAATCCCACTAAACCCTAAATCCCACTAAACCCTAAATCCCACTAAACCCTAAATCCCACTAAACCCTAAATCCCACTAAACCCTAAACCCTAAATCCCACTGAACCCTAAATCCCACTGAACCCTAAACCCTAAACCCTAAACCCTAAACCCTAAACCCTAAACCCTAAACCCTAAACCCTAAACCCGAAACCCTAAACCCTAAACCCCACTAAACCCTGGTGCAGTTGGCATTTTCGGGCTCAGGGGCTTTAGGGGTCTTGGCAGGTTGCGGGCCCAGGGTTGAGGGTGACGGAACCGCCAGAGAAGCAGCACAAGCGGTCTGTCGATCCTCCTACGGAATTTGTAGGGTTCTTTGCGGGTGTAGGGCGTAGGGTTTAGGGTTTAGGGTTTAGGGTTCAGGGTTTAGGGTTTAGGGTTTAGGGGAACCTTAGGGAAGCCTAGGGAGCCTTAGGGAGTCGGGAGTACTTAGGGAACCAAGGGTTCCATACCCCGATTGAACCCCCCTCCCTTAAGAACCCTATAATGAATTAGGGTTTAGGGTTTAGAGTTTAGGGTTTAGGGTTTAGGGTTTAGGGTTGAGGGTTTTAGGGTTTAGGGTTTAGGGTCCACAAAAGCACACTCCACCGCGTGCTGTCGGAGCACCAAGGGTTTAGGGTTTAGGGCGTCTCCAGGGCACTCCCCACCGCCCTCTCCAAGCCCTCTCGCCCCTCCCCCACGCCCCAATATGGCATGGTACTTGGAAGCCCTTTATTACAAGAGGGTTTCTATGGGAAACTGAGTAGACTTCGTACCCCAAGACTCTAATTCTCGCCTCGGCAAGTCTAGAACAGCCCCTCCAACTCCAAGCGCAACGGGATCAGTTATAACTGTGAGGTTTAAGGGGGTTTAGTGTTCAGGTGTTTAGGGCTTTAATGGGGTAAAGCTGTTTCAAGGCTAGGGTTCGGTTTAGGGTCTAATTAGGGTTTAGGGTTTAGGGTTTAGGGTTCTGGTTTAGGGGGGTTTCAAGGCTTTCACGGCTCATTTTGGGGGGTGTTGGGTTTAGGGTTTACTTGCACTTATCAATTAGAACCGTGTTAGGGCACTTACGGGGCTTTAAGTGGGAAAAAGTACGGTTGTAACTGGGTGATAAGTACCACGAACCTCCAAGTAGCTCCAAACCCTAAACCTAAACCCTAAACCCTAAACCCTAAACCCTAAACCCTAAACCCTAATCCCTAAACCCTAAACCCTAAACCCTAAACCCTAAACCGCTTAAACCCTAAACCCTAAACCCTAAGCCCTAAACCCTAAACCCGAAGCCTCCAAGTAGGCTTCGGGGTTTCGGGCCTAGGTGCACTTCTTCTACATGATCCTGGCCGTGGCCCCAGCAGGATAGCCTTGTGGCCACGGATGCTGTTACAAGGACGTTAAACCCTAAACCCTAAACCCTAACCCCCAGACCCTAAACCCTAAACCCTAAACCCTAAACCCTAAACCCTAAACCCTAAACCCTAAACCCTAAACCCTAAACCCTAAACCCTAAGGCCCCGGAAGCCCAGGCCCGAAACCTCCGGAGCCCCAACTCTACAGCCAACCGGTGCGGAGTTACATCTTGGGATGTTCCCCCTTATGCTAGCAGTCCATACGGACTATAGTACCCTATTCTAATCCCTTTTAAGGACTGTTAGTATCAGGCGGAACATCCCAAGTTACACCGATGGTGAGTGGTCCTTCGGATGGCCAGGGTTTAGGGTTTAGGGTGTAGGGTTTAGGGTTTAGGGTTCAGGGGTTAGGGTTCAGGGTTTAGGGTTTAGGGTTTAGGGTTCAGGGTTCAGGGTTTAGGGTTTAGGGTTTAGGGTTTAAACCATGCGACTTACGTAGGTTCGGGATGGTGGATGGTCTCTGCCAGTGGCTGCTGAAGACTTGGCAGCAGCTACCATGCTACCAGCCGTCCACCATGAATTTCCCAAGGCATACAAGGAAGTTCTGGCCGCAAAGGTGCGGACCATGGTTGCTGAGTTCCTGCCGCACTACCTTGCAGGCCAGACTCTTACTCGTGGGGCCCGGACAAACGGCCGGTGTCACTTGGGCTGACTCCAGGAGCACTTTGGGCACGCCATTTCTCGGATCAGCTCGTGGTGGGTTCTTCAAAGGTGCGTTTAGGGTGTAGGGTTTAGGGCTTAGGGTTTAGGGTTTAGGGTTTA
Organism: Symbiodinium natans; assembly: GCA_905221605.1. Lineage (NCBI taxonomy): Eukaryota > Dinophyceae > Suessiales > Symbiodiniaceae > Symbiodinium > Symbiodinium natans. The sequence continues at coordinate 253,471 of CAJNDS010002066.1, read as the reverse complement.
GGGTTTAGGGCATATGATAGGGATACTGCCCCACAAAACTTGTTTGCTTACTTTTTGGACCCGATGTCCCCAGAACTCCTTCGCAACTTTTAGGAATGCCAGGCAGATACCCTACAAGCCCCTACAGCCCCCCTAAACCCTAAACCCTAAACCCTGAACCCTAAACCCTAAACCCTAAACCCTAAACCCTAAACCCTAAACCCTAAACCCTAAACCCTAAACCCTAAACCCTAAACCCTAAACCCTAAACCCTAAACCCTAAACCCTGAACCCTGAACCCTGAACCCTAAACCAAGCCCGCCAAAGCCTCGACCCTAAAGAGCCCCCGCCACCATCACACTCCCTAAGCCTGACCTCCCAAGACTAAAAACACCCTAAACCAAAAAGCCGTCTGATGTTTTAGAAGTGTATGTTCTGGCCATCGGCGCTTGCAGCTTTCGAACTCCAGTGCCCCTAAGCCAGCCCAGCCTATCTCAGCCTAGGACCCGGAGTAGGCCCTTCTTAGGGTTTAGGGTTTATAAGGTTTAGGGTTTAGGGTTTAGGGTTGGGGTTCCCTTATAATCCCGTTAAAGCCAAAAGGGCGCCCTTTTTATTCCTAGGCGACTCCTGGGTCTATCTAGTCTCTGACGAAGCAGGGTAGGTTCCCTCAAGCCGACAGCTTGAGCCCGAAGCCCGAAACCGCAGGCCAGGTCTTGGGGTTTAGGGTTTCGGGTTTCTGGTTTCGGGTTTAGGGTTTAGGGTTTGGGGTTTCTGGTTTCGGGTTTAGGGTTTAGGGTTTGGGGTTTAGGGTTTCGGGCTTAGGGCTCCAGGGATTGGAGGTTTTCTGGGCTCAAGAGAGTCTCTGCAAGGTTGTGGGCATGAGCGCGCTGTCTGAGAGCATGATGCGCCACTGGGCAAACTTTGAGGGAGGGCTTAGGGTTTTGGGTTGGGGGGCTGAGGGCCGCCTCGGTCAACTGGGCTAGAAGAACTAGTCTTACCCCCCAAACAAAAAACTTAAACCCCGAAGAACTTAACTCCTATACAAGCACTATATCAACCGTATGGACCCTACATCGTGTACTCAGACCTAAACCCTCCCGAAACCTCAAACCCTGCGTTAGGGTTGAGGGTTTCGGGTTGAGGGCGCACGCAAAAGGTGTTCTGTTTAGGGTTATGGATCCTAAACCCAACGCCCGTAGTGATTGCCTTTCTCCCAAAGGCTTGTATCGTCCGTCCCAGTTTTTTTTTCGGTTTGGGTTTCCTTCTAAGCCTCTTTGAACCAAAAAGGGCACCCCCTTTTTTCCCTAGGAACCTCCTTAGCTACTTGGAGGTTCACGGTACTCATAACCGTACTAATAAGCCCCCGAAGTCCCGTAGACTTATAACTGTGGTTGCAAGTACCCATGAACCTCCAAATGCAAACCTAAATTCACGACCCTAAGCTTCACCGGACTACCAGGCACCAACCCGTGGCTGTCTGCGGCGGAGATCCTGCTGCGCCTCAGTCGCACTGGCTCTTCGGTTCAAGGTTTGCGTGCTAAGTCCCGCCCGATCCTCCAAGAAAAGGCGGCTGCCTTGATCCTAAACCCTAAACCCTAAACCCTAAACCCTCAACCCTCAACCCTCAACCCTCAACCCTCAACCCTCAACCCTCAACCCTCAACCGTCAACCCTCAACCCTGAACCCTGAACCCTAAACCCTAAACCCTAAACCCTAAACCCCCGCGTGGCACCCAGAACTCAAGTCACCGCCCATTTCTTGCAGGATCGGGGTGGACTTAGTAGAGTCATAAGGACCCAAAATGGGACTTTAGGATTTAGGGTTTCGGGTTTAGGGTTAGAGTTTAGGGTTTAGGGTTTAGGGTTCAGGGTTTAGGGTTTAGGGTTTAGGGTTTAGTTTAGGGTTTAGGGTTTAGGGTTTAGGGTTTAGGGTTTAGGGTTTAGGGTTTAGGGTTTAGGGTTTAGGGTTTAGGGTTTAGGGTTTAGGGCTGAGCGGGTTTTCTTTAACAGCCCCGTACGAGGTCGCGGACCCTCCAAGCTGCGGAGCCCCACTCAATTCTGGGTTAAGAGGACTCTCAGAGTGGGGCTTAAGGTTTAGGGTTTGGGGTAAGTTTAGGGCTTAGGGTTTAGGGTTTAGGGTTTGGGGTTTAGGGTTTAGGGTTTAGGGTTTGGGGTTTAGGGTAAGTTTAGGGTTTAGGGTTTTGGGTAAGTTTAGGGTTTAGGGTTTCGGGTTTAGGGCGGCTCCCAGCGGAGGCTCCTTGCCGATCACGCTGCCGCCTTCGCTGCCACGTCGCATGCGAGGAGGACACGGCTGGTACGGATTGCAGGGCTTAGGGGTTTGGGGTTCAGGGTTTAGGGTTTGGGGTTTAGGGTTTGGGGTTTGCGGTTTAGGGCTTACAGGGTTCTGGGTTCGGGACTCATATTTACTTGCGGGTTGGGGCCGCAGGGTTGAGGGGTTTGGGGTCCATGGAGTTTAGGCGACAAAAGGTCCAAATTGCGAGAAAGTTCTCCAAAGCCCGAAATGTCCCTAAACCTTAAACCCCAAACCCTAAACCGGTGACCCTAAACCCTTAACCCGAAACGTGCTGTCTCAAAGCCGGACCTTTACCCCGCCCCCCTCACCCCCCAAGACACAAAAACAAAAACGGGGATCTCGCTTCAAGTCTCCCCTTCAAAAGAGACCCCCCAAAAGCGTTGTAGGGGGGGGTTAGGGTTTGGGTTTCGGGTTTGATGTTTAGGGTTTAGGGTAGGGTTTAGGGTTAAGGGTTTAGGGTTTAGGGTTTAAGGTTTAAGGTTCAGGGTCTAGGTACTCAATGGAAGCTTTCCTTTTAATGACTTAGGCTCCTGCAATAGGCTCTGATCCGCTGAAGCCTTGAAGCTATTGAGCTTTTCTTCGGGTTTAGGGTTTAGGTGTAGGGTTTAGGGTTTAGGGTTTGGGTACCTTCGTCTGGGCCTTTTAAGTGTGGACCCCTTATAAACCCCTTGCATACCCTATAGAACCCAAGGGCCCAGACTTCAGAATTGTTTTACAGGAGAAGTGTAACTGCCTCTAGGCTTTGGGGTTGAGGGTTCGGGTTTAGGGTTAAGGGTTTAGGCTTTGGGGTTTAGGGTTTAGGGAACTACCCTTAGAGCTTTAAGGCTGCGAAAGCCCTATAATTAACCCCCCCCCCCCCTTCTGCAAGTTCATGGCCTCCCGAGTTTGAGGGCCCATCGCCGAAAGTTAGACAACTCCTGCAACCCTGGTTCCTAAGCCCGAATGCCCCGCAAACCCCTAAATCCCAAGCCCTAATCCCCAAACCCCAAACCCTAAACCCTAAAGCCCCAAACCCTAAACCCCAAACCAGAACCCTAAACCCCATACCAAATCCTCAACCCCAAGGGGTCTTTGAAAAGACCCTGTTGCCCTAAACCCTAAACCCTAAACCCTAGCCCCTAACCCCTAACCCCCAACCCCTAAACCCTAAACCCTAAACCCCAACCAGGGGTCTTTGAAAAGACTCTCTTGAAAAGAGGGCCGCCACCACCTGGTCAGAGCGCGAGGCCCGAACTCAGAGATCGCAGGGTTGCAGGGTTTATAGGGTTTAGGGTTTAGGGTTTAGGGTTTAGGGTTTAGGGTTTAGGGTTTAGGGTTTAGGGTGCGGAGCTGCTGCTGGTATTGTAGAAAAGAGTTAGTGTTGGAAGTTGAAAGGGTTAATAAACCCGGAAATCTTTTATGGCTCAAGACTGGGCCATGTGCCTGGTAGTAAAAGGTGAGTGCCCTGTGGTTTGGGTTTGTTGTGTGGTTGATCCAGGGAAATCAAGGGATTCTGTTGGGGTTGACTTTTCGGTTTCTCGTCCCCCTTCGGGTTTCCCCCGTAGGTTATGAGCCCAAATTAGGCTTCCTGCGGTATAGGTAAGATTCTACGCTTGTTTGGCGCAATGGACATGTTGCGGCGTCGGTCGGAACCTGGACTGTCATCCGCGGCCAATGAAGCCGAAGAAAATCGTGGTGATGGGGGTGAAGAACGGCAACAAATGGTACAAGCGCTGACAGATGGTAGGGAGGTTGCAATGATACAACCAACGTCTCAGGTGGAAAACGAAGTGGTTCCGGTTCCAGCAGCGAATCCTTTCTGGAGCGAGCGGGCTCATGAAGAGATGAGACTAAGGCAATCAAGGCCAGCAAGTCTCCCTGCGAGCGGAGGGGATAGGAGTGGTGAAGAAACAAGAAGACCACCGTCGTTGCCAGAACTTCGGGATCGGGAGCCGGTTCCAGCTGAGAGGCCATCTTCAGGGTTGATGGGCCAGATGGAAAGAGGGAATATTGGTGAGACACAAGGCGAGGAAGAGCTCATTCCTGATTTGAGCGGTGAAGAACAAGGTGAAGATATGGCGGTGGTAAAGCGTGCGCTGAAAGAGTTGCTTGTGCAAACAAAGGAGCTGGGAAATAGACTGCATCGGGTGGAGGAGAAAAGCTATACCTCTGCTGCATCTGGGTCAGCTTCGAGAGCACGGAGCACTGGAGTGGTGGACGCGAATGCTGCATATCCGTTGGGAATGACTCCAGAGAAGCAGTACCTGCCAGGACAAGTTTTCTATACTGATGGTATGGGTGGCTTCTGGACTGTGTTGCCTGATGGGACATGGCTGCCGATTGAGGGCTACGACCTTCCAAAGGGTTGTGACCTTCAACCCTTGCCTGAGCCCAGGAAAGGGGAGGTTCACGTGGAGGATGAGAAGGAAGTGCCAATGATGCACGTAACTGAAGGGAAGAAACCCTCCAGATTGCCTCCATTGAATTACCCCATGGGAGGTTCTGCAAGTGGTGGATATGCAAGTGGACCACCTGGTTTAACACATGTTCCGATTACTTCCTTGCCGTCAGGCGTTGATGGTTCTGCCGCACTGTTGGGAAATCAGCCCGGTTTTGTCTCAGCTCGGGAAACTTCAATGCAAGAGAACTCAACAGGATCGGGTGGATATACAATGGTGGATGATGTTCCATATCGGTGGAAAATGATTGCTGGGAAGTTGGAATTAGAGAAGGTTCCGCTTACAGTGTTTACGCCCGGAATGGGACATGGACTGCCGCAAGGGCCTGGTGGAAAGGTCAGCTTACCTCCTGGAGCTGTGGTGCCACGTGGGATGCCAAACATTGGTGATAGTTCTGGAACTGAACGTCCGGAGGCTCTTGGGAAGCATGTGATGAGCCTTCCTACTTTGGCAGACTACACACCAAGCAATCCGACGGCACTAGGTGATTGGATCGCAATGATCGAACCAATGTTGTCTTCGCTGACAGATACAGGAAGAGTGTGGTGGCAATCCGTCTATACAAAGGCGTATGAGGCGTACGCCAAATGGTTGAGTGTCTTCTCCGCTGGAAAGGTTGGGCATCAAGGCTGAGCTGGAAGGGCTCAAGGGGGTTCGAACTGTGCATGTTTTGTTGGAGCAGAGAGCGGTGTCTTTGCTGCTACAAGCGATTCCGGAGAGATTGAAGACCGAGATCGTTTCCACTCGAATGTTGGGGTCGGTGATGATATTTTACAAGTTGCTGACAGTTTACCAACCAGGTGGAGCAAACGAGCGCAGCACGATGTTAAACTTCTTGGTGCAACCATCCTCAGCAACCTCGATCTCGGAGGCTATTAAGGGAGTGCGACAATGGGCGCAATGGCGTTCCCGGTTAAGGGAGTTGCGAGCATCTGAGCCGGATGCTACCTTGCTTATCAAGGGATTGGATGCTTTATCATCCGCGTTGCTGGCAAAGCACCCTACGGTGCATTTTAGAGTGGCATCCTTCCGGGAGAAATTGGGGGTGGACTACTCGCCGACCTCTGAAACTGCGACACAACTAGCTGAAATGTTACAAGCAGAATTTGAACTGCTATTGCATAGCGCTGGTGAACAAGAGGTGAAGCAGGACTCGGACGCCAAGAAAAGGGCCAGGTTAAACAAGGCCCAAAAGGGAACTGGTGACGAGACGGAGGAGGGTGACAAAGGCAAAGGAAAAGGAAAAAGATACAGCGGAGATGGTGAACGTCCTTTCTGTTGGATATATGGGAAGACAGAAGCAGGCTGCAAGTTCGGATCACGGTGCAAATTTCGCCATGATAAGGACTCCCTGGAGCGTGGAAGATGTTTTGAATGTGGGGCCATTGGCCATTTACAGCCGCAATGTCCATACAAAGATGGTGTAAGTTCCAATGCGGACTCAAATCCTGAAAGGAATAGATCTAAAGGGAATTCTCCCAAAGGGGGAAAGGGCGGCAAAGGTGCAAAATGGGGAAATGCCAAAAAGGCAGAAGTGGCTGAAGTGGGAGATGAGATGGCTAATGCGGGATTGGATAAAGGTTCTGCAAGTCCCTCATCACCATCAACAACCAATCAGGTCCTTGCTGAAGCGTTAGAAGTGCTGAAATCTATGAAGCTGTCATCAGCGCAGTCAGCATCAAGCGGAGATCCCAGTGTTCGAATGTTATGTGACTCTGGATTGTTTCAGCAGGAAGGGAGAGTGGCGTTGGTGGATACAGCTGCTACGCATCTTGTGCGGACGCTTTTTCCATGGGAATGTTTACCCGACACTACTGTTATGGTGCAAAGCGCGCTTGGTGGTGTGACAATGAGGATTACAGAGAAAGGGACGTTGATTAGGGAAGACAATGGGCCCCTGATTATCCCTCTCTGGTTGATCTTGGAGTTTGGGGCGAACCTCACCGTGATCAATGGGATGTGTCACGTGAGTGCAAAATCTTCGCTGGACCAACTCTTATGGTTTGAACATGGCTGTTTGGTTATGGGTTACAAAACAGCTGAGAAAATGGTTTTGCATGCTGAAAGGCAGCGTGCGTCGTTGTCCCATTCTCAATGGAGGAATGGAAGGGCGGACTGTGGAGTCGGTTCGTCTGATGCCACGTTGTTGCCGAAGCAGGGAGAAGGCCGAGGAGTATGCGTTCTACATGTGGCCAGGGTTTCTGACACCAATGAGTGTTCGGGAATGGGCATGTTGGACTCGGGAGCATCACATCCTCTCAGATCACTTCGTCCTGGAACAGCTTCCGCAGCAAAAGGTGTTGGTGTCTTTAGCTGTTGGATCTCGGGAGATGTGTATTACCCCAGGTGGGACCCTGGTAACTCCTGAAATGGTAGATCCACTAGTGCCAATTGGCAAAGCGAGCGCCTTGGTTGGTCTCAGAGTTCAGTGGCGTGGTGGCAAGTGCACAGCCTCACATCCTGTTCTGGGAGAACTTCGCGTTCGTGATCTGAATGGGTGCCCTTGTTTGGAAAAGGAGGTGGCGCTTCAGATCATTGATGAAATGGATTGGTGTTCACCAAAGCAAGCATTGAAGGTGGCACGTATGGTTCAAGGGTGTCCGAATACGGACAACGAGGTGGCTGTAAAAGCGTCGTTGCAAAGCGCAGCGCGGACAGCGTCAGCGAATGAGGAGGAGTTCGTCCAGGCATGCTGGCGGTTTCTTCGGTGGTAGTATGGGGATATACCAGAAAATATGCTGATGGAGCTGTTGCCACGTGGAGATATTGCGGCGTTGCCTTTCAACCGTCATAAAAGGAGACGGCTGGCACGAGCAAAAAGGGTGGTGGTACACCTATTTTCGGGAAAACAAAAATGGCATTTTCCCAGTCGGGATGTGGAGGTACTGGAGCTGGATTTGAAGAAAGGCGGTGACCTACATAATTCGAGCGTCTGGAAGTATCTTCTGCATCTGGCGGCTGAAGGAAAGGTGGTTGCTGTGGTTGGAGGACCTCCATGCAGGACAGTGTCAAGGTTGAGAGGTGAAGACGGTGGTCCACCTGTATTACGCCGACGCTGTGGGCCTGAACGGTTGGGGTTAAAGAGTCTTCCTTGGCCACATCAAGAATTAGCTCAAAAGGATGGTGTTTTACTTCTGAAGATGCTTTTCCTATATGACGTGGCGGTGCATTCAAGGTGTGGAACTGCTGAAGTCATCAATGGGAGTTCTGTCTTCTTTGGTATGGAAAGCCCTGGGGACCCTGAACTCATAGGGAAGGATTTTTCTCAGAACGGCAAAACGGTCTTGAGTGCTGAGGATCTGGTGGATGGTTCTCAGGAAGGGCTCTCAAGTCCTACCTTCTGGAGTTGGCCAGAGGTGAAAAGCTTTTGTGAGCGTTATGGAATGCACGCTGCACATTTTGATCAGGGAGCATTGGGACATGCTCTGGTGAAACCTACGACTTTCCTGGTGTCTGATATGGAACTGTGGGAATCGTTGGAACAGGTTCGCGTGGTTGTTCCGTGGTCGGCAACATTCGCTTCTACCCTGGAAGAACGTGTTGGACAGTCCTCCATATGGGCGCGATGGGCGTTTGGATTGGTTAAAAGAATACGTCACAGGTTGGCACAATGGTTGCATGAGAGCGATGCTGAACGGGAAGCTATGGTGTTAAAAAAGGAAGAACGAGAAGGGACGTTACGGAGGCTGACAACGGAGGAGCGAGCTTTCCGTGACCATTGCCTAAGGGGGCATATTCCTTTCAGACGTGATTGTCAAATTTGTGTGTCTGCCGCTGGAAAAGAGCGTCGCCATTTGAGGCGGAAACATGGGGATGCTTACACTTTATCACTGGACTTAGCAGGTCCATACAAGTGTTCAAAGGATGCTCACCAGCAGAAGCCACGACACGCTGTTATTGGTGTGTATCAATTTCCAATGTTGGATCCCAATGTGGGTCACCCTCTTGAAAAGGAGGAAGATGTGGATGAGGTGGAAGATCAGGTGGTAGATGAAGGTGCTGGTGTTGGAGAATGGTTAGGCGATGCCGTCGCGAACTTCGAGGAGGAAGACTCTGCACCGGTGGAACCTGCACCAGTTCTGGAGGCAGAGGTGTTGAAAATCCAAGCTTCTGAAAAAACCTGGAAGGAACTGAAGGACCATTTGACCCAACCTGTCCGTATGATCAACTTCGTTATGGTGGAGCCGATTGTGGATAAACAGCAAACAACTGTTTTGTCGGCGGTTCAAAGAATGATGGTGCGCTTGCAGAGACATGGGTATCCGGTGTTGAGAATCCACTCAGATCGAGCGGGGGAGTTTGTCAATGCACGCTTCCGGTCCTTTTGTGAAACTCGTCTGATATATAGGACCACTGGTGATCCTGGAGTCCCGCAAACAAATGGGCGCGCTGAAGCATGTGTGGGTTTATTCAAACGTGGTGTGAGGTCGCTCTTAAAGGAGGCGCGACTCGGGCCGGCGTACTGGGCACTGGCTGCTCGCCATTGGTCAATGTTACGGTGGCAGAAAGCTGAAAGGGAGTTGGGTTTGAAACCGAAAGCATTGCTTCCCTTTGGTGCTCAGATTCAAGTCAAACGTCGTCCGTGGGAGTTGCTGGGTCCGGATGGAACAAAGAAAGGTCGGCAATGGGTCGATCGTACGCAGCCCGCGCTTCTTTTGGGTCCATGCGATGACCTACCTGGTGGTTATTGGGTGGAAGCTCAAGGGACTGCCAAAGATCCGGATGAACTGGTGTTATTTCCCTGCACTACGATTTTTTCCAATATAAAGGAACCACCTGCATTGGAGCTGGAAGGGGTGGTAGAAGAACAGGAGCCTTCTCCTCCGGAGCATCGTCTCAAGGGGAAAAAACCAGCGCTTCGGTTCGCTGATGAGGAAGGTCCTCCTTTACCTCCACCTCGCGATCCTCCGGCTCACCGTCGGTTAAAAGAAAAAAGCCCGGCCTCTTCACTGCGTGGTCATGTGGGCTCTTTGCGCTTGCTTCGCAAGCGGGGGGAGAGTCCGCCCTTAGAAATTTTCGAGGATGACATGCAGGGTTTGGGGGAGCTGGAAGAAAATGCAGATGTTGAGGACAATGTTCCTGGTGATGAGTATTGGCCGACATGCTGTTCTCCTCATGAAAATGCTTATTTGGTCTGCAAAAGTGAGACTGCCGAGGATGGAACACAGTTGGAAAAAGAAGAACAAAAAGCCAAGTCAATGTATGAGAGGTCTGTGTATGATTACGTGGACTGTGAGGAGCTTTTGGAAGGGGTTGTATACCCAAAGAGGGTGAATCGGAGAGGTGGTATCAACAATTGGTGCACAAGTACGCGAGCTCTGGTGTTGGGCCATTATACTCATGGCGGAGTGTGTGGTATTACAAAAGAGACCCATCGAAGGCCATGGCTATGTCGTTATTTGACATCATTCGTGAGGCACCACAATCCTGAAGCCAAATTTTCTGCTCTTCAGGTCTCGTGCAATGCTCCGGTATCATTGCATAGGGATAGTCACAATGAAAAGCATTGCTGCAATTATGTGTGTGGCTTTGGTGACTATAAAGAGGGTCAGCTGTGGGTTGAGGATGAAAAGGTTTTGGAGGAAGGAGCTGAAGTGGTGGAGCAATCCTGTGGGAAGAAAGTCTTACCTGGAAAATTGGTGGATATCCACTGGAACTTCATGTCGTTCTTTCCGAGAAAACTGCATGGTCCTATGCCTTGGAAAGGGAACAGAGTATCCTTGACAGGGTACACACCTGTTTTTATGGAGCGATTGAGCTACAAGGATAGGTGCTATCTACTCCAATGCAAGTTTCCTCTTCCGGAACCACAAGCTGAAGAAGGTGAAAAAAGGAAATGGTTAAAAATGACGCTGAGAGAAACCTCGCTGGACGACCTTGCAGAGGAAGTCGACTACGCTGTGCTTGAAGCGCATCAATGGGCTCTAGAGGAGCATTTGAGTATTCGACGCCTAATTGCTGAACAGGAATGTTGCATTTTGGACGAGTTCCATGGATCGGCCAATGAGTCGAATGATGAAAAAGGATCGGAGACCAGAGAATGGCTGGTTAAAGCAAAAAGGGCTGAGGAACAGCTCTCGAAGTTTTTGGTCAAAGTAGCTCAAGTTCAGCAAGCGGTACAAGAGAATACTGCGCTGGAGGCAGCGGAGGAGGTCGAGTTCCTGCAAACAAAAACAATCCCTACACAAGAAGCCATGCAAGAGCTGGAGAAGTGGAGGGAATCATTGTCGGACGAGGTGAAGTCTTTGGTTAAAGAGTTGGAAGTGGTGGAACCAACAACTCAAGAAAAGCTGGACAAATTGGCGGAAGAGCCTAATGCACCGGTGATTGAGTACGTTCCCAGTCTGGTGGTGTTTACCCGAAAACAAGGGACAGGGAGGAGGCGTGCCCGTATCTGTGCATGTGGGAACTTTATTTCGTCAACGGCAGCTACAGAATACGAAGGGCCAAGGTCCCTCAGTCGTCACTCGCTGTACGCTCCAGGTTTAGATTCAACTACATTTAGGTGCCAAGTGAGGCACGCAGCACATATGGTGTGGATCATCGCTGGCTTAGACATCTCCAAAGCTTTTCTGACGGCGCCGATGAATAGGGCGCAAAGAGAAGGGCGTTTGGTGGTGGTGCAGCCCCCAAGGGCGGCGGTGAAATTGGGTCTTTGCACAAAAGAGGAGCGGTGGATTGTGAGGAAGGCCTTGTACGGTTTGGCCGAAAGTCCTGCAGCATGGGTGGAGTGGCGAGACCAACGTCTTCAAGGCATGTCTTGGGTGTCAAAGGATGGACAAGCAATGAGCTTTCAGAGGTCCAATGCAGACCCAAGTCTGTTCCTTATTATGGCACAAGAGAAGCCGGAAGGTGCAAGCAAGTTGGTAGGGACAATGGGTCTTTACGTGGATGATTTTTTGATGGCTGGGACTATGACAGTGCTCCGGGAAGCCTTGGAACAGATCAGGAAGGAGTGGAAAACTTCTGAACCCGAGTTCTGTGGTCCAGGCTGTGGTGATGGATTCCTGAAGTTTTTGGGTGTCCAAATCTGGTACCGAAATGGCAGCTTCTTTCTCAACCAGGAGGATTTTGTGAGAGATTTGCTGAACCGAAGAGGGTATCAGATTGATGAAACTGGAAAAGGTAGTAACCTGCCAATGGTGAAAGAAACTCCAGGTGAAGAAGAGGAGGTGGATATTCCCTCCTTGCGAGCGGCTCAAGGTGCCGTAGGGGAGTTCCTCTGGGTGGCAATCAAAACTCGACCTGATTTGGCTTTCTGCACAAGCCAGTTGTCTTTGTGGACATCCCGAAGGCCGCGATTTGTGGTTAAAAAGGCTGAGGAAGTTTTCCGATACCTTGCTGCAACTCCAACGTTAGGCTTGACGTTCGGAGCAATCGCAACATGCGAAAAAGAAAGAAATGAGGTGTTGCGTTATGGACGAGGCGTCAAGGTGGTGGAGTCCTACGCGGATGCCAGCTTTGCGGCAGGTGAAAATGAAAAGAGCCACTCAGGAGCAGTGGTGGTGTGGGGTGATTGTCCAGTGATGTGGGCAACACAAAGACAATCAACGGTGGCTTTAAGTACGGCTGAAGCTGAATTACATGCGTCCATAGAGGGAGCAACGATGATTCAGTCGTGCACCCCTATAATTGCCGCTTTGGTTGGAACAGGTGAAGAATCGCTGCAAAAAGTGCTGTATACAGATTCGGTTTCGACGTGCTCAATCATTCAATATCCTGCTGGTGGCTGGAGAACAAGACACCTGAGAATTCGAGCAGCCGGTGTCAGGTCTCTGGTAGACCGTGGTTATATGGTGATCGCGCACCTTCGCGGTGAGTATATGATCGCTGACCTGTTGACCAAATTGATGAGTGGACAGGTGTATGCAAAGCAAAAGGCACTTTGGGGTCTCCGACTGTTGGTACAAGGGACTGACTTGAAAAAAGCCTCGTTTGCAATGGCGGTCATGATGGTGGCTGCATCCCTGCAAGGGATGGCAACAGGTGGAGAAGAAGTGTCAGCTGCTGGTTTCTTTTGCTCAGAAGAAGGGGTGTGCCAGGTCGCCAATACATCTACGGTTATGGTTCTGGCTCAAGGTATTGAAATGGTTATCAACAATTCAGACCTTGTTGCGTATTTGGTGGCAGCAATCATAATCTGGGAATTGACATGGTGCCTCTTTCGCCGGCTGTACAAATGGCTGTGGATTAAGAAAGTGGTGGTTATTCCTGCGAGTGCCACTTTGTATACAACAGTGGGTGGGAACTGTATGCACGCAAGCAGTGATTGTGATGTTCTGCGATATTCACAGCCCAGGGCTAAGACGCTTTGCAAGCATTGCCTCAAGGATGGCTGGGTGGTGAATGCTGAGTTCCTTGGTGAGGAACGAGCCGCTGGAACGTAAACTTTTTCAAGTTCGAGGTGAAGAAATCCTCAATGGTAAGGGATTCAGCCAATGAGCTGAAGGGTCGTCCTGGAAGACGTAAAACCATAATGTGCATGTCAAGCAGCGGGCTACTGCCCTAATGGCAGTTTTTGACCAAAGATCTGCATCTCCAATGTGTCCTAGGAAATCCTAGGACAGGGGGAGTGCGGAGCTGCTGCTGGTATTGTAGAAAAGAGTTAGTGTTGGAAGTTGAAAGGGTTAATAAACCCGGAAATCTTTTATGGCTCAAGACTGGGCCATGTGCCTGGTAGTAAAAGGTGAGTGCCCTGTGGTTTGGGTTTGTTGTGTGGTTGATCCAGGGAAATCAAGGGATTCTGTTGGGGTTGACTTTTCGGTTTCTCGTCCCCCTTCGGGTTCCCCCCGTATAGGGTTTAGGGTTTAGGGTTTAGATGTTCCTGTTATTCTTTTTTCTCAGGGTTTAGGGTTCTAGGGTCATAGGGTTATAGGGTTACAGGGTTATAGGGTTCCAGGGTTACAGGGTTGCAGGGTTGCAGGGTTCTAGTTATAGGGTGATAGGGTTTAGATGTTTTTTGGCTGTTTTAGTTCTTTTTTTCCGGAGGGGGGCAAGGGTTTAGGCCTCAGTTGCGGGTCCACGGGTCGGGGTTTAGGGTTGAGGATTCGGGGCGTTTGGCCGCACTATAGGGTTTAGGGGCTGGGGTTTAAGGCTTAAGGTTTCGTAATTTCGTGGGGTCATCAATGGGGTTCAGGGTTGAAGGATCAATTCAGGGGGGAGGGGGTGGATTGGGGTTCTTTCGCTCTTTCACAGAAGGGGCCAGTAAAACTGTTATCTCGGTGGGTGTGTAAAACTGTTATCGTGGTAATTAGGCATTCTGGCCTCTCTAAGGTTTGGTGTTTGAGGCTCGGGCCAAACGAGGCAATGGGAATCTTCGACGCATGGCCATTTTGATTAACTACCATGCGGCGCAGAGACACGCGCTGCGATCCTGATCGGGCGCTTTGTCCACATGAGCCCTCAAGCATGTTCTGGCCCTTCTGCTTGGCAATACGAAGCTCGCTATTGCCTCATCGTGACCCTCGTAGGCCTGCACTTTAGAAGCTTCGAGCGGGTGCATGTCCACATCGGCATTGCAGCCATGTAGGTTTCAGGGGTATACTTGGAAGATCGGAAATCGAGGGCTAGTTGAGAGTTTATTCGGGTCCTCAACCCTCACCCTAGACCCGAAACACTATTCATCCCCTGCGGAACAAGGAGCTAGCAGCTAGGCCTTGCTTCACCCCGCTCCATCCTTTCAATCCTCCCCCCCTCCTCCGGACCCTAGCCCCAACACCTCTAAAACTGAATTTCGTAAACCCCAACCTTGGTCCCCAGAGCTACATTATTCGCATGTTCGTTTTTGTTTGTGCACGTGCCAAAGAGGGATCTGAGAACGCAGTTTTTTTTTTATTCTGGCTCTAGAGACTCTGAAGCCTTCTAAACCCTATATGGCCTGAATCTAAGTAACCCTGCACCCTAAAGCCTAAACCCTACTCAGGGCCTCTCTGGCTACAGCGGCATCTTCATTGTGGCCACCTACGCCGCACAGTGCGGCGTCTGCGCGCCTGGGCGGCAGACGATGTAGGAGTTTAGCGGTCTTATCTAAGGGCTTACTGGGGCTGCGAAGTTGCGAACCGCAAACACTAGACCCTAAACCCCAAACGTTGAGGGATGTAAGTTGACCGCAGCATTGTAGGACAGCAGCTTCTCGTGGTAGCCCAGTTTTGAATCCCAGGGTACTGGGCTGCTTAAATTCCTGGGCGAGCTTCGACCTAGGCCCTCATGGTTTAGGATTTAGGGTGTAGCGTTTAGGGCTTGAGTTGAAACTGTTGAAACTGCTGAAACTTAGAACTAAAAACCGTTATTCTTGACCTGCCAAGCAGGACCCGATAAGCCTCAACCCGAATCCCGACACACCTAGACCCGAATTGAGTAGCACGTGTGGGTTGTTGGGGTATGCTAAGGGCGTTTCTTTTTCAAGGTGTTGGGCATAGGACGCCGCTCTGCTAAGTTGTGCATGCACTACCGCTTCGTGTCCGCCACCAATGGCCGGTCCATCTTCGAGCATCCCGGTGCATGTAGGGAGATGGGTTGAGGGACCTTAACTTAGAACGCTAGAGCACTAATTAGACCCTAATCGCCTGGACCCTGAGATCTTTTTTGTCCAGTCCTCGGAAGTATGAGCTGTACAGGGTATGCGAGGGGTTTTAAGGGGTCCCATGTAAGGGCCCATACTAAGGGACCATGTGACTGCCCTTTAGATTTTTGGGTTCCGAAAGTGCTCAATACCTCTTGCTTCAGGAAAATATGGGAGTTTACGATACTAAAAAAACCCCCCTAAGAAAGACCCGCCATGGTAGGATCCCCTTCATTAGGACCCCAATAAGGTACCCCGAAAATCGCAAACCCCCATATGTCTTAACGTATAGAGGGGTCATTTATAAGGCATATTCCACACATGATTGGCTTGGGCTCTTTGGGTTTCGGGTGCCTGAATCGGAAGGGACCTGTTCCCACTAACCGTAGATGCCCCTTAGGGCCCGAAGGGCCGAGGGGACTCTTAATTTGGGATTACCCTAAACCCTAAACCGTAGACCCTAAACCCTAAACCTTAAAACCCGAAACCTTTTCCCTAAACCCACACCTGAAATCCTTAAACTGTTTACATCCTCCTCCCTGAAACTCCCACACTGAGCATCCCGCGCGCATCTGCAGTCAGCGCCATGCAAGGACCCTCTTGGGGAAGAGCTCTTGCGAGGAGTGGTCAGGCCCGATCCACCCCCCCACGCATCCTTGGGCTCCACGTGTCTACAGCTTGTCTTTGGTACTTAAACCCCACAAGCCATAACACCTCAATACACCCTGACCCATCTGTGCAGCCGGATGTCGTGCGGTCGCCCAACAACCCCCACCCCCCACCCCCCACCCCCCCCCCGCCCGCTGCCCTAAATTCTGAGCTCCTAATGCCCAATGCTACACGCGAACCGCACCATACCCGAAAGAAACCTGAAACCTCAAGAACGCTGAACTTCGGAGTGTTTAAGGGCCGGAGCCCACTCCCTTGTAACACTGGGACCGGTATTTCGACAAGGGCTGTTTGCAGGGGCCCAATAAGTCGTGGGACAATCGGAGTTTGTCAAGGGAACCTCTTGAGAGGTGCTTCCTCCCTAAGCCTACACCCTTAACCCTAAACCCTACACCCTAAACCCTAAACCCTAAACCCTATACCCTGAACCCTGAACCCTAAACGAGTTGAAATCGCTTGTGTAGTGATTGTGGAGGCTCTGACACGGAGTCGGACTCCACGAGCGACAAACTAGGCGGGACTCTGGTGACGTGCTATGTGCCTTGAGGAACCCTAAACATTAAACCCTAAACCCTAAACCCCAAACCCTGAATCCTATGCAATTTCCCTCTCACCTCTAAAATAAGGCACAAAGACGGTCCTAAACCCTAAACGCAAAGCGCTAGAAACCCTAGAAACCCTAGAAACCGTAGAAACTCTTCAGGAGATCCTGTGAGCTCAAGCATTTACTTGGTAGCCCACTGGTACGCTTTACTCCTTTTTTTCTGGTTCAAGGTTTAGGGCTGAGCACTCAGGGTTTAGGGTTTTGGGTTTAGGGTAAAAGTACCCAACCCCAAAACGGGTACCCTTATGATATGGTTACTGGGGTACCAGGGAATAGGGTTGGGGTTTGGGGGTTTAGGGTTTAGAGTTTAGGGTTTTGGGTTTAGGGTGCAGCAAGCTTGTTGCTCTACGGCGCCCGTATGCTAGGCGAGATGTGAAGCTTTCCGAAGCCAATTGGCAGCCCAAAGCCCGAATTCCTAAACCCTAAACCCAAAACCCAAAACCCTAAACCCTAAACCCTGGACCCTGGACCCTAAACCCTGGGCCCTGACCCCTCGACCGCCCAAAACCCTGAACCCCAACTGCCCTCTTGGTGGGGTAGCTCAGCTCGGTGATCGGCTCTATGGCATCTCCATCCCTTTGCTCTCTGTCCGTGAGGTTTCATCGGCGGAAGTGTCCCATAAACCTCTACAGGACAAGGCCCTTTCTAAATCCTATAGAAATTGTATGTAGTATCATTCTGAATTTCCCAAGTTATTTGTCTAAACGGCTGACAAGCCGAGTTTAAGTTCATTGAACTTTCCCTCAACTTTTCCGGTCAAAACCTCCCTGAAAATTGGATGTAAAAGCAAAGCGACTCTTCCTCAAAACGCATTTAACGCTTTTCGTTCAAACCGTTATTGTGGCCCAAGCCCCTAACCGGAGGTTTAGGGTTTAGGGTTTGGGGTTTAGGGTTTAGGGTTTAGGGTTTGGGGTTTGGGGTTTAGGGTTTAGGTCTCCCCCAACATGCATCTCAGTGGGTCATAGCGCCCTCAAAAGAAAGGAGCTGCCTCATCCAAAACGTACTACCCCGCTAAAAGCCCCAAATGCCGATAACCCTAAACCCTAAACCCTAAACCCTAAACCCTAAACCCTAAACCCTAAACCCTAAACCCTAAACCCTAAAACCCTAAACCCTAAACCCTAAACCCTAAACCCTAAACCGCAAAACGCTTCCCGTTGTGTTCCGCAGGCCACGTCAACGTTAGCTCAACTGTGGGCAGCGTGGACACCGCAACTGGGGCCGCTTGCCTAACAGAGCCTGCCCTAAACCCGAAGGCTCCAGGGACTCTCATTTTACGGCTTTTGGGGCGGTTTGGGGTTTAGGGTTTGGGGGTTAGGGTTTAGGGTCTGGGCGTTGGGGTTGAGGGTTCGAAGCAACCCCCCCCCCCCCCCCCCCAAAAAAAAAATAATAATAATAACAAAAATGAAAAACAACCAAACGCACCTTGGAGTGCGGCTGGGTATTTTTCAGCCCCCAAAGCTCTGCTGCCCTGCTCATCCCAACCCTGAAATGTTAACCCCAAACCCTCAACCCTCAACCCAGACTCCTGGGATTTCGAGAAGCCCTAAGCCCTAAACCCTGCAAAGGTGTCTTTCCCAAAAGAACCACACGTTCAAGGGCCTACCACTGCCCTGAGTAAACCACAGAAGGTCCATGCCCTAAACCCTAAACCCTAAACCCTAAACCCTAAACCCTAAACCCTAAACCCTAAACCCTAAACCCTGAGGAGCTCTGCCGTGAACAGTCGCGGATGCGGGACAGTGTACGCACCGTGCGCCTTCGCTGATGTCAAAGATGCGTTGGATTAGCTTTGGGGCCTTGGGCTTGAATAGGGTTTAGGGTTTAGGGTTTAGGGTTTAGGGTTTAGGATTTAGGGTTTAGGGTTCAGGGTTTAGGGTTTAGGGTTTAGGGTTTAGGACTCTTAGGGGTTTTAGGGTGTTAGGACTCTTAGGGGTTTTAGGGTTTTAGGGTTTTGGGTTTTGGGGTTTAAGGGTTTTTAGGGTTTTAGGGTTTTAGGGTTTTAGGGTTTTAGGGTTTTAGGGCTTTTAGGGTTTTTAGGGTGTTAGGTTTTAGGGTTTTAGGGTTTTAGGGCTTTAGGGCTCTAGGGTTTTAGGGTTTTAGGGTTTTAGGGTTTCAGGGTTTTAGGTTTTAGGGTTTAGGGCCCCTGAAAAAGAAACCCTAAGTTCAGGGCCGAGGTTGTTCTGGTTGTGAGGGGTTCCTGACGCTTCAAGGCTTTCGAATGTGGCCTTTAGGGCTGGGCCGAGACCCATTCGGGCTCAACTCTAAACTCTAAATCCTAAACACTCTCTCACCTATATCTATATTTAACGGCTAATGGAATCGCATTTTCCACCAAAATTTCCTGGTTTTCCACCAACATTTCCCGGTTTTCCACCAACATTTCCCGGTTTTCCACCAACATTTCGCGGTTTTCCACCAACATTTCGCGGTTTTTCCACCACAATTTCGCGGACAAGCAATAATTCACGGCAAACCACTCGACAATTCGCGGACAAGCACCAACATGTCGTGGACAAGCACCAACAATTCGCGGACAACCACCAGAAAATAGCACTGAAATTTCGCGGTTTCCCATCAACATTTCGCGGTTTTGCACCAAAACGCGGTTTTCCACCAAAACTTCCCGGTTTTCCACCAACATTTCCCGGTTTTCCGCCCAACACTTCGCGGTTTTCCACCACAATTTCATACACTGCTCCAGAGGAGGATGGTCAAGGGTGGGGTGGGGTGGGGCCAGACATTGCCATCAGGGCTGGTTTTAGGGTTTAAGGCCTACTCTGGGCTGGCGCTTTGGGGCTGGTTTTGGGGGCCTACTCTGGGCTGGCTTTAGGGTTTAGGGCCTACTCTGGGCTGGAAATCGGGTTTAGGGCCTTCTCTGGGCTGGCTTTAGGGTTTAGGGCCTACTCTGGGCTGGTTTTAGGGTTTAGGGCGGCTTGGTTTTAGGGTTTAGGGCTACTCTGGGCTGGCTTGAGGGTTTAGGGCTGGCTTTAGGGTTTGGGGCCTGCCTGGTTTTAGGGCTACTCTGGGCTGGCTTTAGGGTTTAGGGCTGGCTTTAGGGTTTGGGGCCTGCCTGGTTTTAGGGCTACTCTGGGCTGGCTTTAGGGTTTAGGGCCTACTCTGGGCTGGTTTTAGGGTTTAGGGCTTCCTCTGGACGGCCGCCTACTGAGCCTAAAGTTTTAAGGATAAAACGACAAGTAAAGTAGTTTCAGAATGTTATGGGTCCAATGGGTTGGTTGGTCGATAGTCGATACCGGAGGAAGGAGCTCTACTAGTGAAATGCTCGGACTTGAGATGCTGAACCCTAAACCCCAAACCCCAAACCCTAAACCCGAAACCCTAAACCCCAAACCCTAAACCGTGCAAATCCTACGCCCCTACCTCTTAGCCCTTCTTGGGTTGCAACCCACCAACAGCAAAAAGAGTACTCCCTTATTGTACTGTCTGGTCCCTGAGAGCTACTGGGGTTTTGGGGGTGCCTGGTGCAAAAAATGGTGCTTCAAATGGATTTTCTGGGAGAATCACTCCAAACCCCAAAAGACCCTAATCCCTATGTAATTTGGGGTTCAGGGTTTCGGGTTTAGGGTTTAGGTTCACTAAACCCTATAAGCCCTATAAACCCTAAGCCTCGAACTCTCCATATTCAAGAGGGTCCAGGTTTTGCAGGGCTTGGAGGGTGTCGAAAGTGTAGGGTTTAGGGTTTAGGGTCCAGGGTGTAGGGTTACGCCGCAGGGGTTAGGGTTTAGGGTTAGCGGCACCAGGGTGTCGTCGTGCTGTTCAGGTGCATCGTTGGGGGCGGGACCATTGTCCTGGCGTGGCTGCTGAATGCGGCTACCATGGGCCTTTTCGTGACCAGTCTCTCGCCCGGATGGGTCTGGCTTGCTGCTGCCGTTCGTGGTGGTCCTAAGTTCCGGGTTTAGGGTTCTGGGTTTCGGGGTTCGGGTTTAGAGTAGCCCTTCCTCTCTGTAGCTTCCCTAAACCCGAAGCCCCTTTCTCCACTAGGTTCGCTGGAGAACACCCCAAACTCCACAAGCAGCCTGAGCCATAGAGTCCAAACGTCTAAACTCCCAAGCAGTGAGGGCCCTTGTGTCGCAAAAATGGCCTCAACTGGCCCAATGAAGCTCTCAGTAAGCCTTAATACGGAATAGCGGCCCCGAAATTCTAGACTCCTAAAGCCACCCTCAGCCCCAAAACCTAAACCTATAAACCCTAAACTCCTAAATCCTAAAGTGCTAAACTCCTAAACCCTAAGCCCCAAACCCTAAAAGAAACTCCCACTTCCTTTTCTGAGGAACGGTCGAGCCGCCATTTGTGCACCTAGCTGGCATGCACCGGCACGCCGGCGTGGAGGCGATGTCCCGATCCTGGGCGACTATAGTGCTCTTGTATTTTGTGCGTGAAGCCTAAACCCGAAACCCTAAACCCTAAACCCTAAACCCTAAACCCTAAACCCTAAACCCCAAACCCTAAACCCCAAACCCTAAAGTAGGGCTTGGAAACGTGCGCCCAGTCGGGCTTTTGAGGCATTATCGTCACGACTTTGATTGCTTTCATCCCCGGACGGCAATTTCCCACGCATACAAGAAACCCTGACATGGCCGAACTCAACACGGTTTAGGGTTTAGGGTTTAGGGTTTAGGGTTTAGGGTTTAGGGTTTAGGGTTTAGGGTTTAGGGTTTAGGGTTTAGGGTTTAGGGTTTAGGGTTTAGGGTTTAGGGACCTCACTGACATCCCTGAAGCCTGCAGTCCAACACCTTGAAAGCTACAACCCTAAGCCCTTTGCAAGGCCAAATCCCTAAAGCCCTAAACCCTAACTTCGCCCTTCGTAAGCCCCTAAGCCCTGCACTCTTATCAGCCCTATTCCCAGAAAGCCTTAACCCTTATGACGTGCAAACCCTACAACCCCCCAAAAGCAACCCTCTAAACCCTCTAACAACCCTGAGCTTGATGAACCCTCTTGAACTTTAGACTGTAAACCCTCCGAACCCTGTGAACCCCCTCAACCGTAAAAAAGCCTAGACACCCTATAACGCCTGCAAACCTAAGACTCAATCCGAAACCCCTCAAACCCTTATAATGAAAAAGCCCTAAACCCTGAACCCTATAAGCCCTAAACCCTAAACCCTAAACCCTAAAAACTCTAAAACCCTAACACCCTAAAACCCTAAATCCCCTAAGAATCCTAAACCCAAAACCCAAAACCCAAAACCCTAAACCCTAAACCCTAAACCCTAGACCCTAGACCCTAAACCCTAAACCCTAAACCCCCCTAATCCCTCCAAGCCCGAAGCCTCCATCGAGAGTGCGCAGCCCAGGACCTGGTCGAGTGCTCGAGGCGCAAGCGCCCGCGGCTGTCGACGTCGACCTCATCTCGGGCGAGGCGTTGGGGGTTGTGGTGTTTGGGGTTGAGGGTTTGGGGTTTGGGGTTTGGGGTTTAGGGTTTGGGGTTTAGGGTTTGGGGTTTAGGGCTTGGGGTTCAGGGTTTAGGGCTTGGGATTTTTGGGCTTGCGGTTTTGAGGTTTGGGGTTTCGGGTTTGGGGAGTGCTTGGGCGCTTGGGGATTCGGGCCCCCACTCTACTGCTACTGCTGCGGCAGTTTTGCTTCAGCCTATGAGGCTCCCCCGGGGGTCTGTGAAGATTATGACCCTGCATTCCTAGGCAATACTAAACATCAACGCCCCCAGCCTAAACCCTAATATCCCTAACCCCTAAACCCTCAACCCTAAACCCTAAACCCTGAGTCCCAGGCCGTGTTTGGGGTTGAGGCTTTTGGGCCCCTGTGGGCCCTGGCAGCCGGCATCCTCACGCATCCAAAAGTGTGAAGCCCTAACCCCCTCAAGCCCCAGAGGGTGCTTGAGGGAGTTTAGGGTTTAGGGTTTGGGGTTTGGCGTTTGGGGTTTGGGGTTTGGGGTTTAGGGTTTCGGGTTTCGGGTTTAGGGTTTGGGGTTTAGGGTCCAGGGTTCAGGGTTCATGGGGGGTAGGTACCCGGAAAACACTAGGGACACTTTGGGAGCCTTAGAGAGTAGTGCGGAGTTTTAGGGAAGCTTGGGTTGCATACCCCCTTCAGGACCCTCCTTCAGACCGAATCTCACAAGCCCTAAACCCCAAATCCTACACCCTTAAACCTACACCCTCCGAACCCTCGCGAACTCCGACACCCACATATTCGATTCAAAAATTTCCGGTTCGCAGGCGCACCGAATGCTCCGGTTGCCAGGCGCACGATTGTTGTTTGTTGGGGTTGGGGTTAGGGTCTGCGCTTGTTTGCTTAAGAACCCCCCCCCCCTCCCCCCAAAAAAATGCAAAGATATGTTCCCTGTATTGCCCTTATAAGGAAGAATCCTTTTTTTGGGAGGAGGGTCTTAAGCAAATAGTAGATTATAGGAAATTATACTTGGAAGCCCTTTTGCCTTAGAAAGTAGGGTTAGTAAGTTAAGGTTGACCTCAGAGAACCGGTGGACTGCACACACGAAGACCTAAGACCCTAAGATGCTTAGGGTTATAGGTTTGACCAAACCCGAAGACCCCAAGCCTGTTTAGGGTTTAGGGTTTAGGGTTTAGGGTTTAGGAAACCCCCCTCAGGGTTTTGGGGTTTAGGGCTTATAGGTTTTATAGGCTTGACCAAACCCGAAGACCCCAAGCCCTAAACGCAACATTGCAGGCAGCAAGACGGTCGGAGAGCTGCTGACCACAGCAGGTTGGCGCTTGTTTCAAGTTGGGCTTCTTGGGGGTTTGGGGTTAGTTTAGGGACGTTGATTGCCTAACCCCTAAACCCTAAACCCTAAACCCTAAACCCTAAACCCTAAACCCTAAACCCCAAAGGGGTTCAGGCTGCCCTAAAACGCGCGTGGGGTGCTGGAGCCTTGGGGAAACCTGGGGATCACACACTAGTACTTTGAGACCCCAAGACTCTGAACCTGAAATCCCAACCTCCCCCTGTTCCTCAACCCTGAACCCCAAATCCTGACCCTAAATCCAAAATCCTAACCCTAAACCCCAAACCCTAAATCCCAAACCCTAAGCCCCAAACAATGAACCCGCGTAACGGCTTCCTGAAGAACCCTAAGAAGCCTCATGGCCCATGGCAGGTCTCGGGCCTCTTGCTTGGCAGCCATTCAGTGCGGGCGCTGCAGCGCGCGATGCCACGGGAGCGCGCGCGCCATGGCCAAGGAATGGGGGGGGTGGACTCTACCCGAAGTCCCCAAACTATTTAAAAGTCTAAATCTAAACCCTAAACCCTAAACCTTCAAGCTACAAATACCTTGGGGTTTCATTCAGGGTTTAGGATTGCGGGCTCGTTGTAAGTGTTTGGCGTTTTCGGGGCAAGCCCCTAGCCCGCCGAAGCCTAAACCCCTAAACTTTAAACGCTAAACCATAAACTTTAAACCCCTAAACCCAAAATTCATTAAGCCCTAGACCCCAAAACCCTAAACTTTAAACCCCTAAACCCTACTTGACCCTAAACCCCAAAACCTAAAACCTAAACTTTAAACCCCTACACCCCCTGAACCCCCTAAAACCCTCCAAATCCTAAACCCTAAGCCCCCAAACCCTAAGCTCCACAAACCCTAAGCACTAAACCCTAAACCCTAAACCCTAAACCCTAAACCCTAAACCCTAAACCCTAAACCCTAAACCCCAAGCCCTAAACCCTAAACCGCAAGGTGGGAAGCGAGGTGCCCCTCGAAGCCCTGGCCAAGCTCGAGGGAAGTCGAAACCTGGACCGGGGCTGTGGGGGTTGAGGGTTTAGGGTTTGGGGTTTAGGGTTTGGGGTTTAGGGTTTAGGGTTTTGGGGGGGGGGGATTAGGGTTTGGTTTAAGGCTTAGGGGGGCATTGGGGGCTTTGGGGGTTTTTGCGTGGGTTTCAGGGTTTAGGGTTTAGGTCCCGGGGGTTCAGAGGGTTTAGAGAATTTAGGGGATTAGAGGGTTTAGAGGGCTTACGGGGCTTGGAGGGTTTAGGGTTTTGGGGGACCCTAAACCCTAAACCACCCTAAACCCTAAACCCTGAACCCCAAACCCTAAATCCTAAATCCTTAACCCGTTTAGATTTTCCCTGTTTGGGTGGTTGTGATCTTGCTGTGGGCGGCGTGCTTGCAGCTGTAGCGGCTCTTCGCCCCCTTTCCCACTGGCCGCTTCCCCTTTAAGGATGTTCCTTGAACTTACCTTGGGATTCTGTATATACTTTAAGCCTATCTTCCTTTTTTTGGGGGTCTGGGGCTCTTTGGATTTATCTTCCCACATGGCGCGGCTGAACCGCGCAGACATGGTAGGGTTGAAGGCCTACACTTTGAGTATGTGGAAGTCGTTGCCTGCATAGCAAATTGTGCACTCGTCAAAAGAATAAGAGCTTATAATTGTGGGGTCAATAAGTACCATGAACCGCCAGGCAATCAAGGAGTAATTGGGCTCTCTCTGGGTTTAGGGTTTAGGGTTTAGGGTTTAGGGTTTAGGGTTTCGGGTTTAGGGTTTAGGGAAGCTTTTGCTGAGTTTGGCGAGGCTCACAAGAAGCATCTGAAACTCCAGGTTTGGAACCTTAGCCTCCAACCGCAGATTCCTAAAGGGTGGTGTCCTGAAGCCCTAAAGCCCTAAAGTAGCCTGAACCCCCGAACTATGCTTTCCCTAAAAAAGAACCGCATCACATGTGAGGATCAAGGGAACATTATGTGAGGGGGTACAGATTTAGTCTTTGCGGTTTGGTCGTTGGAGTTTGGGAGGCTTCTTAGAGCATCCTAGTCCCCCTGGTTCTTAGTAGGGAATGGGAGAATTAGGGCCCTATATAGATATATGGATAGATATATGTATATATATATATACACACATATACGGGGTTTACGAAAATAAGGGAATAGTAGGATCCCCTTACAACAAGGACCCCAATAAGGTAACCCTAATTTCGGAAACCCCCGTGTATACCCTTTCGGGGATTATGTAGGGCCCTATATATATATATATATATACGCTTTAAGGGAGTATGTAGGGGTACTCATTCGGCCATTCCCCGCAAAGAGCCAGCCAGTAATTCTTGACAGAGAAAGCCAACCTGGGAGCACGTTTAGGGTTTAGGGTTTAGGGCTTAGGGTGCTTTAGCGAGCTTCTGGTTTTGTTTAAAGGGGTTGACGTTTGGAACGTTCGGGCCCTCGTGTATGGTGCTTCGGGCTCTAAGCCCCCAAAGTCCTAGGGTCTTTTTCGTCTCAGTTTCAGGTCTAGATCCTGCAGCCAAAACCTTAACCTCCTTAATTAACCCTAAACCCCAAACCCCAAACCCTAAACCCTAAACCCTAAACCCTACAACCAAGGCCCCCCCCCCGCCCCCCCACTCCCCCCCTCCACATCCTCCTGAAGAGAGGAGCTCCACGTCTTTCGCGACAGCGCCCTGAGATGATGCGATGGACACTCATAGGATCCCAG